>OU900097.1:1471296-1624398 GCA_918026865.1 Phyllotreta striolata | reverse complement strand
GAAACACCCTTTAATTCCTAAATGTACACATGATAAATTTATAAATATTTCCATATTTTGCTAAAGGCAACACTGTTTTATTTAACCTATTAAGAGTAATCACTATTTATACAAAATTACTCACAATCTGAGTCTGAATCAGATTCAGATTCGCCTAAATTAATGGTCAGTGCTTCTATTTGGGTTTCTATAATTCCGTCCATTTCCCACATTTTTTTTCAATTTTCTTTGTATGTTCTATTGTATCGTACCAGTTTGTTATTGAGACTTCTTCAATTGCCTCTTGTAAATGTAGCTTTACGTCCGGCAATTTAAAAGTCTGGTTAACAGCAGTGAATTTGTTTTTAACCTTTGCCCAAATAAGTTCGATGGGATTTAATTCAAAATGATAAGGGGCCAGGCGTAAAACAATTTTATTTTGTTTCTTTGCCATCTCATCAATTTGTCATTCCATCTCTCATTCCTTGTGCTACTTGACGATTCTTAGGAGCTCCACCTTCGGTAGTGTTTCATCGAACGTGATATTTTTCGCGGTAATCTATGCCTGTATTTCGGCTTTTCTGGAAGTAGATGTTGGTATTTTCTCAAGCTTTCGAGAGTGGTACGGGGTGCTATCCATAACAACAACAGCCCTTTCTTCAATAAGGTTTAGTATTTTACCGAACCACTCTTCAAAAACTTGAGAGTTCATCTCCTCGTGATAGTCTCCTGTTTTGTTACTCTCAAAACACGAGGAGACCTCCTTCCAAAAATCCCTCTTCCAATTTCCTTTTCCTTTGCCGCTAGGACTTTTAGGTCCTGGAGACAACCCTTCAAAAAAAGCCTGGCGCGAAGATTTAACTGCTTCATCAACCCAAACCTTGGACTTTGTGTGGCCAGTATTTAGCCAAGTTTCGTCCATGAAATATATCTTCCGTCCTTTAAACTTTTTGATATCGCGAAGTTCCGCTCCCAGATGATAAGATCGTTCCTCTCAGTTAAGAATCTGGAAGCAAAATTATAATTTATTTTTTATTTTTTTAAAGTGTATCTACGAGCTATATTTAATTGTTTCAAGACTTTCCGCAGAATGGATTCTTTTAAGGAGGGTATTTCTTCGTGCTCTTCTAAAGCGGCTTGTATTTTAGCTACTTTTGGTAATTCATTCTTGAAAAAAACGAATGGACTGTCCAGCGTTGTCCAGGTGGAAACTTTTCCAGGGATAGGTTTTGGGTCAGCTACTTGGCCAGTGTCTTTAGCTTCTTTAAGTATTCTATAAACCGATGATTTGCCGACAATGTCAATGTCAATTAATAAAATAACAGTAACACAACAATAGTCAATAACAACGTCAACGATAAGCAAACGAAAAAACTAATATAAATACACAGTTGAAAGCAGCGTGAGAAAACAATAAGGTACGGGTACCTACTGGTTAGACCCGTGTCATGTTAGTCACCAACTAACCAGCGAACTTTTCGGGCGCATGGTAAACAACTAGTGATGTTACAATTATTCCGTTTTCTTCTATTGTACACAGAGGTAAAAAATAGTAAACTTAATAATTTTGTAATTATAAAATTCACATCCAACTTCTAACAAACTCTCTATGAAGGGTGTAAAAATAAAATTAAAAGGTGGCTGGACTAAAAAAAATTAACCGATTTTTAATTATAAAAAACCATTTGATTGATAATTTAATTGCATTTTTTTTTCAAATACAAAATTCATAGCTGCCTTCAAATAAACCCCTTACGGAGGGTAGAAAAAAACAAAAAACGGTGGCTGGACTAAAAAATTAACCGATTTTTTAATTTTAAAAAACCGTTTGATAGATAATTTAATTAAATTTTTTTTTTCAAATACCAAAATCATAGCTGCCTTCAAATAAACCCCCTACGGAGGGTAGAAAAAAACAAAAAACGGTGGCTGGACTAAAAAATTAACCGATTTTTAATTTTAAAAAAACCGTTTGATAGATAATTTATTTGCAATTTTTTTTTTCAAATACCAAATTCATAGCTGCCTTCAAATAAACCCCCTATGAAGGGGAGAAAAAAACAAAAAAAGGTTTTCAACGTTTTTAATAAATAGGTAAGTAGATGTTGAAACTTTCAAATATGCGCCCTCTTCCACACTATCCCGGAGGGTGAGGTACTAAGTGCGTTTATCATTCGTAAAAAGATTAGAATGCATAAATTTACAACCATAAAAAATTTGAATAACTGTAAAATTTAGACGAATTAAATTGTTTATAATTAAATAAATTACACCGCATATATCCCGTCTTTTTAAAGAAATTATTACTTCAAATACGCCCGAACTGCCGAATTTAAATGTATTCGAAAAGAAAATTAAATTATTAGATATAATAATATATTTACCGCATGACTTGCTAACTGGAGAACTGAAAAATTAATTGACTAATCTAGCGAGAAATAAACGAAAAAGAATTTTTAGTGAATAAAAGAATACAATAAGTATATTTTAATGAAGGCCTCCTCATCTCCCTTTTTAGCATTTCCCTTACCTCCGGGCTGCATATCCGTATCGGACGTAGCTTATTGCATACTTCGTCAACTCGAACTAAAGTCATATCGGACGCGCGTTATTGCACATTGCTGTGCAGTATCAGTTGTTCGATACGGTCCAGCAGCCTTACTTTTTTTTTGCTTTAAGAAATTAGCGGGATGTTCTAAATTATAAAGTAAATAAAAGAATACAAAATGAAACCAGATTATTGTATATCACATAAAATTAACACATATATTTCTTGGTATGAACAATCACAAACAACAAGCAAAAATAAAAAAAAAAACTACCTACTTTGAAAATTTATTGTCACCCAAATTAATATTTAGTTTAACACATTCATTTAGAGAATGGGAGGCTTTGCTTCTTTTTTTTATAAGAGTGCATTTTTCTACCTGCTTGGCAGCGCCTTTTTCCACTTACTAAAGTTTTCCGTCTTGCGATAGATGTTGGCTGGACGTTTATCTTTTTGCCTTTTCTTTGGGTTTTTCTTAAATGTTTTTGGGTACTAAATTGTTGATTTTTGAACATTTGAAAAAGTTCACTTATTAGGCTTGAAGATGATGTTATATTTTTAGTATATGACGTTGTGCATGAATCTATTGCTGCCGAGAAACCATGAGGGTCGTCTTTTAACCCTTCCATTACATCATGATCGATTTTTTGAATAAACTTTGTCCAATTTTCTTGGGCACTCGATATCCCAGTGGGGTTAATGCCACCTCTATTTCTGTGTGTAATATTTTCGCTTCGATACGTGGCAGTATTTTCTTCTGAAACTCCCGTAAGTTGCAATGGCAAAAAAAGTTCCTTTTCAGGTTTAGATCCAGTGGCAATCTCATAAAATAACAGTTTATTTTCTTGGGTAAGATAGTTGCATACACTTTGAAAACCAAAATGGTTAATAATAAAAGATTGATGTTTACATATTTTACCATTTTCTCCAACACAACAACTGCAAATCCCTAAACTCATATCAACAAAATACTCCTCCGAATTACTGTTGCTTTTTACGGTAAACTGCATATCACTTAATTGCTGTACTTGATTTATATTCATATCTGCATGTGAAGGATAAAACCTTTTAATACTGGCGCTGGTAATCCTATTGAAAATCAAGTCTAATATTCTTTGCTTGTAATAACTTTCAAAGTCACTAATAACAAAATCAGTGAGCTGTGGTAAGTTGTAGGCTTTAGTGCGTTCAAGTGGAATATCCTTAAATAACCTAAACATTACTTCAATAAAGTTGTTTGTATCTGATCCACGAGTTAGTTGTCCTTTTCTAACGAATAGGCACCAAGATTGTAAATCAGAATCAATTTTAGTTTTGATATATTTTGCGTAATTTGAAAATTTGCATTCTCTTTTAAACGTTTCTAAATTCGAATCGAGTTCTAATTGACTTTTGGAATAAAGAATATTTCTAAATAAACGATAGTGTCCTTGGCGAGATTCCTTTGGGATGCAGTGTTTTGTAATGTTTAGCCATTTTGAACGGCTACGTCAAACACTTCTTCTTTTTGGCTGGTAGAAATAATGCATCCTAATGGTATACCTCCAGCAACTGAATGCGTAGCAAAAAAGTAGATTTTATGATTTTGAACATAACAGTTACTGCTGCCGTCCACGAATAAAATTTCCGACGATTGCCAAATTTTTTCACATGCTCTCTTCATTAATGGTGTACAAAAGGATACACTGTAATGATTTCCGATTTGACTAATCTTGTAAGAAACCCCCGTCGCTTTAGATAGATTTTCCTCCAGTTTCGCTAACATGTTTTCTCCAGTCCTCTCTCCGTAGAACGTTTTAAAATGCCGCCTCCATAAATTTTCGAAATCGGTTTTTTTGGGAAAGTAATAACGATCTGATGACAAATTGTCATACTTTTCACCAAATTCCTCCATCTTCTTGAAACAAAAGCTGTGGTACGCAGAAGCTGCAGAATGCCCCCTTTCAAAATATTCTATGATTTCTGCTTTAGTGTCTTCGCTTATTGGTCTCTTAATTAATGCGGCTGCACTCTCAGTAGTGTGATTATGTGTATATTCAAACTCAATTACACACGGCCATTCGCATGCAAGATTATCAGGACATTTTGCACGAGATCTTCTTTTTGAAACATGGCAAATTGTTATAACCATTTTAGCTGGGCACTCTAAGTTTTTAGATGGATGAGGTCGTTTTCTAGGTTGGTTTAACTTATGAACAATGGTTTTAAAATGACAATGATATTCTCTCTTAAAGACATGTTTTCTTGCCTTATCAACTGGCGTTCTTATGGTTCTTGTTATGGACCAAGTGATCTTGGTTAATTCAGATAATTTGGAAACCCATTCCTGAAATAATAAATTTAAAAAAACATGCATTCAATCCATCCTGACGACATTTATCGTGCTGACATGAAAGCTGACACGAAAGACATGGTTGATACTAAACGTGAGTTATGGACATTGAACCCATTGGTACCTTCAATAATCGAACCGGATGCACGAGCGCTGATCAAGCAACCCAATGCACCTTCGCCCAGACGCAACTTCAGCAATATTAACTTAATTTCACTTAATCCATTCTTAATCTTAATCCATGAAGCCATTCTTAACCATTATTTTGATAGAAACAATCCGAACAGTTTTCAAAACGTTTTATTATTAAATGGGATACTAAACAAACTAGAGGGTAAGGCCGAACAGGTAGTCGCGATTACGGGAGCTAATAGTTGGGAATTAATTAAAAATGCTCTAATTTCAAACTTTGGGGATCAGAGGGACGAAAATTGCTTAAACCAAGATTTAGTTAATTTGAGGCAAAAACCAAACGAATCTCCTTATCAATTTCATACCAACGTAATTGATCTACTTAACACAATCTGTAATTACATTGACTTACATTACTTCGACGAAGAGCGACACTACAAACGTGACTTTTTCACCAAACAGGCATTAAAAACATTTTTAGCAGGCCTTAGGGAACCCTTAGGTCCGATAATTAGGGCTATGAGGCCACAAACAATCGAACAAGCTCTTCAATTTATTAAAGAAGAAAGTAACGTCCGTTATTACCAAAGACCACAAAATTTTAACTTCCCACAAAATAAAAGACAAAATTTTAACTCTCAACCTCAACAAAATTTTGGAAATCAATTTCAAAATAATTTTAGAAACTTTAATAGACCCCAAAATCCTCAATATTCTAATTCGCAACCTAATCAATTCTTTAAAAGACCAATGAACCCACAACAAAATCAAGGATTTAATCCCAATAGGGCTCAATTCGGTAAACCGAGAAGTAACGTTTGGAAAACCAACCCGAATTCCACCCAACTGAGACCCACTCCAATGTCCATTTCGACAACAAATACTTCCCCTCAATATAGGCAAAATTATTTCCAAAGTCACGGTCAAAAACCAAATTTTGTTTCGGAAGAACTGTTTAATACAGAATTTGAAAACGTTTTCGACGAAAATTTTGAAAATTCCCAAAATTTTGATTATTTTGACGAACAAACCATTGATAACGATAGGAACCACGAAATAACAGACGACAGTCAACCACAAAATTTTCCCAAGGACCAGAAAACAAACAAAAAGACATAATTGAACTACACATATCTACAGATAAGAAAGAATTGCCTTACGTTCAAATAATCGACCCACCTTTAAAATTGCTAATCGATACCGGCTCCACTAAATCATTTCTTAACCCACAAAAAGCAGAAAATCACTTTAAAAAATTCATATATTTCGAACCATTTATAGTTTCAGGAGTATTTCAAAGTTCAAAACAAGATTTTTGCGCAGAAATTCCACTCTTCGCAGAATTTAACGAAAACCTAACTATTAAATTTCACTTGTTTGACTTCCATAAACACTTTGACGGCTTAATAGGTTTGGACAATTTAAAACTTTTAAATGCACATTTAGATTTTGTAAACTCAAAATTAATCACACCTTATTCAGAAATACCAATTCACTATCATAAATCAGCATTGAAAACTATATTTAAATTAAAACTAGACCCTTTATCTTGCGTTGTAGCGAAAATTCCAGTTTCTCAAAAAGACGGTACTATTTTTATACAGAAACAATTAATACAAAATTGTGAAATTCCTTCCTCAATTTCCAAATCCAACGGCGGTTTTGCTTCGGTTGAAATCTTCAATAAAACGGACAACGAAATCACCCTAAATTTAAATCACCCAATTAACTGTATACCCTTTGATGAAAAAGACTTTGAATTGTTCCACGCAGACGTTTTACCATATTCAGATTCAGAAAAAAATACGGACATTAACGAACTAATTCGAACCTCCCACATGAATTCAGAAGAAAAATCACAAATCCTAAAAATCTGTAAAAAATATTCTAAAATATTCCATAGAGAAGAACAAACATTATCATTCACAAACCAAATTAAACATGCTATTAAAACTAAAGATGAACTACCAATTTATACAAAATCATATAGGTATCCTTTTGTACACAAACCGGAAGTCGAAAGACAAATTCAGTCTATGTTGCAACAGGGTATCATCAGGCCAAGTAATTCACCATGGTCTTCTCCTATATGGGTAGTGCCCAAAAAGGCAGACGCATCTGGGAAGAAGAAATGGAGAATAGTAGTGGACTATCGAAAGCTAAATGAAAAGACTATCGATGACCGCTATCCACTTCCCAATATTACCGATATTTTAGATAAACTAGGAAAATGTAATTATTTTAGCACTTTAGATTTAGCGAGTGGGTTTCACCAAATCGAAATGTATCCGGAAGACATTCCGAAAACGGCTTTTAACGTTGAAAACGGGCATTATGAATATGTTCGAATGCCCTTCGGGCTCAAAAATGCACCCGCGACTTTCCAAAGAGTAATGGATAACATTCTCCGTGGTTTACAAAACGATATTTGCCTCGTATATTTAGATGACATTATAATTTTTTCAACTTCCCTTCAGGAACATATTGTTAATCTCGAAAAAGTGTTTAAGAGACTTCAAGACAGTAACTTCAAAATACAATTAGACAAATGCGAATTTCTGAAAAAGGAAGTCGCCTACCTAGGACATGTTGTGACCAGCGAGGGCGTTAAACCCAACCCAGACAAAATTTCCGCAATACTAAAATACCCGATTCCGAAAACGACACGCGATATCAAAGGATTTTTAGGACTTCTCGGGTATTACCGACGATTCATAAAAGATTTCGCGCATATAACTAAACCATTAACCCGATGCTTGAAAAAGGACGCTAAAATAGAACATAACCCCCAATTTATAAAATGTTTCGAAGATTGTAAAAACCTCCTCGTTAACGAACCTATCCTTCAATACCCGGACTTTACGAAGGACTTTATACTGACGACCGACGCAAGTAATATCGCAATAGGAGCTGTACTATCACAAACACATTCAAATACGGATAGACCAGTGGCATACGCATCCCGGACGCTTAACGATTCTGAACAAAATTACAGTACAATCGAAAAGGAACTTTTAGCTATCGTTTGGGCTACAAAATACTTCAGACCATATCTTTTCGGTAGAAAATTCAAAATTAGGACGGACCATAAGCCACTACAATGGCTTATGTCACTCAAAGAGCCAAATTCACGACTAGTGAGATGGCGACTAAAACTTGAAGAATTCGACTACACTATAGAATATAAAAAAGGAAAAAATAATACTAATGCCGACGCCTTGTCACGAATAGAACTACACACAAAAGAATTTTTTGAACACATGCGAAAATTTAATGAAACTTTCTCGACACAACAAACTAATCCTGACAACGACAACGAATCTGTAATCGTCAACGTAGGAGACAATGATGACGACAAAAATGACAGAGAAGACAATATAGATCACGAAGATTGCGAAGAAGACCGCGATAACGAAAACGATAGGGACAATGACGATGACGATGACGACAACGCAACTATACACAGTAGTAGTGAGGACCCCGTACTAGGACTAAAAATTTCCGAAAAACCATTAAATTTATTCGATCACCAAATTATCATTAACTTTGTTTTACATTCGTCAGCAAGACCAAAACTAGAACAACCATTTCCAAATAAAAGGAGAATAAATCTTCAAATCTCGAAAACAGACCTAGAAAACGAAACAATAAACCTCTTCAAAAACTATATTAGCCCAAAATATACTCACGCAATTTACTTTAAAGATGAAAGTGTACTACCCCAATTTCTAGAAATATTAAAAAATACGTTTAAACACTCCGCATATAAACTTTTAAAATGTAACCAAATATTAGAAGACGTCACAGAAAAAGACCTTCAGCATATGAAAATACGAAACTACCACGAAGGAAAAACCAACCATCGTGGAATTCAAGAAACAGAAAATAGAATAAAACGCCTTTATTACTGGCCAAACATAAAAAAAGATATAACTGACTACATTAATCATTGTGACACATGCCAGTTAAATAAATACGATAGAAATCCCCCGAATCAAAAGTTAACGATATCTCCTACCCCCTCGAAACCTTTCGAAATAATATTTGCAGACACTTTTAGTTCACAAGGTCAAAAATTTTTAACAATAATAGATACTTTCTCAAAATATGGCCAAGCGTACCCCCTTTCAGCTTGTACAGGGACAGAAATAATAAGAGGATTTTTGATATTTATGACACACCACGGTTTACCTACAATTATCTCAATGGACAACGGTAAAGAAATGAAAAATTCCCTTGTACAACAATTCTTCGACACCCACAAAATTAAAACACATTATGTATCAGTAAACAGCACACAATCCAAAGGACCAATAGAAAGATTCCATTCTACACTTATTGAACACCTACGAATAATAAGAGACAAAAACGACGGTAAGATCGACATATTAAATCAAATGCCTTATGCAATATTAGGGTACAATAATTCAATACATTCTGTCACTAAACAAAAACCAATAGACATTGTAAACGGGCATCTCGACACTAAAGATCCATTCGACATTGACATAAACCAACATTTAATTAATAACTACATCCGCGATCATAGAGACGTAACAAAAGAAATCTACAAACATTTAAACGAAAAATTAATCCAACAAAAAGAAAACACCATAGAATATCATAACAGAAATAGACACGAACCATTACACTATGACGAAAACTCTAATATCTATCGAAAAAACACTACTCTCGTGAGGAATAAACTCAATCCTAAATTCTTTAAAGAGAAAGTCGTGGAAAATAAAGACATTACAGTTGTTACAGAAAAAAGACATTTACACAAACAAAATTTAAAACGACCTATAACTAACAAGAGACAACCTTTACAGGCAAATAGTGATGATGCTGACCCTGGCCCTTCAACCAGCAAGACTTGAAGACATTTCACTAACAAACTTACAAAATAATCCCGGTATCCTTCCTTACAAATTAGGCACTGCAAAAATTAAATCCAGCACACATACATTCCTACACTTCATTGACTTAGAACCAATAAAAAATGAACTAAAAATTTTACAAATCTCCTATCAAAATACCACGGAAGCAATTTACTCCGGATTGAGCAACCCTTACTTTTTGGAATTACAAAATTTTAATCGAGCCCTAACCTTTCAATTAAATTTAGCCGACCAAAAACTTGAATCACTATTACCAAATTCCCGAGTTAAGAGAGGCCTTATAGATGGTCTCGGAACCATTATTAAAAGCATTTCAGGAAACCTTGACGCCGACGACGCTAAATACTACGACAACGCTTTGACAGAACTTAGTAGTAATCAAAAAGAAATAGTTAATAAGTTAAATGATCAAATATCTTTATCTAAAGAAATTGTAAACAATTTTAATCATTCTATATCCCTACTAAAAAGTAATCAAGACATAATATGTTCTGCCTTAAACTCCATCCGTTCGAAATTAAATAAGTTTATATTTGAATTTGATGATTTCCTCGAAACAAAAAATGTACTAGATCAAATTTCTATTAGTGTTAATATAATTTTACAACTTTTAACAGAAATTGAAAATTCCGTTTTATTTGCAAGACTAGGTATTCTACACACAAGTATAGTCAAAATTAATGAAATGAAAAATATTTTCGAAACCATACTAAATCACCATTCTAAAGACGAATTGATTTTTCCTGATATACATTTGGATATTCACAAATACTATAATATAATCACAACTGATGCTTTCTATTCAAATTCAAAAATTGTTTTTGCTGTACATTTTCCAATAGTATACCCAGAAAATTTCTCCTACTTCCATTTATATTCCATCCCCACAAACAATCTCACCACTATCATACCCAAAAACACATTTCTGGCCATGAATGAAGATTTATATCAATACTCATCACTGCCCTGCATGGACCTCAAGCCCTACTACTACTGCACTGAAGAAGCCCTTCACCAAAGAGACGACGACTGCATATTCCAAATTTTACAACTACAAACCGAAGTCAAGCATTGTATACAGACACCAATTCAAGTTTCCAAAAACATTATTCAACAGATCGACGAAGGACACTACATAGCTATCTTTGTGAAAAAGACCAAAATTCAGACTACCTGCAGCAACACCGATTTCCGAGTTCTCCAAGGAAATTATTTAATAAAGTTACCCCACAGATGCCGATTCAGCACCGAAAATGAAACATTTGTGAACGAAAAACCAACCACTAGCAGCCAACCTTTACTACTACCCGATGTCAAGATTCCAATTCCACAAAAACAACCCAAAATACCAAAGATCGATCTGCAAGACATTCGCCTTGATAAAGTTCACGAAGTACAGAAGAAACAGAACGAAATAAAAACATTAACTTTGCAACCTTTACAAATTTCTCAAAATTCATTTCAATATTTTTGGAACATACCAATATTAATTATCCTAATAATTCTCATTTTATATTACGTAACTAAATTCATTAAAAATAAAAACTCAAGAAAAGAACACCAACAAGCCGAAGACATAGCCCTAACGAAGAAAGAAGAAGAAGTAGAAGAGGACTCTCATAGAAACCAAAGCCACCTGCCATTTTTCACCCCCAGGAAAAATGCCAGAAACTAGGGATGGAGGAGTTATGGACATTGAACCCATTGGTACCTTCAATAATCGAACCGGATGCACGAGCGCTGATCAAGCAACCCAATGCACCTTCGCCCAGACGCAACTTCAGCAATATTAACTTAATTTCACTTAATCGATAATTTTCTAATTAATAATTTTTCAGTCTGATTCTAGCTATTGTTCGGTTCGGTCCAATTTCATTAAATAAAATTGTAATAAATAAATAACTAAAGTGAATAAAACGGTTTACAATTTAAAATAAACTTTTTTTAAAAACCGAATTCTTAATATCGAGAACTTAAGTCGTGTCATTTTAATAACAGTTGAAATTGTATCAGTCTGAAACATCTATCATTCTATCATAGTGATCGACAACAGAACTATCATTAACATGCTCATATAAACTCAGCCATCATCAGCTAACGCATTATACCGTGTTTCAAATTAAGTCGACATTTTTGCTAAATTTGTTATTATTGGAGATACGAAGTCGGTTAAATTAACAAACTAGTAGTTTTTTTCTGCAGATTAAAATGGCGAAAACAGAAAAAATTAAAATCGCATTTTCGAGTTAATTCAAAAAATATGTATTTTTTCAATGGACACTATATTTTTTGATGGATCGGTTGCAAATGTTTTGTAAACGAAAAAGTCTCTATGCACTATGATCCTAAAATAACAAATAAATGAATAAAATTAGTCAGCATTATAAAATTTGTAAAGTATGCTGCGACAATTGCAATTTGTTGTATCTAGGGAGAAATATAATAATAAGAGCGTTATTTATCTTTAAAAGGATTTAATTTTAGATGAAAAAATTATACTACTTGTCTTAAAAATACCACAAATGGCCCTGTTCCTTGCCCTCCAAGAACGCCCGATGTTACTCAGGAATTATAAAATAAAACAACACACGTGATAAGGTTCAACAAATTCATTGATTCATTAAATTGACGGCAGGTAGTGTTATTTTTTCATCCAAAATTAAACCCTTTATAACATAAATAACTCTCTTTCACCCTACATACAATAAATTGTAATTATCGCAGCCTACTTTTCAATTTTTAAATGATGTCTATTAATTCATTTAGTTATTACTTTACGATCATAATGCATAGAGGCTTTCGTTTAAAAAAAAATTAAATCGATCCATCAAAAAATATACAGGGTGTTCCAATGAAAACATACACATTTTTAGAAATAACTCGAAAAAGCGATTTTCATTTTTTTCTTTTTTCGCTATTTTAGCAGAAAAAATCCTGCTATAGTCGGTGCAAAACAAATATTAATGCACGTCACCTATAATTTACTACGTCACAAGTAGGCTATGTTGCCGAACTTTTATAGAGTTTACAAAATCCAATAATTTTCACGTTTCTAAACGGCGGACGTTATTCAGGGGCTCACTATAATTAATCATCAAATCACCGACTATACTATTGTTTACTAATTTTACCGACCTCGTATTTCCAATAATAACAAAGTTAGAAATAGTGCCGACTTAAATTGAAACACGGTGTATATTTTTAAGTAATAATTACAACAACTAAATTACTAACAATAATGGTGGAATTCTGAGAACATCTGTAAGATCTATAAGCCGAAATCCGTAAAGTTACAAGAAATGCGATTCTAACCTTATCTGTTATCTGCTCAGGTTTGAATGGTTTTGGAATCGGAAAGAAGTTGGAACGCTTTTAAAACTGTTGATACTATATGACAATTTGTAGGTTAGGTGTTTAGGCTAACCATAAATATCAAATCGATCAACGATCGTTTTGCGCATGTCAGTACCAACAGTTCCACAAAAATTTAGGTTTGTTCCTACCTTCGCGAAAACTGTAATTTTACGATCAGACGCATGCGCTATATGTACAGTCTGTTCCAACCGAATAATTGATAGTTCGTGTACTGTTTACTTTTCTATTCCAACCAAAAATTGTACGACCGGTGAACGATCAAATCCGTACACAGAAGAACGTTGTATACGTTTGTACTGACATGCGCAGATTCTCAAATTGGTTAAATTTGTTTTGATCTTTGCGAAGGAAGGAAGTTTGTTTTGAGGTTATTTCTTGTTTCTGTTTGTTTCTGTTTTTGTTTCTTGTTTTTTGGTTGTTTTTGTTAATTTTATTAAAGATGAGTGATTTTGAAAGCGATAGTGACTTTTCTGTACTGATGAGTAGTGACGATTCCGACGAGGACGACATGCAATTAATGGCGGAACCTCGAGTTAGAAATGAAGATTATTTAGGTATATTATATAAATTGTTTCTAAAATGCAATTAATTCATTATCCATTTTAGAAGTAATTGTACCACGTTACTCGGATGAGGAATTTTTTAAACATTTTCGCATATCGAGAGATATTGTGAATAATATTTCACAAATGTATGAGGAGAGCAATCTTTACAGCAACCAAATTGGGCACTATGGTAACATACCTCCTACTCACCAAGTATGTATTTTAAATGTTTTTATAATTTTTTTAGATAATATGTGTGATTTATATTTTGTAGGTTACAATTTTCTTATGGTACATTGGACATCAAACTTGTAGCTTCAGAGATGTTGCTGATCGTTTTAATATAAGCGAAAGTTCAGTAAGCCGTATACTCTTCCGAATAACTAGCTTCCTAAGCAATTTATCTCCAAGATTCATTAAATGGCCTAGTGAGGAAGAAAAACGCATCTCCGCTGAACATTTCAATGAAGCCGGATTTCAAAATGTCATTGGAGCTATGGATGGATGCCACATAAAAATTGATAAACCTTCAAACGATCCCGAGTCATACATAAATCGTAAAGGTTTTTATTCAATTCAGGTACATAAGTACAAGTAAATGAATATAAACAAAATAATTTATTTAATTTTAGTTACAGGCAGTGTGTGACCACAATAATAAAATTATTGACTTGCTTGTTGGCTATCCCGGATCGGTCCACGATAGCAGAGTTTTTCGCAACTCTCGCCTGGGAAATAATTTAGAGCAAAGATGTGGAAGATATTTTTTATTAGCCGATAGTGGTTATCCCTTAAAGCGAAATTTATTGACACCTTATAGGGATAGAGGAAATCTAACCAGAAGGCAAATTAATTACAATATAAAATTGTCGAAAACCAGATGCATTATAGAACACTGCTTCGGAATTTTAAAACAAAAGTTTCGACAGTTATATCACGTTAAATTAAGGAGCATTCCATTTATTGTTCACCTAATTAGAGCAGCCTGTGTTCTCCATAATATTGCTATTGAAGATAATTTTAATTTTGAAGAAGTTGTAAGAGACAATGAAAACATACAGCAATATAATTTAGATGACAGTGATGATGATGAGGAACTGAATGCTGTTAACGTTAGAAATAATATCTGTAACAATTTGCCAATGTAACTTTATTAAAATAAAACTTCTTTAATAAACTCTTCTTTATTTTATAAAATAAACTAAAAACAAATTCTGATACAAAACAAACTCTAAACAAAAACAAACTCTGAAACAAAACAAACTCCAAACAAAAACAAACTCTAAACAAAAATATACTCTGAACAAAAACAAACTCCGAACAATAAGAATAACTCAACTAACCTAAAAATAAATATGAATAAATTAATATATAAGAAATATTTACATTAATTGTGTGCAATTGCAATTTTTTTCTTTTAATATTTCACATCTTTTTTGCATAATGTCAGTTCTTCTTTTGTATTCTTCCAGCTTCCTTTTATTTATTTCTAAATTTTCTTTTGCAATTTGCATTTTGTCGTCTAAATATTTTTTTTTGTCCACCCTCATCTGTTCGATGGCGGTTTTTCTCTTCTTTTTAACTATTGTTCTGATTGATTTGGTCTCAGTTTTTTCGTCTGTTGCTTTAGTCCGCTGCTCCAGTTGAATATTGTCTTGTTGTTCTAGGGGTACCTCATCTTCATTGTGTAACAATATTTCCGGTTCGATATTCCTTTTTTTTTCAAAAATCTTTTCAAATTCTTCTTTGTATTCGAAGAATTTTTTTCCTCTTCCGGTGGAGTTTTGGTTTTCCACAAATTTTTTATATCCCCTTTCGAGGACTCGCCATCTATTTTGACAATGTTTTTCTGTAATTCGAGGGTTTACCTTTTTCATTTGTTCGCTAAGTAGCCGCCACATGTCTTTGAAATTTTTACACTTAAAAGTGCCAACTTTTTTGTGCAAATCATTGTAAAAGTCTAATAATATTTTGGACTCCGCAACTGACCATTTAAAATCAAGCTGAATTGCCGAAGTTGCAGCAACTGGATCAACTGAGGCAGTTGAAGTTGATGGAAATATTATATATTCCTCTAAAACTAATTTAATAGATTAAAACATATAAGATATGTCTACTTCATTAACTTCAAACAAACTCACCATTAATGTTTTCCATTTTCGTCGCTTTTGAACTTTTACTGGTAAAGGTAAAACTCTGTATAAGTGTAAGGCGTGTAAGTCGAAACGAAAATATAAACATAACAACAACATAACCTTACAAAATATTCTTTTTTCCTCTTCTTCTTTTTTAAAGTGCAATACAGTCAGATTTTAGTACAAGCTCCGTTCCAACCAATTTTGATTATCAAATTGTACATGAACTAGAGTTGCGCAGTAAACAGTTTCTGTACGATTGAAAATTAGTTTAGGTACGGTACAGAAATCGAGGTTGGAACAAACCTTTTGTGAATCGATTTGACCGTACAGAAACGGTTTCGGAACTATTCATTTTTTAGTTGGAACGAATTATGTATCAACTCATAATCGTACAAATTAAGTTGGAACGCTATGATCGTAATGCGCATGCGGTGTACCGTTACTGAATAGTTTTGTATCGAGTTGGAACAAACCTGTTAATATTTACAGGCTAGACATCTGTCACCGTAAGCAGTAAGGTATAAGATAAAGATCTGTAACTTTGACACTTCAGATTTGGTTCCATTACAGATTTACAAATATGTAAAGGTTCAAGTTACAGAATCTACAGGGTGGCACATTGTATGGAAAAGCTCAATATGTCTGTTATTGTAGAAGATATCAATAAAACTTCATTCATTCGTTTTTCCGTGGTAGATCAAACTTATACTTTTTTAACAAATTGTAAAATATGCAGCTTAAAAAGATCTACAACTTTTGTAGATAATAATGTTTTTTATATATCTTGCAAAAACAGATATAATGAGCTTTTCCATACTAATGTGCCACCCTGCATATCTTACAGATTCTGTAGCTTATAGGTAAATTCTTAGAATACCAACATAAGATTATTATTTGCTTTAAATAAATAACTTACATTTATTTCCTCATCAGATGTAAATTTTGTTCTTAGAATATGATCATCATTTGCTAGATAATAATCACAACTATCTGGATAAATACTACTCATTTTTTGCAATATAAATAAAAACCAATATAGTTTAACAAGCACTAACAAGTTGATGCGATGGAGGCATGCACTAATAGGGAACGGGCGACTGATATTGCACACAACTGTGTAATACCGCGCGTCCGATAAGAATGCAGTTTCGGCTAATTTCGGCATGTAATAAGCTACGTCCGATACGGTTATGCCTCCGGGCTCGAATATACTTACTATATAGGTATAAAAAAATAAAAGAAGCTGTACTAATTACTTTTAAATTCATCACAAATTTGACAAACAAAAAATTCTTCTTTCTCTGGTTTTTTTAAGGAAATGTTTCTTATTGTGATACATCGCACATGTATAAATCGTTGACACATCTCGCAAAAAATCATTTCCCGAAAACTTTCATCATTTCCGCAATACAAGCAAATAGAACGCATATCCTTAATCCCGTCTTGCAAAATTAAGCGATATTCTCCCGAATTAAAACTTTTTGAAAATGCTGTGCTGCTAATTAAACAATTAGCGTAATAAGTAGAAAATACACCGCAATTAAAATTGTCGTTTTGTAACGGATATTGTAATTCAATAAATTCTAAATCCGTCCGAATTACCGAATTCTTATAGATCAAATTATATTTATTAAAAAAGGAAACGAATTTATTAAAATAATTTATACCGCAAGTATTACTAAACGGGTCTAAATAACCAAACGTAATCAGTGATTGCCCCTCAAATTAAAAATCATAAAAATTTTTGATATTGTTATCGTTGATTTTTAATGAAAGTCACACAGTTTTCAATTAACACAAACGTTTTATTACAACTTTTAAACGCAAGAATACATTGCAGGCATGCAGGCCGGATCTCTCTGTTTTTCGCGCCGCTCATCATACCTAACCTCAATTCTTCTCTTTTTCCAACAATATGTTATTATTATTTATGGATGAATTTCATTAGGCACTCGACGTTTTTGATTGTCGATTAAACCGCTTACTTCGCTAGATAAAATAACATATTCTGAATTATTATTAATAAAAAGTGAAATACAAAATTCAATAACAAAATTATCAAGCCAAATATCATTAGGATCTATTTTGAGAATAATAATTTTGGTCTTTAATTAACCCATTCGAATAAAAGTTAAAAGAAATACATTTAGTTAGTTGATCAGGTTTATTCAGTTTTAATTTGCTCGAACAAAGAGCTTTATAATAAGAATGTATTTTTTTCGACTTTCTCTTCCAGCCCTTCTCACAGATTTCACGTTTTCGTTTTTTAGATGCGCAATTTGTTTTCTCGATATTAAATTTATGACTTTTAAAAATACTTAATTGATATAATTTCTTAAGGATCTAATGACTCTACTACATTTTTGAGGCAAATTATTTCCGAAAATACTAGTTTTTAAAATACCGAAATAAGATTCTATTGGTGCGTTGCAAGATCTTTGTACGATGTGTACGATGCTCGTCCACAATGGTAAATACGCGATATACCGAATTAAGGTATCATTGAAAAATGTTGGATTGTAAAATTTATTTTTAATACCGTTACCGTCATTGTTAACTCCAACTAAAAAGCTTTCCTTTAACAAATTAAAATGTTGGTAAAATAACGAGCTTTTATATTTCGAACCAAATTGAAGATCATGCTTGTTTTCAAGATTTAAATTTATACTTTCAGCGGAAATTGTATCTTCGACCGTGAGTTTAATAAGTTGATCTGTCGCGTTTATAACTGCTAGCCCCTCGTATTTCGAACACGTAATAATCATAAAATATTGCTCAATTTGCTTGATAGAATTCATGTTTGATATAGCAGCCAAAGATTCTTTTAATATATTTTTAACAGAATTATTTTGATAATTATTATTAACATTGTTTGAAAATATTTTCATTATACAGTGCATTTCTTTAATGCCCCCCCCCTTTTATTTTTTGAACTGATCAACTTAGAAAATTGAAATTTGGGATGATGAAACTAATGCATGATTACTATATTTTCGAGTAAAATTGAGTAAAATTGGCGGTTGGGCGCCATCTTGAAAAATAAATTTAAATGGAAAGGGGGGTCTTGTGATACATCATTTTGAAGCTCCTGACAAATACTGTACAACCCTGGAACATAAAGTCAATATCTGCACCTGCTACAAAATGGCGGACATTTAATAATTACCTGAATACATCGACGTTTAACGTCATAATTTGAGGAAATAAGCTGAGTTCAGTTCAGAAGATGTTCGAAATGGTTGCCTTGAACTTCTTCTTGACATAAGAACAGCCGATATTTCACGCCGAACATTTTCGAACATAGTAACGTCGATATTTCTACAAATATTTGTAATTCTTTCTCGTACTTCCAATATTGAAGCAGGTTCAGTTTCGTACACTTTTTGCTTCAAATAGCCCCATAAAAAAAGTCTAAAGGTGTCAAATCTGGTGAGCGGGCTGGACATTCCGTAGGACCTCGACGACCAATCCAACGACCAAGGAAAATAGCATCCAAATAGTTCATTACTTGTCTGGAGTAATGTGGTGGTGCTCCATCTTGTTGGAATACAATATCCATATCGAATTCATTAGGATTTGTTTCGACGATTTCGGTGATTAAGGGCTCAACAGTAGTTTCCAACATATTCAAATACAGTTCCCCTGTTAAATTTTGTTCAATGAACAGGGGTCCTACAATATGGTTTCCCAATATTCCTGCCCAAACGTTAATTTTTTCTGGATATTGCGTATAAGTTTCCCGGAAAATGTGAGCGTTGGTGTCACTCCAATAACAGCAATTTTGTCTATGAACATTGCCATTAAGAAAAAATGTACATTCGTCACTAAAACAGATATTGTGGAGATAGGTAGGATGTCTTGCAATTGTTTCCGTCATATTTTCGCAGAATTCTATTCTTCGATCAGGGTCGTCTTCAGTTAATTGGTGAACCATTTTAATTTTGTATGGATGGTACTTATTCCTCTTCAAAAGTCTCCACACAGTAGAAGGACACACGTCACAAATATTCGCGACGGAGGAAGTAGACTGTTGAGGATTTACTGTCATCTCGCCAATTATTTGAACTTGGTTTTCTTCCGGAATGGGCGGATGACCTGGAGGCGGATGACCTGGATGTTCTGTACACTACCGGTGGTTGTAAATTTGGATACAAGTTCTCTTAAATATTTCCTACAGATAGGACGATTCGGGAAACGATCATGAAAAATTCTTTCGGTTTCGTGAAAGTTACGCGTTGCACCGTAAATAAAAATCGCTTCGATTTTTTCTTCCAATGGACGAGAATTGGCCATTTTAGAGTTAGTTCACGTGGTACCTAACTACAATGAAAACTAAACAACCGAAAACTAAAAGAAAATATTTTGAACACTAGGAAAATCGAAAACTAAAGAGAATATTTTGAATACTAGGAAAACCAAAAACTAAATGAGAATATTTTGACTAAACAATTAATGTTTGTTGTAGTACTTAAATTTTTTGGAATTATTTTTTAACCAAAAATAACCTGTTAAACCTTATCGGTTTGTTGGGATTGCTATTTGGCATAGATAAACAAATATTTCTAGAAACATTGATATTAATTTGTTTTTATTCAGGTAATTATTAAATGTTCGCCATTTTGTAGCAGGTGCAGATATTGACTTTGTATTCCAGGGTTGTACAGTATTTGTCAGGACTGTCAGGAGCTTCAAAATGATGTGTCGCAAGACCCCCTTTCCATTTAAATTTATTTCCCAAGATGGCGCCCAGTCGCCATCTTGAAATTTTTATCTGTCAATTTCACTCCAAAATATAGTAATCATGCGTTAGTTTCATCTTCCCAAATTTCAATTTTCTAAGTTGATCCGTTCAAAAAATAAAAGGGGGGGGGCATTAAAGAAATGCACTGTATGAGCGCAACATAAAGCGAGGTGAGTTATATTTTTATTTTCCAATTTGTTTACTAAATGAGTCTAAATGGTCATAGCAATAATTAATATAATGAATGAAAGACATGTCATTAAAATAAAACAACGCAAAACAATGCAATCACAAGAACAAAGTAAACCGACAACTTCAAAACCTCTCATCTAGAGACTGTGTCTTCTCTCTCTTTTGCGCAAGCGTCACGTTCCTCTCTTACACGCAGTGGCCTCTTACCTTACAGGTCAAGCCGCTGAGGTGGCCGAATAACCCTTCGCGTTACACTCTCCCCCTCTGGGCCACGATCACGGTCCTCCGAAGTGGTACAGGGTGCAACGGTCTTCCTTGGTCGTCGATATCCGAAAAATTCGAAACGAACTTGCGATACCACGAATAAGTCTGTAAGAAACTTTGAACCTCCTTTTTGTTTCGCGGCGGGGAAATCTCGAGGATCGCTTTAACTTTCCCGTCATCAGTTCTGATTCCCGACGGAGTAATAATATGTCCCAGATACTTTACGGAGTCGCGAAAAAACCAACACTTTTCTCGTCGCGCCGATAATTTACAATCGCGAAGACGGTCAAACACGAGTTGCAAGTCTTGAGCGTGAGAGTCGAAGGTATCCGACATATAAGACGTAGACCTAGCTGTCTGAAGAATCTCCTCAATCCTCGGCATTGGATAAGAATCTCCAATGGTAATTGAATTAAGCCGCCTATAGTCAATGCAAAGCCTGTAGGTGTGGTCCTTCTTGGGCACTGGACTGGACCAGGGAGACTCGCACTCTTCTATGATACCGATCCGGAGCAGCCTGTCCAACTCTTCTTTTAAAAATTCCTTTTTTGGCACACTCAACGGGTAAGGGTGTGAAGTCACCGGAGACTTCTCTCCGGTGTTTATTTTATGTTCGATGAGTGGAGTTGGCTCCACATTTGGTTCAAATATGTCCGAATATGTGGCCAAAATCTGTTCAACCGTCGTTCGTTGCAACTCATCCAAACCGATACCTTCCTCGGCTCGTAAGTGGGCATGCTTTTGAGGTTAAATTAAACGAATTCCGGTTATTATTATCAAATTTGAAGATTAAAGAAAAGGTTTCTAGTAAACGTAAGTAAATTATATTTATTTTATATGTAACATAATTAATTACACACGAAATTATTTTAGAACATGTCCGATTTATCAAATTTATCGTCTTTGAGCGACCTCGAAGAGCCTGCACATCGAGTTAGACGTCGTATTCTTCGCCCTCGCCGCGATCCTTTTAAATAAAACTAAAAAATATAAAATAATAAATTGTACTTGATAATAATTGTTTTTTTTTTAATAGCAATTAGGCCTTTAATAGGCCTTATCCTCAATAATATGTTTATATCTAAGCAGGAGGGAAAAGATGTGATAATTAGGAAGGTATTTATCTAGATGTAGGACCGTAGGAAAGTCATCTGGTAAAAAAATACGAATTTAAACAACAAAATACTAAAGTACCTGTAAAAAATTTGTATGTACTTACTTTTTAACTAGATCTAATAGCTGATTTTTATCCGTGAAGGAAAAATTAGTAGCTCGCTTTGACATTGTTACAACTTCCAACGGTCACGTTCACGGCACGATTGTAAGTACGTAGAATGCCAAAAAGGCGTTAATTTCAGCCGAAAAAACCGGGAATCAGGAATTATAACAAATAAAATCGTTTTATTTGAGGTTATGAAACCGATTTCTTTCTTCAGAAGTTTTGAAGCGTGCGCTAAAGGAAAACATGACGAATACGGTGGTGATACATAAAAAGCACGAAAACACGAAAACAATACAAGTGCTGGACAAAGAGGAAATAATAGAGGCCATCCAAAGGCAAACGAGTCCTGGCGAGTCAGTGGAGATTAGGTCGATAAGGGAGAGACAGGATGGGAATAACGCCGCCATAGTGCAAATTGGCCGACGAACAGCGGAATACCTAATCAAAGAGGGAAGGATTAAGATTGGCATGCTGATGTGCAGGATAAATGAATGGACGCCGATTATGAGGTGCTATAGATGCCTGCAATATGAGCACAGGAGGGAGGAATGTAAAGGCGAGGACCGGTCAAATAATTGTATGAAGTGCAATGAGGCAGGACATCTGGCCAAAGACTGCGAAGAAAAAAAAAGCGAAGTCAGAGGAGAGAAAAGGCCAGAGTCGGGGGCTGAAGGCCTGAAGACTCCCTCATCTTAACGATGACTCTAAAAATACTTCAGACCAACCTAGGTCGTGGGAGAGCAGCTCACGACCTAGCATTTTCCACAATGATGAAGAGGGATGTGGGCATACACGGACATACAGTAGGGGAGCCGAACAAAAAACTGATTGAGGGGGGTAAATGGCTAACTGACAAAAGAAAAGATATATCGTTATTGTGTGGCAACAGGAAATTAAATGTCGAAAGTGTTGTTAGCGGTGAAGGTTTTCTTTTTGTAAATTTCGAATCCATTAGCTTGGTATGTTTATCTGTCGCCCAACGTAGGATTAAACCAGTTTAAAGAAGACCTGGATAATATAATGAGTTTTTGCCGTAATATCAAGGAGGAATATGTCCTGCTGGGGGATTTTAATTCGAAAGCACTAGAATGGGGTGCCCCTAAGACGGATAAAAGAGGCGAGTACCTTTTGGAATGGCTGTCGGAGCTTCACCTCACGGTAATAAATGACGGGAACCAACCTACATTCATAAGCGGAAATAAAACGTACATCGATATAACCTGTGCAACAAGACAGTTAATTAGAAAGATTAAAAAATGGGAAGTCCTATGTGTGGAAAGCCTTAGCGACCACAGATACATTTACTTCGAGGCTACAGGGAATGTTCCTACGAAACGAACAACACAGAAACAGAAAACAACGCATTGGGTAGACTGGGAATCGTTTAGAATTAGCTTACAGCTCATGCTAGCAAATAAGGATACATTGGAGAAAACGAGAGAGGATCGGAAATTATTAGTGGGATATACCATAACAGCACAGTCAAGGTGAAAGGAAGAGCCAAGCATGTACCTTATTGGTGGAACGAGGCTATCGAGGAACTGCGGAAAGAATGCATAGCAGTGCGCAGGAGAATAACAAGGCGAAAGGGTAGAGGAGACTCACAAAACGAGGACATGGAAATATACAGGGGCATGAGGACGAAACTCAAGAACCTCATTCGGACCTCGAAGAGGTCGGAGTGGGGGAAAGTATGCGAAGAGGCGGAGGAAGATTTGTGGGGTACCGGGTACAAGATTGTGACAGGAAGACTAGCCAGGCACAGCCCAACAGATATGAGCACACGGCAGAAGGTCGAAGCGATAAACGAGCTGTTCCAAGTAGTCAGGGATTACCAGGAACAATACCAGGACGAGCGAGAAACGGGACAC
The DNA here is from genome assembly GCA_918026865.1 of Phyllotreta striolata. Lineage (NCBI taxonomy): Eukaryota > Metazoa > Arthropoda > Insecta > Coleoptera > Chrysomelidae > Phyllotreta > Phyllotreta striolata. Next base: position 1,600,158 of record OU900097.1, on the reverse strand, counting down.
AAGTTCAGCCCAGAAGAACTAGAAGTGGCGATAAGTAGAATGAAATTGCGCAAGGCACCGGGCCCAGACCACATTCCGGCGGAGGCACTGCTAGAAGTGTTTAGAGTCGACCCTGACTTGTTGCTCTGTATAGCGAACGACGTCCTGCTAAGGCAGCGTTTTCAGCGAAACTGGAAAGGGCGAACATAGTGATTCCAAAGTCGAGAAAATACGTCGCACTTAATAAAATTAAAATGATTTCAATTCATTTAATAATTAATCATTGATTAATCAATGTTTACATTTCTACGTGAGAAAATTCAAAACTTCTAGATTTAGAATTTCCTCTGTGTTTATTTTATTGGAGTTAGATGGAAAGGCCGAACTTTCCGAAATTGCATTAGAAGGGGTGAAGCCTTATGTACCAAAGTTAGAATCTGGGACTTCCAGATCGTCATGAGGAGGGGTGAAACCTCCAGTTCCATAGGCGACTTGCCTGTTGCTACTAGAACTTGATTTGAAGCTCCTGTTATAGGAATGCTTGGCTAGTAGTTTTCAGACTACCTCTAAAGGTATGTGCTCACCGCAGTGTCAAAAACCCTACTACTCGTAAATAATCTATGAAGGATGAAGCGACGAAATATAATTTATATTATATTAGGTATGATCTTTTTTCCATCTCCGTTTCACCTGTGATTAATGTCAAATGACGTCATGATTGATTCCTGATGGAATTGATTTATGTCAATATAGGAACAAATTGCTGGATGGTTGGAAATTTTGACGTTGACATTGACAATTTTAATTTGAATTTTTAAATGTGAGAGAAATTATAAAAAATGGAGTTTTATTTGATTGCAAAAAATATGTTATATTCATCATCGGAACCTGAAAGTGAAGAGTCCTCAGATAACAGTGGCAGTGATGAGTTATTAGAACTATTTTTAATAAACAAAGAAATCAATAAAACTCATGCAATAGCAGATTTCATAAATATTATACAGTGCTACACCCCTGAGGAATTTAAAAGTAATTTTCGACTTAAACGGGTAGAAATTTCAGCCAACTAGTAAATTTGAGCCAACGGGTGTCTGTTGAGGTAGGTGGAAGAAATACATTTGAAAATTCAATATGAAGATGGCCCTTTTAGTAATTTTGTTAATTAATTTTAATTTTAGGATTGATTCAAGAACTTCGAATATCAGAAATTAAATGCAAAGGAAGGCCAGCAGTACCTATTGAATTTTACAAGGAATTTGTGATTCGAAATTAAGTTTCATAGATGTCTACTTTGGTTGGCCTGGATCAACACATTATATAACTGTTTGGCGGCATTCTCCTATTTGTAAGGCCATTACAGAAAATTACCTCCTAATTGTCCTTTTTCTGCTTTTCACGTTTTTCCTTTTCATCTATTTCTAATTTTTTTACCAGGTAATTCTGAAAAAACATTCCAGAAATTCTTTCTTTCTTTAAAATTTTTGAACGCTTTGTAGGTGGTTCACTTTGCTCAGATTCTGCAAGAACTTCTGAACGGATGTGGAAGTACTCGGTTTTTTATTATGAAGTTCGCTAGCCAGACTTCCTCCAACCATTTCCGAAGGAGGAAGCCCACTCGATACTTTCGTACCTAAGGTTTGATCGAATATTTCAAAATATTCCCAACAAATTGCAGATTCTCCCGTTGCTTGTTGCCGTCTCTTGTTTGATCTGTACGTTGCTAATAAATTTCTGTATTTCGTGTTGCAAGCGTCAGCTGTAGTTGCAACACCCCCAATGGTTTTTATTTTATTGGCAATTTGTTGCCAATATTAAAATTTTTTATTTTGAGGATTTGTGAACTGAGGTTCCATGTCAATGTTATAATGCACGAATATGGCAAGTTGAAATAACAAACCACTCTCCTAAGACGGTTTATTACAGACTGAATGGTAACTATACTACATCTGTTATAGACGGCGTTACTGGCGTTATAGGGATGCTTTTGAACTTAACAACACCCCCACTAGTTCAAAGCATCATTTAAAAATACAAAAAAAAATAAAAAATTACAAAGAAAAATATTACAGAACACTAACATCAACGATTCCCAAATATTTCATAAATCTATTATGTTTAACAACATCAAGAGCCTTAGTAAAAATATCTGCCGGCATTTCAGCAGTTTGTACATAATTTAGTTTTATTTTATTATCATTCACGATTTCCCTAACAAAGTGATATCTAACATCCACATGCTTTGAACGTTTGTGAAGCATTGGATTATTACAAAGTTTTTGAGCACCCTGATTATCGTTATTCAAGGTAACACATAAAGAACCGCCCATGATCTCGCAATACATATTTCTAAGGTAGATTGCTTCCTTGGAAGCCTCACTAATCGCTATATATTCAGACTCCGTACTTGACAAAGCAACTGATGTCTGCTTCGAGCTCCCCCAGGAAACAATGGATCCTGAGAGCATAAAGCAGAAACCAGTATATGATTTTCTATCGATAGCATTGCCAGCCCAGTCGGCGTCCACAAAACCCTCTAGGATTTTATTATTTCTAATAAACTTTAATCCATAGGTCTTAGTCGCACTCAAATACTTTAAAACTCTTTTCGCAGCTTTCCAATGAATTTCGCTGTAACAATTATTAAATTGACTCATATAACTCAAACTGTATGAAATATCAGGCCTAGTCATAACACATAAGTACATTAAACAACCAATTAAATGTTGATACGGAACCTCTGAATTTGTGCCAGTATTCCTATCCAAATGCAAATTATGTTCCATTGGTGTAGCAACAGGTTTGCAATCAATCATATTAAATTTATTTAGCAGGTTGTCAACGTATGTTTCTTGATCTAAAGTTATTACTCTTTTGTCACTACTCACAGTAATCCTCATACCTAAACATTGCTTAGCCAGCCCCAAATCCTTAATTTTAAATCTAGTCGCCAATTCAGTTTTTAAAGAATTCGTCTCAAAACAATCATTCGAAAATATAAAGAAATCATCTACATATAAAGCAACGACAGTCAAAGAATTACTAGTGTTTTTTACAAAAACGCATGGTTCATGTAACCTTCATATATTCCTATAACCTAAGGCAGTTAAAACAGACTTAACCCTTTCGTACCACACACGTGACGACTGTTTTAGTCCATAAATAGCTTTTTTTAATTTTAAAACTTTATATTCGTTATCATTTGCAAAATAACCTTCTGGTTTTTTCATAAAAACAGTTTCTTTAAGTTCGCCATTAAGGAACGCTGTTGCTACATCCAGATGCGTAATACTTAAATCTAAATTTACAGATAATACTAATAACAGACGTAATGTAGAGTGCCTAACAACAGGGGAAAATGTTTCATGATAATCGATCCCGTACACTTGCGTAAAACCTTTCGCGACAAGCCTTGCTCGGTACCTCACTTTATTTTCAGTATCGATCTTACGTTTAAACACCCAACAATCACGAACGTCAAACGCAATCAACAACACTACCACTTTTAGGAGTATCCACAAATTCCCACGCACAGTTTCCTTCAAAAGATTTTATTTCTTCTGACATCGCTTCCTGCCATTTTGCTTTATCGATGCGCGATAGTGCTTCTTTCACGGTGAGTAGATCATTGTCCAGGCTGCTTAATTCTGGACATGAATACGTAACGTAATCCGAAAAATCCTTGGGTTTTCTTTGTCTTACAGGTCTGCCTGTGGTCTCCTCAGAAACAACCGGCTCGGAAACATTCTCAGAAGGTTCTTCGTCCAAGTGACTTGCTTCCTCCAGGTTGATGGGATTATCTGCTGTGTCGAATGATTCACTAATGTTTGCATCTTCTTGTTCGACATTTATATTTTCTGTTTTACCCCACTGAAACTTGCATTTCTATTAAATCCTTTTCTTTTTGAACGGCATCATTATTTCCGAGTTAATGACAGTCGCTCTTCGAATTCTCGAACACAATCACATCTCTACTTACACTGACTGTATTTTTTTATCATAAACTCTATAGCCTTTTGTAATATAGTGAGCATAGGATATAGTGAGCATACACTGTATCCAACAAATATTGTCTCAACTGATTTTTTGTCCCATTTTAGACGTTTTTCCTTGGGTACATGAACCATTGCAATTCTTCCAAATATTTTGAAGTTACTGACACCTGGCTTCCTGTTTAACCACAGTTCATAAGGTGTCCTGTCTCCCAAACCTGATACTGGGCACCTATTTCTAATATATACGGCGGTGTTTATTGCTTCTGCCCAGAACTTCTTATCTAAGTTGGAATCAAAGAGCATACATTTTGCCTTTTCAACAAGACTGCGATTCAACCTTTCGCACATGCCATTTTGTTCGGGTGTATAAGGGTTTGTGTTTTGATGTAGAATTCCATGAGTCTCCAAAAATTCTTCAAAATTCGTTCCAACAAATTCTCCTCCGTTGTCTGTGCGAAATATCTTAATCGTGCTGTCCTGTTGATTTTCTACGAATTTTCTAAAAGTTTGAAAGCAATTAAACGCCTCACCTTTCGATCTCAAAAAATAAACAAATTACATTCTTGTATAATCATCTATCGGTAAAAGAAAGTACCTGGAACCCCCAATTGATTTAACTTCCATTGGTCCACATAGATCTCCATGAATAACTTGCAAAGGCTTAATTGCTCTCGATCCCTTATGGCTGAACGGAAAACGAGTCTGCTTGCCCTCACAGCAGACGACACAATTCCCTTTGTTTAATGTTCTTTTTTCTGAGCACAGCAAACCCTCAACGGATCCAGACCTCATCTTTTCCATGTCGGCATTGTTTATGTGACCAAGTCGACGATGCCATATTTCGGAAGCAACGCCGAAAAAACACTTCTCTGTGAAAGTCTTCAGCTTGTATACACCATTAATCAGTTCGCCAATACCAACCATCTCCGTCGACAATAAATTAGTCGACGGTTGAGGCACACACAGGGCATTCTTCACTGTAACTTCAAATAACTCTTTACCAACGGCAGTCTTTAATTTGCATCCCCCGTCGCGACAACAGGAACCCTCACCCTGTTAGCTACCATAATCTCGACTGGAGAAACACTATTACTGGAGTTCACCAGAATGTTTTTGTTGACAACAAAATGTGAACTAGCCCCGGAGTCTACACTGTTTAGCCGTCTGAAATACAGTCTACCAGTGTACATTTAAATAGAACGTCGCGATAAATTCTAATAAATTTAATTGTTCTACTGGACTTCACACCGCGCTTTGGCTTGGTTAGATTAAAAATCAAATAATTTCGACGGTTTCGACACTTCGACAGTATCAAAACGGGTTCGGATGGGTGAACGTCAAATCAATTAAAAAGAAATGAGAATTTTTAAACGATAATTTTTTGAAAAAATATCACTAATATTAAAATAGAATTATGTAGATATGTCTTTTTGCCACAATGGCTTGAAAAAGAAAGTAAATTCTAAGAAAATAATAAAAAGGAAACTTCAAAAATAAACTTAAAGATTATTTTAAAACAGAAAATAAAAGAACTCTAAAAAATAGTCCACCGCCTTCTGCTAAACAATAGCCAAACCTGTCATACAGATGTCATCTCATATTACTGAGCTGAGGTGTAATTTTAGCAGAAAATTGAATTATTTTTTCCTTATTTTAACAAGATTTGTGGCTCTTTCAAAACTGTACCTACCGATACACACATTTTTTTGAAATATCCCCAAAAAACCTATTAATTGTAGTTTCTAAATAATTTTGTACCTCATACCTAACACAAATAACTTTGTACCTCTACAAATCGTGGCGTGCGGTCCAGTAGAACAATTAAATTTATTAGAATTAATCGCGACGTTCTATTGAAATGTATACTGGTAGACTGGATTTTAGCCGGCTAAGAATTTAACATTGATTTCCCTATTATGCGAAATTAAATTTCCAACAGTGTATATACCAGTCCGACTCTTTATATTCTCCGTTTAGAAACACAACGTTAAAAGCATTTTCACTTCTGCCACGTAAAAGGGGACATTTATTACGAAAATGTCCAATTTGTTTACATTTGTAGTAGGTCACGCCGACATTTTCTCTTAATGACGTTGACGCGTAGTCACTGTTGCCAAACGAATTTCTGCCACGACTACTACTGCCATCTAACGGACGGTGATCCCAATCACAATTTTTGCGGTATGATGTGGGTTTCTTCGAATAAAACGTGTTGCCAACACCGGTTTCACTATCGTCAGATGTGATATCAAGAAGTTTGTTTTTAATGGAATTCGTACTAATCTCGATGCCAGAATGTTCGATAGCCATAATCATCGGCATAAATTTCTCGGGAAAACCGGCCAATAATAATAACCCAATCCACACATCATATATTCTCAAGCCCGTGCCACGCAACCGTTGACTTGTTTCGACAATCTGATTCACATACGAAGCCATATTTTCACAATTTTCAAGTCTAGTAGATATCAAACTTCGCAGTAAACTTATCCGTCGCGTGAAGCCGGAATCGTCAAACATAGACTTCAGCTTTTCCCAGAGTGACTTTGATGTTCTAGCGTCTTTAATATGTACGTAAAGCGATGGGTCGATCATCAGAATCAACTTGGCTTTGGTTTTCTCATCATTGCTAATTTCTCAGACAGCAGGTTCCGTTCGAATGTGGTCCGCCAAACCTTCGAGGATTGGAAAATTTTGAGCTGCAAACGCCCAATCGTCGTAATTTTCACGACCCTTGAGTTTCTGCACATTCACTAAATAATTAGATGCCATAATAACGAAAGTACTAGATTGATAAACGTGGTATAAACTGTGTAACCAAATTTCTAAAACCATATACAGTTAAGCACGTGGCCTGGGCCCATAACCTGTTATAATGCACGAATATGGCAAGTAGAAATAACACACCACTCTCTTAAGACGGTTTATTACAGACTGAATGGTAACTATTAAACAGGAGGAAGGATCTGCGAGAGGGGTTGTCTAAACGGCGGTAGACAATACCATCTCGCAGATAGCGAATCAACGGCGAGAGCCATCTATCGGGCGAAGGCGAAGCGGCTAAGGCGGACAAGCGCGCATGGCAAGAGGAGGTTGGGAGGACAGTGTCAAGCCGGCGTTGGAGTGGCGTACTTGCGTACTACGGCGGTTCTGGCGATATATTCAATTTTTGTGTTATACGGAGTGTTCGAATAATTAAAGTGTTTTTGAGAAAATCCCGGCGTTTCAGTCAGAAGTAGGATACGGCTCAGCGTGCAAACAGGCGAGTTTGAGTGAGTTTTCAGGCGGAAAATTTTGCGCCATTTTGTGCGACAGACAATTGCGGTTAGTGCTTAGTGTTTAGGCGTTAAACAGTAAGTACCCCTTTTATTATTGCGGCGATATGTATTGGAATGGAGCAAATGCGGTGTAATTGCGAAATTTGATCGGCGAAATTCAAAAACCGAATTAATTACCGGCGAAGAAGAATGGATGTGCGCATGCGTAACGGCGAATGTGCTTTTTAATTCCAATAGACAAAGGCGAACGTGATTTTTGGATTTTTCTAGTTGGCGACGATTAATCTCGATCGGTGTTTACAAAAAACCATAACAAATCAGGCGGTCGCATTCCAACGACCATAGGCGTGCGGTTTGAATTTATTTGTTAATTAAATTTTCCAATGGCGTGGTTTTATTTTATTTTAACGAATGGGCGATTTATTTAATTAACAAAATGGCGGTTTCTTTTAATAACAAATTGGATATAAGCGGCGTAATTATTCAAAAACAAAATGGTGAATAATAGGCGGTAATTGAATATTTACAAACAGGTGATTGGCGAATGGCGATTAACAAAATTTTGATTGGCGAATAACGATTGGCGAATTGCGATTGGTGAAAAATTATTGAACGGCGAATTGGGCGAATGGCGATTGGACGATTTTGAATGGATTTTGGAGAAAGATGCATAACGGTTGGCGGGCCACCGCTGATGGTTTAATTCAGTCCCTGGCCAAAATTGAATTGACGAATATCAGCAATCGGTTAAGTCACAGGTGCATTGGTGGCGGACGATGTTTCGGGGTGCTTCGCGATTGTAACATGCGCTCTTATTGGGCGAGTTCAATTGCTGAAGTCTTCCCTGATCGTACGATACGCGCACTAGCCCTGACGTTAGTGAAAGTAGACGTATGTTCCAGTGGCGTAGGCGATAATAAATTATTTTACTGGCGATAAACGACAATTTACTTGTTCCAGTGGCGTAGGCGATAATAAATTATTTTACTGGCGATAAACGACAATTTACTAAAATCGAATTTGATATTTTAGCTAATGGCGGAACAAGAGGAGGCGAATCTCGAGCTAGGGGCGGACCTAGACTTCGAGTTAGAAGAAAGGCAACCGGAAGAGGCGGCGGCAACTTCAGGATGGCGTGGCCTGAATGGTGGCAGGCGGCCTAATGGAGAGCGTCAAACGAGCGGCTAGACAGCAGGCGGCAGACGGCGGCTGAGAAGGTGACACTCACGCCGTCCACTTCTCTTGATTGGGGCGCTGTCACGGAGAGGGATTTGACACCGGCGTCTACGCTTCGACCCATGGCGTTGGGCCCGAAGTTATCGATAAATTCGATCCTGGCGATCCGGATTCGAATGTGGAACGGTGGCTCCGGAAGATCGACCAATTGGGGACGATTCATGGGTGGGCGACCCATGATCGCACTGCCATCATGCAGGGGAGGCTGGACGGCGCGACGAAACGCTGGTTCCACGAGCGTGAGGAGTACGATCTCACGTGGGACCAGTGGAAGACGACATTACGGGAGGCGTTTTCCATGCGACGGGACTACGGCGCAGTCCTGGAGGAGTGTTTGGCCCGGCGAAAGCGGCCAGACGAACGCATGACGGCGTACTATCACGCGAAGTTGGCGTTATGTGAACGGGCGAAGATCCACGGGGCGGACGCAGTTTCGCTTATCATTAGGGGGCTGCCGGAGGAGCTCCAGGCGAACGCCTACGCGGCAGGTTTCGTGAGTACAGAGGCGCTGTACCAACGATTCCTGTCCGGGTTAGAGGATTACAGGAGCGGCGAGAAGAAGGAGGCGAGACGGTCGTACGCGACGTACAGTGGTGTGGCTTCGGCGAGAGCAGGCGGCTCTTCGACCAAGCAGCTGACGCGCTGCTACAACTGCCAGCAGCTGACGACCCACGTCAGCAGGGATTGTCCAATGCCAAGGGTGGACCGATGCATCATCTGCGGTAAGACTGGGCATCTCCGGGCTGACTGTCCGAAGAAGGCGGGCGAGGCGACGTCAGGACGACCAACCCGAGGAACGGCGCAACATCAGGTGAGTCTTTTGATTTCTCCCAGTAATATTGGTTATCGTCATAGTGCACGAATAAACGGCGAATCAATTAGGGCGTATTTGGACACCGGTAGCGAACGAAATTTAATTTCAGTAGCAACGGTGGGGCGTTTGGGCCTGAAAGTGAACACCACTGGCGTGAGGTGTCCACTGAAGGGTTTTGGCGGGGGCGTTGCTTTGGCGTTGGGGCGTGTCGAATTCGAACTGGTTCTGGCGGATGAATCATTCGAAACACAGGCGTTGGTTACCGATGGCGATATGGGGCAAATCGAATTGCTTTTGGGGCAGGAACTGATTGGCGCACCAGGTGTTACGATGGTGGTACGAGGCGGCAAAACGTACCTCACCAAAGAGCCGGACATCAACGAGTTTATGAGGCGGATCACTCCTGATGTACCGAGCTCGAGGTGTAAAGTGCTATTGGCGGAAGATGTAATACTCTCGCCTGAGGCGGTGCACCAGGTGAAGGTCACTTTCTCGGGAGGCGTGAGAGGGGCGAAATATTACATGGGGCGTAAGGAAATTCCGACGTGTTTTTCCAAAGGCAATGACGATTTAGGTTTAACGAACTTGGCGAGTATGCAAATTAGATTATCTAAAGATACTCCGGTGTATTATCGACCCTATAGGTTATCGCATCACGAACGGGAGATGGTTCGTGAAAAGGTACAAACTCTTTTGGCAGCAGGCGTAATAAGGGAAAACGAATCGGCGTATGCGAGTCCTATTGTTTTGATTCCGAAGAAGACTGGCGATGTTAGAATGTGTGTGGATTATCGGGCGTTAAACGCTATCACGGTGAAGAATAGATACCCACTTCAGTTGATTTCCGATCAACTGAGTAAACTAGCGAATAAAATGTTTTTCACGACATTGGATCTGGCGCAAGGATTTCACCAGGTGCCTATGCATCCGGATTCGGTGGATAAAACGGCGTTTATCACACCCGACGGGCACTACGAGTATCTGAGGGTTCCTTTCGGACTCAGTTAATCTCCGGCGGTTTTCCAACGGGTGATTAACAAAATGTTAGGTCACCTACGATACGGCGAAGTATTAGCGTACATCGACGACCTTCTACTTCCTACGGCGACAGAAAACGAAGGCTTGGCGTTATTATAAACGGTGTTAGGATTGGTGCAGAAAGCTGGCGTGAAGCTAAAATTGGAGAAGTGCTCATTTTTGCAACGAAGTATCGAATATTTAGGTCACGAGGTTGATGCGGCGGGCATTAAACCAGGGCGACGCAAAACTCAGGCGGTATTAGATTTTCCTGAACCTAAAGATGTTCACAGAATTAGACAGTTTTTAGGATTGGCGAGCTATTTCAGAAAATTTATTAAGAACTTTGCAGTGTTGGCGAAACCACTGACAAACCTGACCAAGAAGGATGTTGAATGGCGATGGACTGATGAACAACAGCGGGCGTTTGAGCTGATAAAGGCGAAATTATCAGACCGACCAATTCTGGCGTTATACGATAGTAAGGCGACTATTGAACTTCACACAGATGCTAATAAGTTGGGCGTATCTGGCATCTTACTACAAACAGCAGACGGCGGACCTTTGAGGGCGGTAGAATACTTCAGCCGGGCGACGACTGTGCAGGAGCAGGTTTATCACAGCTACGAATTAGAAACACTGGCGGTAGTAGAATCTATAAAACGTTTTCGAGTTTATCTAGTGGGCGTTCACTTCAAGGTGGTAACAGACTGTGTGGCGGTCAGGGCGGCGTTGCTCAAAAAGGACTTGGTACCTCGTGTAGCTAGGTGGTGGCTGACGATCCAGGAGTACGATATGGAGATACAATATCGACCAGGCGTTTGTATGCAACACGTTGATGCATTAAGCAGAAACCCTCCTACCGAGACAATAGGCGTCAACATTGTCCAATTTGGCGAAAGTGATTGGTTTCTAACGATACAACTACAAGATCATAAGGCGCAGGAGATTGTTAAGTTGTTGGCGACAGATAACGTACCGGCGGATATCAAGGCGCATTACAAATATAAAAAATGGCGGCTTTATCGCAAAACGGCGAAAGGTGATAGGTTGTACGTTCCAGCAATGGCGAAGTTTGGACTACTACGTAAGCATCACGATGACATTGGTCACCCGGCGGCCAAGAGGTGTTTAGCATTGATCGAAGAAACTTATTGGTTTCCTCGAATGCGGCGTTTTGTTGACAAATATGTGGCGTCATGTCTAAACTGCGGGTTTGCGAAAGGCCAATATGGGCGGGGCGAAGGCTTCTTACATCCCATCCAACGGCAGGCGATACCATTCGACACGGTGCATGTCGATCACCTGGGCCCATTCGTCAAGAGTATCAAGGGGCACACTTATATACTCATGATGGCGGACGGATTTACAAAGTTCGTGCTGGCGAAACCCTTGAAAACACTCAAGGCGAAGGAAACTATAGCACGAATGCGCGAGGTGTTCAGCGAATTCGGCTACCCCCGGCGACTGATCTCTGATCAAGACAAGGTGTTTGTCAGCGCAGAGTTCAAGGCGTTTCTGGCGGAAAAAGGCGTTAAGCATGTGTTGAATACTGTGGCGATTCCTTGGGCGAATGGTCAGGTGGAAAGATCAAACAGGACCATAGTAGAGGCGTTAACTTCGACTGTAGAGAGCGAGGGGAGATGGGACGAGAAGCTGCCGGATGTTGTATGGGGTTTGAATAACACCGTCAACTCTAGCACGCATTTCTCTCCTACTGACCTAATGTTCTCACACAATCACGGACGAGTAACCTGCTTGGCGAATGGCGAGCTGATAAACAGACCGGCGATGGTCAAGGAGACACGGTGAATGTCTCACCGGATGTTGAATACTCAAACAGGCGTCTAGCGACTACGGCGGAATCGAATGTGGCGAATTCGAATTTGGCGGAATCCAATTCAGCGGATTCTACATCGAATCAGGAGGATTCGAACCTGAATCAAGCTGAATTAACTGAGCAGTCCATCCACCTGAGTGAGCGAGGTGACGACCGAACTCTTCAGGATAACGGGCGTGACGAGACGAAAAGTCTTGGGCGGAATCAGGCGATTGCACTAAGGCGAAGTGCCAGGTTACACTCTAAAAGAGAATGTCCAATGATTGGGTCGAACACGACGGAAAGTTGGGCGACAACTTCGGAAATGGCGAAGAACGTTGGCGGAAAACGTAAAACGGGCGGTGTGAACCAAAACGAACGAAAGTTGTTCGATGAGGCTCCCGGAAAACGGCGTCGGCTGGGCCTTGATGATGGCGAAGGAGTACACGAGCGACGAACAAAGGCGTTGGCGAACATCGATCAGGCGGCTAAGAAGATGAAATCGAGTTTGACCGAAAACGGAAGACAGCAACCAACTACAAACCAGGCGATTTGGTACTATGGAGAGATGCGGCTACGAAGAAGGCGGGTGTTGGCGTTGTTGGTAAACTCACTAACAAAGTCGACGGACCATATCGAGTGCGGACCTAGGGCGACCCTATCGCTAAACGGTGAAAAGCGACAGGTTGTATGTTCCGGCTATGGCTAAATTTGGATTGTTGTGGAAGCATCGTGATGACATCGGTCATCCAGCGGTCAAATGGTATCTGGCGTTTAAATGGCGTTTGGCGTTAATCGAAGAAACTTATTAGTTTCCTCGAAGGTGGCGCTTCGTTGAGAAATATGTGGCGTTATTTCTCAATTGCGGGTTTGCAAAAGGCAAGTACAGGCGGGGCGAAGGCTTCTTGCATCCCATTAGGCGGCGGGCGATATCTTTCGATATGGCGCATTACGATTATTAGGTCTATTTAGCGAAGGCGACTATAGGCGATAACGGCGATTGATCTCTAACCAGAGCAAGGTGTTTGCTATTGCAGAGTTCAGGCGTTTCTGGCGGAAAGGGCGTTTGGCATGTGTGGTGAATGCTGTGGCGACTCCTATGGCGAATGGTCAGGCGAAAAGGCCAATAGGACGATAGTTGAGGTGTCAACTGCGACCATTGAGAGCGAGAGAGATGGATCGAGAAGCTGCCGGACGTTGTTTGGGGTTTTGACAACACCATCAACTCTAGTATGCATTTCTCTCCTACTCACTCAATGTTCTCACATAATCATGGACGAGTAACCGACTTGGCGAATGGCGAGCTGATCAGCACTAACAGGCGGGCCGGCGAAGGCTAGACCGGCGGTGGTCAGACCGGCGATGGTCAAGGAGACGTGGCGAATGTCTCATTGGATGTTGAAGCTCTAACAGGCGTTTGGCGAACTTGGCGGATTCGAAATTGGCGGATTCGAACATGGTGGATTCGAATTGGGCGTATTCGAACTTGGCGAAATCGAATTTGGCGATTTCGAAGTTGAGTCGTGCGAATCCGTCGTGCGAACCCGAATCAGGCTGATTCAACTGAGCAGTCCATTCACCTGAACGAGCGAGGTGACGACCGAACTCTTCAGGGTAACAGGCGAGGCGAGGCGGGTCGGATAGACTTACGCGAAGTCAGGCGAATGCACAAAGGCGAAGTGCCAGGTTACACTCTAAATGAGAATGTCCGATGATTGGGTCGAATGCGGCGGAAAGTTGGGCGGAAACTTCCGAATTGGCGAAAAACGTTGGCGGAAAACGTAAAATTGTTGGCGTTAACTAAGGTGAGCGAATGGTGTGCGATGTCGATGAGATTCCAGAGCGGCGTCGGTCGAGTCTTATCGACGGTGAGTATGTGAATGATCAGATGAGTGAGAGTGTGAAGTGAGTGAAGTGTTTGAGTGATGAGTAATGGCGTTGGTGTCAAGCCGGCGTTGGTGTCAAGCCGGCGTTGGCGTGACGAACTACAAACCTGCGGACGGCGAATATCGGCGACCTATTATAATGGCGATTATTGGTGTTGTGATAATAAAGTATTTTTAATAAAATCACGGCGTTTCAAACGTTAAAATTTTACCTCTTCAATAAAACGGGAAATATGAATTTCGTTACTTAGGTGGATGACGCGAACATCCGGGCACGCGGCTACACTCAGATGAGACAGGAGTGAGTCAAAATTAAATGATATTTAAACATAAAACGGGCGCCAATTAAGTTGACCAAGTGCCCTTAACAATATAATCTTATATCAACTCCAAACTTAACAAGGAATTGATAGTACACACTTTTCGTAACTCTATAGGTATTTATTTTAATACAATAGCGAAAGAAATAATAGAATACAACAAAAAAAATATTAAAAGAAAATTAAGAAATAGTAAGATAATTATTAAGAAATTCCAAACAGTACGAAATAGAAGTCTCGGTATAAGTCAAATTCGACTTACCGACGGTGATCCGGTCAACCGGATGGTTCAAAGTAAAACGAAGTTCTGCGAAGTCAATATACTATAGCGATACAGATGGGCCCTCCAATTGATCGATCGGTTGGGGTCCAGGTCCAAAGGAATATCTATAATTCACAGAGTAATTATTAAACAGTAAAGGCGAGTCGAATTTTCGTTATCAACAAAAGAACATTAATTAATTATCGTACTGAATTAAAATAAAAATTTAACGATGATAGAATTGATACTGTACGTGAAAATTATCATGAAATTAACAATTAGTAAAAGAACTTTAACTACGGTAAATTAAATTGAATTAAATGATTATAATACAACTTCTCCGAAAACGGCGGACTGATCCAACGTGGTCAGGTTCCCGAAGTTCCTGGTGACGGTCTGGGTGTCAAAGAAGAGTTCAGATGTTCGGGAAACAGGTGAACCTTGTCGAATCAGCTATCGGTCGCAACTACAGGTCGTCAAAGTGCCGCAGGAATCGGTCCCAGTTCAATCGGAAGAGTTAGATACAAATAACCTCACGGAAGATCCAAGAAAATACGAATTGGATATTACTAATATCCATAATTGATATTACTAATAAAAAATGATCCTAAGAAACACACAATTAATGATTGTAACAGGAAGGAAGACAAGACTTACCCCTAGGCCCGGTTGCTCGTACGCGGATCAAATTCGGGATCAACTAATCTCGGATCAAAGTTAGTACGGATTAACTCTTTACTCGGGTTGCACAAAACTTTTTTGATCTCGGATCAACTAATCCCGGTTTGATCCCGAGCTTAAGCCATAATTCGATTATTTTGTTACTATTATTTCGATTAATCGAATGAAAAATGACAGAAGTGACATTTCTAGACAACAAAATTTAAAATTTAACTTAATAAAGTCATTTAAAAAGAAAAAATCGGTTCAAATAAAACGATTTTATTTGTTATAATTCCTGATTCCCGGTTTTTTCGGCTGAAATTAACGCCTTTTGAGCTTCAAATTTTTCCTTCACGGATAAAAATCAGCTATTAGATCTAGTTAAAAAGTAAGTACATACAATTTTTTACAGATACTTTAGTATTTTTTTGTTTAAATTCGTTAATTCTTTACCAGATGACTTTCCTACGGTCCTATATCTAGATAAATACCTTCCTAATTATCACATCTTTTCCCTTCTGCTTAGATATAAACATATTATTGAGGATAAGGCCTATTAAAGACCTAATTGCTATTAAAAAAACAATTATTATCAAGTACAATTTATTATTTTTATTTTATTATTTTTTATTTTTTAGTTTTATTTAAAAGGATCGCGGCGAGGGCGAAGAATACGACGTCTCACTCGATGTGCAGGCTCTTCGAGGTCGCTCAAAGACGATAAAATTGATAAATCGGACATGTTCTAAAATAATTTCGTGTGTAATTAATTATGTTACATATAAAATAAATATAATTTACTTACGTTTACTAGAAACCTTTTCTTTAATCTTCAAATTTGATAATAATAACCGGAATTCGTTTAATTTAACCTCAAAAGCACCAACAAATTTAAGTCAAAATCACGAAAATAAACGCTGTCAACGCTAGTTCTTTAGCTTATTCCCACCTTGGCCACGGATTAATTGATCTCGAGTTGATTTTTGTTTCGAGCAACGCAAAATGTGATTTGATCGAGGTTTAAGCCCGGATCAACGAAGTCGGATTAAATTCCGAATTTTTGACGTTTGAGAAACACTTGATACGGCGGCCATATTTGATCCCGGATCAAACTCGGCTTAATCCCGGATCAAAATTTGATCCACGTACGAGCAACCGGGCCGGGTTTTCTAAGTCGGGGATCGAAACGTGGTTGATTTGGTCAAGAGGATATAGATCCCGAATAACGGATTTAACTTACGTTAACGCCAAAAATACACGGCAAATCAAATAGCACAAGGCTCCAAACAACTAACGAAATTAAATATTTTTAGACAGACCGTAGAAAATCCGAGATGTTTCCCGATTACTAAAAATGTAATACCACGAGTCTGTCCGCCTCAAAGACCAAAATCAAAATGGAACGGAGCAACCTAAATATCCCTTCAGAAGTATTAATTTATATGATCTCTGTCGGCTCTAGTATGAAGAAATACTCTAATGTGAACTCATACTATTTAATAATTATTAAAAATAAACATTTAACAAGCATTGGACTTGTTGGTTAAGTGTGTGTTGCCTTTGTCGCTGGCTAACTACTTTGCACCAACCTTTAAGTCGCCGTAAAGATGAACACAGATGTAGTGTTGATAACTTTAATTTAACAACGAGAACATAACAAAAAGTTAATTGAGAAATACAAAAACGGATGATTGTTGAAAAACGAATGAATGACAATTGACAAATTGACAGAAGACATAAGACGTGATGTCTTCTTTTTACAATTTTAAGTGACAGCTTGAATTCTGACAATAGAGAACGCTACAATACTCCCCCTCTAGAGGTGGAGCCGAATACAAAGAAAATATAAATACAAAAGTAAAGAATAGCAGTTGCTACAAATCTACATAAAAATATAACATTGGTTTCGAAACAACTTAAATTGCAAACTTGACTATGCGATTTCCCACAGTTTTGTCATTATAATGTAAAATTTCTGAAGCATAACTGTGGTCGTGGGAGATCACATCGTCATTGACTATAAACGCTGGTTTCAAACGATCCTTAGATATGTTTGATTGCTTTCCGTTAATGTCAATCGTAAAGTATTTATCGCACTTGTTCACTACACTGAACGGGCCATCATAAGGTTGTTGAAGAGGTTTCTTAATGGCATCTCTTCGTAAAAATACGTGGGTACAGGTTTCCATTTCCTGAGGTATGAAAATCTTATTTTGATGATGATCCCTGGATGGTACTGGACTTAGTGAAACCATTTTTTCTTTTAGTGAGG
This sequence comes from Phyllotreta striolata, assembly GCA_918026865.1. NCBI lineage: Eukaryota > Metazoa > Arthropoda > Insecta > Coleoptera > Chrysomelidae > Phyllotreta > Phyllotreta striolata. Next base: position 1,582,620 of record OU900097.1, on the reverse strand, counting down.
TCACAAAATTGTCAACATCGATATTGGTTGTGTTTGTTGTTGGACTTAGGAAATCGCCTGGTAAACGTATTGTAGTACCATACAACATTTCCGCCGGGCTGAATTTGCAGTCGTCTCTGATAACGCAGCGTAATCCTAGTAGAACTGTAGGCAAGACTATGGTCCAACGGTTTGTATTATGGCATTTCAAGGCATTTTTTAATGTTCTATGCCAACGCTCAATTTTGCCGTTGCATTGTGGATGGTAGGGTGAAGAACGTACTCGTTTAGTACCCAGAAGACACGCTAGCGATCGAAACAGCGAGCTTTCGAATTGTCTACCCTGATCGGAAACAATCTTGGTAGGACAACCGAATCTAGCTATCCATCCCGAGTATAGTGCTTGAGCTACCGTTTCAGCAGAAATGTCTACTACTGGAATTGCCTCGGCCCAACACGTAAAGCGATCAATACAGGTAAGACAGTAGGAGAAACCTTGCGATGGAGGAAGTGGGCCTACGTTGGTCGGGGGGGTCGAATTTTTGGAAAGCTGTGTAAGTGTGTCGTGCGACTTTTGATTTTTGACAACAAATGCATGATTTCGACCAAACGTGAATATCTTTGTTAATACCGGGCCACACGAATCTCGTGGAGATGAGCTTCGTGGTGGCTCGAACGCTAGGGTGTGCGAGGTTGTGAAATTGGTTAAATATCAATTTTCGTAAGGTTTTTGGAACGAAAGGTCGGACTTTGTCGTTGCTAATGTCACAATAAATGTCTACAGAAGTATCTGCATCTGAGTACGATAATTTTTTTAATCGAAGAATGGATGTTACTGGGTTATCAAGAATACTTTGCAGTTCTTGATCTAACCCTTGATGTTCATGAAGTAGTATCAGGAAACTGATAGGATTGGGACATTGAATTGCATCAATTCTGCTTAATGCATCAGCAATGATGTTGGATTTGCCTTTTATGTGAAAAATGTTGGTCGAAAATTGGCTAATGAAATCTAGATGTCGAGCCTGTCTGGGAGAAGTTTTATCTGCTTTTTGATTGAAAGCGAAGGTTAATGGTAAATGATCTGTGAATATTGAAAAACTTCTACCTTCCAGGAGGTGACGAAAGTGTCTAATAGCCAAATAAATGGAGAGAAGTTCTCGGTCATACGTACTGTACTTTTGTTGGGCCGATGACAACTTCTTAGAAAAAAAACTGAGCGGTTTCCATTGTTCGTCTGAAAACTGCTCCACCACTGCTCCTACTGCTACATCCGAGGCATCTACTGTTAGTGAAAGCGGAGCGTCTGCCACAGGATGTACCAATATCGCTGCGTTTGCTAATTCTTGTTTGCATTTCTGGAAGGCCTCTGTCGTTTGCGGCGTCCAGTTGATTTTCGATTTCTCGCCTTTGAAGTTATCCTTTAGGAAATCGTGTAGAATGGCTTGATGGGTTGCCGTCTGTGGCATAAAACGTCTATAATAATTGAGCATGCCTAAAAATCTTCGAAGTGATTTCTTAGTTTCGGGAAGTGGGTAGCTGTTGATTGCGGCTACTTTATCTGGTAGTGGATTGGTTCCGTGTTCCGAAACTTCGTAGCCCAAAAACTTGACCTTGTCGACGCCGAAAATGCATTTATCGGAGTTGATTACTAAACCGTAAGTGCAAAATCTTTGGAATACCTGACGCAAATGGTCCTTGTGCTGATTCAAATCGAGTGAAGCTACGAGAACATCGTCCATATACGGAAAACAGAATTCCAGGTCAGCCAATACCTCGTGGATGAATCGTTGGAAACTCTGTGCCGCATTTCGAAGTCCAAAGGGCATTTTAAGAAATTCGAAAAGCCCAAAGGGTGTGGTGATTGCCGTTTTAGCAATTGAAGACTCTTCTACTGGTATTTGATGATAGGCGCGTACAAGATCAATAGTGGGAAAAATTTTCTTGCCTGCCAGATGTTGTGAGAAATCCTCAATGTGGGGAATTGGATAGCAATCTTCGATTGTAGCTGCATTTAATCTTCTGTAGTCGCCCACAGGTCGCCAGGAACCGTCCTTTTTGCGAACCATGTGGAGGGGACTTGACCATTGACTGTTGGAAGGTCTGCAAATACCGTTGGCGATCATGAACTCAAATTCTTTCTTTGCTATATGAAGTTTGTCCGTTGGTAATCGTCTTGGTTTCGCCTTGACCGGGGGACCATTGGTTTCGATGAAATGTTTGGTGTCGTGTTTCTTTGCTTGCTGAATGTTGTGAGGTTGCACTATTGATGGAAATTCTACGAGAATATCATGAAGTGTGTGGTCGGGTGCAATTGTATGGATCGAAAGAAGTTCGTATGAAGCTTGTCTTCCTTTGCTGTTAAGCTTGGTTGTCTGATCAATCAACTGTGATCGTCTTAGATCGATCAATAAATCGAAGTTATGGAGAAAGTCTGAACCAATTATTGCTTTTTCGACATCTGCTACACAAAAGGTCCATTGAAAATTTCTTCGAAGTCCGAGGCTTACGGTAAGAAGTCGAGAACCATAAGTTTTTATTCTCGTACCATTGGCTGCATACAATGTAAAGTCTGATTGCGATGCATCTCTCGATGATTTGGGTAAAATGGATATGTCTGATCCTGAATCTATTAGGAACCGAGTACCAGTAGTAGGATCTGCAATAACTAAACGTCTACTGACTGTGGTACTATTTGTAGTGTGGCGGTCTGTGGAGGCTGCTACCGCGTTGTCCGCCAACTCTAATAACGCGGCGTTTGATCGTTTCCCTGCAGGCTATTGAAATTACAGGGTTGCGTACATTTCTTCGCCCTCTCTTTGAATTTTAGGTGGTACCAACACAAATCGTTGTCTGCCGGTCTAGCGGTAAAACGGTTGCTAGAGTTTGATCGATTTCTGCCTTTGGAACGACTTCTAGGTTGTGAGGTGAGTTGCTCTAATGCTAACCTCATCTCATTCATTTGTCGAGTAAGGTTTTGAATAGCGTCGTCCGCTACACTCGTTTGTTGCACCGCGAATGTTCGTGGCTGCTCAATTTCAGCAATTTTGTCAGCCATTTTTGCTAAATTAATAAGCGAGTCGTTGCTGGTCGTTAGAATGGATCGTATGTTCACTGGTAATCTCTGCATCCATATAGTTTTTATTAAGCTGTCTGGGATTGCGGTACCTCCCAAACGCTGCATTTCGCCAAGAAGCTGTGATGGCTTTTTATCTCCCAAATCGATCTCTGATAAAAGTTTTCGGGTTTTGCGTTCCTGAGAGTCTGAGAATATTGCGATAAGTCGACTCTTAATACCTTCGTATCTATCGGTTGTAGGTGGGTCTAAAACAAATTCGGTTACCTCCTGAAGTATTTCTGTATCAATGCTGCTTATAACGTAATTGTACTTAGTACTATCTTTAAAAACTCGTGATAACTGGAATTGTGCTTCGACCTGTGCGAACCAAAGTCTTGGGTCTTTCTTTGAAAAAGGAGTAGATTTCATCATAACGGTTTCCACTTCGGTTAAATCGGAACTTGGGTCCTGTGGGACTGGTGATGCTTGAAGTGACATGATCGTACCTTAGAACTGCGGTTGAAGTGATGAAATGCGATTTGAAGATCTTGAAGAAACGTGTTTTACATGCGGCGTGTAAACCGGGGTCACCAATTGTTGGTTAAGTGTGTGTTGCCTTTGTCGCTGGCTAACTACTTTGCACCAACCTTTAAGTCGCCGTAAAGATGAACACAGATGTAGTTTTGATAACTTTAATTTAACAACGAGAACATAACAAAAAGTTAATTGAGAAATACAAAAACGGATGATTGTTGAAAAACGAATGAATGACAATTGACAAATTGACAGAAGACATAAGACGTGATGTCTTCTTTTTACAATTTTAAGTGACAGCTTGAATTCTGACAATAGAGAACGCTACAGACTCTTAAAACTAACTTCTCTTCTTTTTTTCATCTGTCAATAGTCATTGTCATGACTTCTTCTTTTTATTTGGCCTCATCTGTTAGTCCGTTAACATTCGGCCATACTGCTCGATCTATTGTCCTCAAAGATTGCAGTCCGCATCACGATAACGGGCTGGCAGGCGCCGGTTGCGATGTGGACGACGCGATGTTGTCTCCTGCTGCACTTCGTTCTGTCTCGGATTTCCTTCTTCTTCGCAAATCTCCCCTTCGTCGCGTATCTCCTCTTCTTCGCGTATCTCCCCTTCGTCGCGTATCTCCCCTTCGTCGCGTATCTCCTCTTCTTCGCGTATCTCCTCTTCTTCGCTTGTTTTTTGTGATTCGGACTCGATCATTTCTCCGTCGCTATCATCTCGATATATCTTAAGAGCGTCACCTGGTAATACTCCCTTATAGAACCTCTGGGTACGCTGTACTTCAGGCAAATCTTCCACCTGGTAGCGATCATTAGGATACACCTGTGTGATAACATACGGTCCCGCATACTTAGGTAAGAGTTTCTTAGATGTTCCAGTTGCTAACGGTTCTCTCCTCACAAATACTATGTCCCCAGGGTAATATCTCGTCGGTTTCGCTCTTCTCTGATTATATCGGCGCTGCTGATGAACCTGATCTGCCCTGATATTGTCTAATGCTGTAGCTCGCCTTGCAACTATCTCCTTCGATACACCTCCCTTTCTCCAGTCGTCGTCTCCAGGGTGTCCGTCGTAATGCCTTGGGGAAAAATTGAAGATCAACTCAAACGGCGTTGTTTTGATCGCTTGATGGTACGTATTATTAATACTATATTGCACCCTGCCGATAAATTCATCCCAGTCGCGTCCCTCCGGGTCTATGCACAAGGTTGCCAGCATAGGAGTAATCATCCGGTTCAGTCGCTCTACCTGGCCATTTGCCCTCGGTGTAGCGGTAGCATTTTTAACATGAATGATATTTTTATTCTTGCACATCTTCTCGAATAGTCTTCCGGTGTAGGATGTTCCCCGATCTGTTATTATCCTCCTTGGTGGCCCCAAAACATGGCAGAGGTCGTCGAGATATTTTGCAGCCTTAGCAGCAGACGTGTCCTTGACGGCCTTCAATACAACGAACTTTGTGAAACCATCCACTCCGACAATAATATACTGATTTCCTTTCCTACTCTTGATGAAGGGTCCCAAGTGATCAATGTGTATAGTGTCGTAAGGCTCTCCAATTTTGTCGATAGAGTGCAAGTTCCAGGTCGCTTTCCCCCGGGAATCTTATGATACAAGCACGGCAAACACGAACCTATATATCCTTTTACATATCGTCTCATCCGCGGAAACCAATACAATTCCGAGATTTTCCTGATGGTCTTGTCCATCCCAATATGCCCCAAATCGTCGTGACACAGCTTTACTATCCGCCATTGAACTCCCTTCGGTACAACCCACAATTTTCGTCCGTCTACATTCCGGAATACTCGTCCATCTTGCATACAAAAGTCACGCTGAACTACTACTCCTTCTTTCGTCAGAAGTTGATCACGCTTTGACAAAACATCGACAATGGTTTGGATTCTTTTATCCCTGCGTTGGGCCAAAACCAACCAATCCTCCTTGTCTAAATCAACGGCAAGTGTCTCGAAACCATCCGCTATTTCCGTATCTTCTTCTGCAAAAACTGGGTTCCTCGATAAAGCATCCACATGCTTCATTTTCAGCGATGGTCTATATTCAACTTCGAAATCATCTGCTCTGATGCATCCGTGTTGCATCATCTGATGATGTAAGATCCGTCCCAATAGTACAAGCCGACAATATTTTATTAACTCGACTGTCATCTTTTCCATCACAAATTGTCATCACTCTATCCTCCCGTTCATTATTGACACCATCGCATATAATTTCTTCGCATAGTTCGGCTCTTACGATTTTCTCATCTCGCTCAATTTGCAAATCAGTCAGAGTTAGGTTGCTAATTGATACCTGCACCTCGCTATCCTCGTTAGGTCTGAGTACACATCTGGGAATAATTTTATCCCCTTTGAGATGAGCTTCCACGAATAAATCTTTCGTCGTCTTTGGTTCGATCAAAACAGTTACAAATCCCACATGGTTTGGAGGTATAACGACTGAATTTTTGGCCCATAGGTTAATTTTTGACTTTGACAAACTTGGTATATTCATCTTCAACAAATCATCGTCATTCTCTTCGCACCCCTCCTCCAACGGTTCGTTAAATATACGCAAAATGTTTCTTCTTCTGATAATTGTCACATGGGATTGTTCTGTGAAAGGCTGGCCAATTAAAAGAGGTATTTCTTGTACGTCCCCTGGAACTATTAAAATCTCGGTAGTAGCACTAGCCTCGTCTCAAGCATGAAAAACGGCTATCAAATGCATACACAATTAACAATTGAAATATTTAAAATACAATTAAAAATAATATTAAAAGTGTTTCATGTAAAATTTTATTAAAAATTATGCACAATACAATACTCTAAATACACTAAATTTAAATAAAATTGTTTTAGTAAAATTGTGGCTATTAAAAAATCTAATTGTAGAACAAGACAGTTGGTCGGATCTTCAGCTTCTTATATTGCATGTAATCTGAAACAAATAAAAATATCAGCAGCATCGAATTCAGGGAAAATAGCGAAGAGTGAGAAATGTGTTTCGGGTGCTAAAGGAAAAGCAAATTTATTTAGACGTGATTTCAAAGTGCTAGTGAAACTATTATCATGAAAATACACTTCACAAAGTCTCAGCTGTTTGGATGTATGGGACAAACCTAAAATATCGAACCACCTTTTTTTCCGCACAATATCGGAAGGAAATTAAAAAAAATGCTTTTGAAGATTTTTATCCGAAGAAGTAAAAAAACAAGCTATTGCACCTTGGTGATGCACATTTATGAACCTTTCTTCGCATTGGGGTTGACATTTTAAATAAGCAAACACAATTAGAAATAAAAAATATAAAAACTCACCAACTTAGGTTATACACAATAATGGCGTCTACACTAGTTACGAGTCACGAAACATTCTAAAAAATACAACTCGACTCGACTGTCGACAAGAACCGCACAGAACGGTAAGTTCCAATCCGTCCAATCTTTATGACCAATAAAAATTTTTTTAAATATGTTTAATTTTTCGATAGCAGCGCCTCTCGAAGGATAGTAGGGAATTATCATACGTGGTCTGATATTTCCTATGCTTTAAACAGTCTCTTTTATTTTGTCTATGACTAACTCGTCAAGAACACAAAATAGCAATAAACAGAAGAATCTATTGTTTGACAAACAAACGTACTTGCAGAATAATTAACCTCAATTAGTAAAATTTTTCTCGTCATATACACTGTGTTATTTATAAGATGCGACATAGGGATTCCTGTACAAATGTGTCAAAAGCAAGCTAACTTTTTTACCAAATAACGTTCATAAAAAATAATAACAGATTTGAAAAGATCGTAAAAAATAAGTCGAAATGGACATTAAATTTTCTTAAATTCATTCTGGTTTATTAAAAAAATGTATAATTAAGTTGAAAAAGTCATACGACATAAATAATTCCTTTTTATAACACAATCTAATTAATTTAAAAAGAGGCGGAGCTAACAGGGTTGGTTGACGCTCTGAAATTTGAACATTTCGAGGTGAAGGATTGTGGTTCAAACCGCGAGTGCGGAAATTTTTTTCTGTTTTTTTTTGGTATTTTTGTTTTTTTTAATGTTTTTTTGTCATTAATAAAAATATGGCATTAATTTAAAGGCTCTACTTACTAACGAGATTTTGCATTATCAAAATTGACAATTAATTGTCGGAGCTTTTATTTAAATAAAAATAAAATTAAATCTCAAATAAGCTTGTCTTATTTTAAATACTTTTATTTAACATTTTTTTAGACAAAAACATTAAAAAAAACGAAAAAAAAAACAAAAAAAAAACTTTGCCCCAAGCGCGGTTTGAACCACATTACTTAAAAATTAATTATTCAAATTGCAGAGCGTTAACCATCTCTGTTAGCTCCACCCCTTTTGCAAAAATTAGATAGGGCCGGTTGCTCGTACGCGGATCAAATTCGGGATCAACTGATCTCGGATCAAAGTTAGTACGGGATTAACTCTTTACTCGGGTTGCACAAAACTTTTTTGATCTCGGATCAACTAATCCCGGTTTGATCCCGAGCTTAAGCCATAATTCGATTATTTCGTTACTATTATTTCGATTAATCGAATGAAAAATGACAGAAGTGACATTTCTAGACAATAAAATTTAAAATTTAACTTAATAAAGTCATTTAAAAAGAAGAAATCGGTTTCATAACCTCAAATAAAACGATTTTATTTGTTAAGCTGCGTCCTCACTGAGTCGACACTGTTGATCAACTCTGTCTATCAATATTGTCGCCTTAGTGTGGACGTGACAATCGACTTTGTCGATCGACAAAATTTGTTGATCGACATGTTGATTTGTTTTCCACCGATTGTCGGTAAACATAAAAGAGCTGTCGATCGACTTTAGTGTGTGGACGTGTTTTCGACGTTCAACATTCAACGTTCGACGGTTTCGACGTTAGTACTCAGTGAAATCTTGCCCCGTTGACATCGTAGCCGTATGAAACGTCAGAGAAATGGAATGGGAACAAAATAAAGTCCTAGCCTTTATTGAGGCATATAAACAAAAAACGAATTTATGGGATTCCAAAACAAAAGCCTATAAGAATCGAAACTTGAGACACGATGCCCTTATGGAAATAGCTAAGGAATTTCAAGTCGAGAAGCAAGCGGTTGAAACCAAAATTAGAAGTCTTCAAAGCCAATTTTCAAGAGAAGTAAAAAAAATAAAGGACTGCAAGAAATCTGGCTCTGGTACGGATGATTTGTATAAAAGTAAATGGTTTGCTTTTGAAGCCATGAAATTCTTAGTAGACAAAAATAAGCCTAGGGAGATGTTGGATTCTGAGGTACGTATAGACTTAAAGAACTTTTTTTTTTATTTATCGTATCATACATGCATATAAATAACAAAAGGTAGCATGATATTTTTTTTACTGCTTTATTTCGAAGCTGTGAATGTCTGGCTCCGCCGTCCCACCACCGGAACGTTATCGTTCGCCTCAGGAATGCGGCCAGAGTCGTAGTTACAATTTTTCTAAATATCTTTTTTACAATATCTAACAAACGAGTTATTTCTAAATTATATGTTGTCAAACGATAACTTTTAACACATTTCGTATTGCCAAGGAACTTCTCCTTCAGGTGTCATCAAATAGTCTCTTAATGTGTTTCTCACTTGTTGGGCATGCACTGCACTTTTCCTAGCTATTCTGGGTAAATCTGCTAAGCCAGGAGTAGTTCCATTATCATTTCTCCAAGCTCCTGGAATAACGTCTCTTGAATCAGAGCAGTCAGAATCAAATGTTCCAGGGGGATTATAAATGTTCTAAGATGCACTTTTTCTAAGAAAATTGTGCAAGTAACATCCTGCTAACGTTACCTTGCAGGCGGTTTGGGGTTCCAAGAGCAGTGGTTTTCGGAATATTCTAAATACGTTAGATATTAAGCCAAAGACATTTTCTGATATTCTTCGAGCACTGCTGAGGCGATAGTTAAATACTCTTTCACTAGAACCTTTAGTGTGATTTCCTGCATATGGTTTCATTATGTTTGTTGACAAAGGAAATGCGTCGTCTGCGACAAAAACATATGGGCTTATTAGTTCACTATTTGGGAGTTGATTTTCTTCAGGTAAATGCATTGTATTGTCCTCTAGAAGCTTATTAAATGTAGTACTACTAAAAACGCCACCATCTGAAATGCGCCCTTGGCATCCCACATTAGCATAAATAAAATTGTAATTTGCGTCGACTACGGCGAATAAAACAATACTAAATAATCCTTTGTAATTGAAAAATTCACTGCCGCTGTTTATCGGAGCCTGCAACGATATGTGTTTTCCATCCATAGCTCCGACGCAGTTTGGAAAATTCCAACGATTCTGCTTCGTTTTTAGGCAACTGAAATAAAAAAGTTTTTTATATTATTTTTTTAAAGTTCAAACTAGCAACAGTCTTAACAGAAGTAAAACAAAAAATCTTTATAATTATTACAGATTTCATCGGTGGTGGATGCAGATATGGACGCCAACGATATGGATAATACTGCTGATGAGCATGAGAATACTCAAAATGCCATTTTAAATAATGAAGAAGGCAACTCTCAAGATTCTACGAGGAGTAATGTGAATGCCAGTAATGTTGAAAAAGCAAAGGAAAATGTAACTAAAAAAAACAGTTCAAGTCGCCAACTCCTGGACATGTACCATCAAGGAAAAGGAGATGCGATGACTCATTGGTCAATGAAGCCTACGAGGCAATGACGCAAACATTAGCGGCAAAAAGACAGAAGGATGTGTTTACCATATTTGGCGAAGAAGTGGCTGTGACATTGCGAAATTTGTCTACAACTTATGCTCAAGCTACAGTGCAACACAAAATAAGCACGCTTCTGTTTGAAGCTAAATTGGGAAATTACAATTATCCCGTATTTTTCTCATGCTCATCAACAACAGTATTATCCTCAATCTCAGCAACAGCTATATTTTCCCAGTCGAGCAAATTCTGATGGCTTACTAACGATTTTACCGGTACAACCGTCCCCGGGATCACATTCCTCATGCTCTTCTTTTAGCAATCCCCCCACTCCGGCACAATCAACTACTGCTCATACTACGGATGAAGATGAAGCTGTAGATCATTTCCTCACCCAACAGTAAACTCCAAGAAGTATTTTTGGTTTACGATAGGATTAGATTAGGTTTAGATTAGGTTATTTTTACTACTGTTGTCCTTACTTATTCTTTATGGTTATTAAAATTTGATTTAATTATATAATTATATTAATTATATTTAATTTGATTATTATATATTTATATGAATCTCGTAAATATTAATAAACATCTAAGTACTTACCTTAATATAGTCTTGTAATACATCAATAAGGGCATCGCACACCTCCACAACAATTTTAGAAATTGCCTGCTTTGAAATTTTGAAAAGATACATTAGTGAGTGGTACGAATCTCCAGTTGATAAAAATCGTAACGTTACAGCAAGACGCTCCGTTATGGGAATGGCAGTTCTACAATTGGTATCTTCTTTACAAATTTTTGGCCAGATTTTTTGTAATAAATATTCAAATTCACCTTCCGACATTCGAAAAAAATTTCTAAAACCACCATTACACCTGTATTCAAGGCTCAATATATTGACGTCATCTTTTTTTAAATCTTCTATCAAATTACTGGCGCTGTATCTAGTTTTACTTTGAAGGCTTGGTCGAACCCAAAATCTTCTTTTCTTGTGTGCAATTTTTCTTTTTTTAGTCGCGATAATAATATATGCGGCACAAGCAACTATTACATCATCTTCGTCAGACATGTTGATTTCGACTGATCGAAAAACATTTCTGTCGAGTCGGTGTGGACAGATGCAGTTTTTGCCGCTTGTTGATCGACAATGTTGATAGACAGAGTTGATCAACAGTGTCGACTCAGTGAGGACGCAGCTTTATGATTCCCGATTCTCGGCTTTTTCGGCTGAAATTAACGACTTTTTGGCATTCTTCGTAAAACATTCGTGCAGTGAACGTGACCGTTGGAAGCAATGGCGAAGCGAGCAATGAATTTTTCCTTCACGGATAAGAACCAACTGTTAGATCTTGTGAAAAAGTAAGTACATACAAATTTCTTACAAAAACTTAGTATTTAGTTGTTTAAATTAATTAATTCATAACCAGATAACTTTCCTACGGTCCTATCTAGATAAATACCTTCCTAATTATCACATCTTTTCCCTCCTGCTTAGATATAAACATATTATCGAGGATAAGGCTACATCGGCAACGGCTCTGCAGAAAAAAAAGAATATTTGGGAGGTCATAACGGAGGAATTTAATGCCGGAAGCATTTGTGACCTCCCAAGGAACTCCAGGCAGTTAAAATTGCTCTACAAAAATCTTAAGCATAGAGCCAGAAAAGACGTCGCCGAAGTAAACGTAATAATATCAATACCTACATAGCATTAATTATGTCTACATAGTAATAAATAAATACATCTTTTTAATAGAAAGATCGATACCTGCGCGCTTTAATAGCGAGGGAAGAGGACGACAAAGGTATCCGAGCGACTGGAGGAGGCACATACAAGCCGATTCTCGATGAGTCAGGGGCACAGATTTTGTCAATTTTAGACGACAAAGTTAGGCCACTTTCTAACGAATTTGATGATGCCGCAATCTATTTTGGCAACGGTATTTTGGATATAATTTCTCGATTTATCCTTATTAACCCCCTTTGCTTTAGATCTGTGTCCACCTGAACCCGAGAACGTTGTCCTCGATGTGCCCCTTCAACTACCCGCCCTCGAACCCCAAGAACCTGTCGAACCTATTCCAGGCCCCTCCTGGAGAAGGTCTCCTGTTGGTCCTGCCCCTTCGTCTGGCCCTGTCGAACCTATTCCAGGCCCCTCCTGGAGAAGGTCTCCTGTTGGTCCTCCTGCCCCTTCGTCCTGCCCACCTGTAATCGTCCCTGAATCTTCTCCGCCGTCTATTCGGAGAAGACCGAAAAAAATTGTCAAAAAAAAACTATAGACAAATGTATTTAAAAAAAAAAATATGAAGCCGCCTGTGTTGAGCTCAAAACCAAAAATTTTGAGTTGCAGGCAAAAAAAGAGCTACATAAACTCGATGTTGCCATTAAAAAAAACAATTATCAAGTACAATTTAATTTTAATTTTTACATTTTTTTAATAAACTAGTTTTTCCATTTTACAAATTGTCTTATCATTTTAATCACAATATTGTTGTATAATATTCTAAATTAAAATGTTTGTTCTAGGAATTTTGTAAATATTAAATATTTTACATTCTACAAGATCATGAGAAATGGGCATCTAGGATAATTCATTGGAGACCCCGAGAAACGAAGCGTCTAGTGTTGGAAGTCGATAGGGAAGATAGATCGATGACATCAAACGACAAGCTGAAAATAAGTTCTACGTCTAAAGGAAGAAATTGATTTTTTCGTTCATGGTATGTGTTTTTTAATTATTTTTTTAAGCTAATTGATCTTTTTCCTCCTGCAGTGCTCCAATCCTGAACTCCTTCAAACCAAACTCCTTTGTAAAATACAATCTCCAAGAATTCAACATCTTTGTCCTGTAAAAATATGAAGTAAATTGGAAAATAACTGAAATAAAATAAAAAAATGAAATTAAAAAATTGTAAAATTGTAAAAATTGTACCACGAAAAAGTGGTCTGAAATTGAAATAAATATCTTTTAAATTAATTATTCGTTTTTAATTGTTCTATTTAATGAAAACTTTGGTGGTTCTAAGAAGAGGCGATTTTTCATTATTAAAAAAAAATTAAATTAAATTGGAAAAAACGTTATTAATTAACGCTGTCCGAACAGAAAAATTTTCCTCGGCGTTTTGTGCTAAGTCGAAATTCACATTGACAAGCTCCTCTTCATTATTGACATCATCATTTATAGCTTCATCATTTTGCAAAACGCAAATGTTATGCAAAACCGCACAAGCAACGATAACAGCCATAGAAGTGTCGAGGCGAATTTCCAATCCCTTTGACAGACAAGGAAAACGGCGCTTTAGGACTCCAAAGCAACGTTCGATGCAATTGCGGGTGGTACGATGTGCAGCGTTATATTTCCTTTCCCCTCGTGTAATTGGATTTAACAAAGGAGTCAGAAGAAAAGTTTTGCATGGGTATCCATTGTCGCCTAACAGAAAATCGGTGCCAAATCGCCCAGCTTGAAGTTCGGCAGCCAATGGTGAATCATTGAAGATGGTGCTATCGTGGACGGATCCAGGCCAGCGAGCGATAACGTTTCGAATCTTCAATTGAGCGTCGCAAATCATTTGAACATTAATCGAAAAGTACCCCTTTCGATTCCGAAAATGTTCTGCGTTGTCGCCTCCGGGCGATCGAATCTTGATGTGGGTACAATCCACAGCTCCAATAACTTTCGGAAAGCGATTAATCCGGCAAAAGTCCCTTTTAACTAATCTTCTTTCCTCCTCTGTTCGAGGCATGCCGACGTACTGCCCCCTCAGAAGCGCTAGTTCACGAGAAACCTTGCGAATGGCTCGACAAGCCGAGGATTTGTGAACCCCAACGTCATCTGCGAGAACTTGTTGGAAGGAACCGGTAGCAAAAAACCGAAGAGCAAGTAGCAGTTGAAGTCGACCGTTAATGGACTGGTTTCTCCCTGTCCTGGGCTCCAACCGATCGGATATTAAACGAAGAACTTCTTCGAAGGTGTTTTTGTTAACGCGATACCTCTGCTTAAATTCATCGTTATCGTAAATAATAAAAGGATCGCGACGAGGGCGAAAGCGGCGAGGGCGAAGAATACGACGTCTCACTCGATTTTCAGGCTCTTCGAGGTCGCTCAAAGACGATAAATTTGATAAATCGGACATGTTCTAAAATAATTTCGTGTGTAATTATTTATGTTACATAAAAAATAAATATAATTTACTTACGTTTACTAGAAACCTTTTCTTTAATCTTCAAATTGGATAATAATAACCGGAATTCGTTTAATTTAACCTCAAAAGCACCAACAAATGTAAGTCAAAATCACGAAAATAAACGCTGTCAACGCTAGATCGCTAGCTTAATCCCACCTTGGCCACGGATTAATTGATCCCGAGTTGATCCTGCGATTTTTGTTTCGAGCAACGCAAAATGTGATTTGATCCAGGCTTAAGCCCGGATCAACGAAGTCGGATTAAATTCCGAATTTTTGACGTTTGAGAAACACTTGATACGGCGGCCATATTTGATCCCGGATCAAACTCGGCTTAATCCCGGATCAAAATGTGATCCACGTACGAGCAACCGGGCCCTAGTGTTATAAAAAGGAATTATTTATGACGGATGACTTTTTCAACTTAATTATACAATTTTTTAATAAACCAGAACGAATTTAAGAAAATGTAATGTCCATTTCGACTTATTTTTTTACGATCTTTTCAAATCTGTTATTATTTTTTATGAACGTTATTTGGTAAAAAAGTTAGCTTGCTTTTGACACATTTGTACAGGAATCCCTATGTCGCATCTTATAAATAACACAGTGTATACGTCCATTTTTCGTATTATAGTTTAGTTATTAACTATTACGTTAAAATAACGACGTTAATTCGTGATATGACATAATGAAAATATTTCAAAAATAATAAACGTAAATGTATAAGTTTCCTAATTATTCATTCTGTAAGTAATGACTTTCAGTTTGTAGATGTAAAATAATATTTCGCTTTTTTGGATATGTACAAATTGACATCAAACAATGAAATACATTTGATACAAAGAGAAAAGCAAAAGAAAGCCACTATAAAATAAATTTCAGTTTAAGTCATATTTTCGAATTTCGCAATACATAGTGACCGTTGGATCGCAAGACATTTATCAACCAACCACATTAATTGGCGCGGCGTGAGACTTGTGCATTGGTTCATTAGCGATTCGCGAGTTTGCGCATTGCGCTAAAAGTTCGTCGGTAGGTAGCCGGTACTGCCGACTGCCGTCCGTTCGCCGTTCGCGTTTACTGTTCATGTTCAATCTCCGCGTCTCCGCGCCATTCTGTAGATTCGATCATAGTATTTTTACTTGGAGTTAGTTCTTGTTTCTTGTGACTTATGAAGAAAAGTGTTGCATTGATGGTAATTCTAAATTTTTATGGTAAGTACATACAACTTTGACTGTAAACACGTATCTAGATTTAGCAATATAAGCGATAGTATTTTTATCACAGTTTTTTTTAAATTAAAAACATCTCTAATTGCTTTAATTAACAATTTTTCTATTGTTTCAGTTTTTATTATCCTGTTATCGTTCGTCCTGTACCTAAAGGAGAAGATGTCTTTTAAAGTCATCGTAATTAGTGAGGACAATAGCATATCGATTGTTAACGACAAGTGGATGTGTAACCGAAATACATCCGTACAATGGCCGCCTTTTTATAAGGATCTTACAAGATTTAACATAGCCATTAAGAATGGCGAAACTGGGGAATGGCCTTCGTTTAAAATTTCAGAAATTCTGTATGAAACTGGTTAGTAATAATTTATTTATCCAAACATCTTTTAAGCATTTCGAAGTTTTTAAATTAATGTAGGTAAAGTAAAAATATACATAATATTGATTAAGATAGATACACTGATTAACAGAAACTTTTTTTACTAATATACATTACGAATTTTTAAACCCTAGATTTTATTTTATTTAATTGCAGATAATTACGAATAGGCAATCCATAAAATGAAAATTGCTGAATACACGTCGAGTTTATAATCTGACATGGAAGATACTGAAAAACGTAGGAGAAAGATAAAAAAGAGAAAGTTCCAGGGATTACCTTAAGCAACATTTTAGAAATTTTAGGTATGATTAAAATAAAAGAACTAGATACTCAACCTTTCGTAATAGGGCTATTTTGCGGTCATTCAAAGCCTGCGCCATTACAATTGTACTTAAACGATTTTGTAAAAGAAATTGCTTCGATAAAACAATGATTTCAGATTAATAACCGTACGTATTTTGTGGAAATATTAAATTTTATTCGTGATGCTCCCGCGAAGTCCTATCTTAAATGTAAACTGATCGAAAAAAGTTAAGGATATTGTCACGCCAAAATGCGTTTACCTTTCTCCTTCGGGGTCTCGTAGCTCTGGGGCCTGGGTACGGGTTGGTTACAGTAATTGAGATAGACCAAAATTAGAAATCCACATTTTATTTTAAATCAAATAGTTGATACAATATTCACTTGATGAACACTGAGACTAACAATATTGCACTGGGTGGCTTGACGAGAAGGGGGCCAAGGGTCTGACAACCCACGAGCATGTCAGCCCACCTTGTTTCACACTCCAAGTCTACCCAGCAAGAACCCCGTTGAATCGCACCTGAGAGTATTTATGTGAATCATATTGCTGACCACGCGCGAGGACTTCGGAATGTTTCTTCGCGTGCGGCCCGTGTTATTATAAACAATATTCAGCAATGTTTGTTTATAATAATTTGGCCAATATTTACATTGTTGTGGTCTCGTTTTATTATACTTTCAGGGTTGACCCATATTCCTACTCGTGACAATATTGTGTTTTTGCTAGGAAGAAATTTTTCAGGAAAAAAATGTGGTAGACCTATTAAGACGTAAGTCGTTTGCGGTTAAAAAACCGTTGTTTGAAAACATAAACTTGTACTACCCAAATAGATAAAAATCATTATCACCAAACCTGTAGTTTAATTTTTGTAAAGTTTGAACCAAAGAACCATCTTTCGTTACACCAAAGCAAACGTTGAGCTCTATGGACTGCGGTCAATGGAGGGCGTCTTATAGGCCTATAGCAATGTAAACCAGCTTCATTTAATCGATTTAAAACTGTTCGAGGGGTAATACGAATTCTGTTGGCAGCGAAAATGTCCTGGCTGAGAAACGTGCAGTTTGTGGTCGGGTCCATTCTAATGATGAGGAAGTCCATTGGAATGATGAGTGGCGTACTGTGATGTTCAGCGATGAAAGCCGTTTTTGTCTTCGTGCTGACAGACGTACTGTTCGTGTCTGGAGACCAAGAAATTCAAGAGTTAATGACTGATATGTTCAAGAATTTCATCCATTTGGAGGTGGAGGTGTAATGGTCTGGGATGGAATTTTCTACGGAGGTCGGACGCACGGAGTTGCACGTTTGTGAAGGAACTATGACAGGTGAAATTTATGCCCACGTCATCATTGACAACATGGTGAATGATTACCGTTGGAATTTGGAGCCCGATTTCAGATTTCTGGATGATAACGCTCAGAGCTAGGGTAGTACAAGAACGGCTAGCATTCCATGAAATTAATCATTTGCCATTACCTCCGCTTTCTCCAGATTTAAACTGCATCGAACATGCTTGGGACATGCTGGGACGGGTACTAATTGTCCATCAACCACCTGTTCAGGACGTAAGGTCACTGAGGCAAGTTCTTCCATATTTATGGGATATCTTGGATCAAAACGACTTGGATCAATTAATTTCAAGTATGCCTCGTCGAGTTGAAGCCGTAATAGCCAATAGAGGTGGAATTACACGCTATTAATTTTTAATTAATTTTGTTTAATTACATTATTAGGGAAAAGTTGTGAATAAATTTTACCTAATTCATCTCTTTTTCCAGTTAAACAAATGTAAAGAGATGGAAGCAAATATACGTTGTATATTATCTTTCGTAATACTTATATTTCTCAGTGAATTCACAATATCCTTAACTTCTTTCGATCAGTTTATTAAAGGTCATTCCGGTTACTCATCGTGTGGTAAATGTTGGGAAAGTGGAAGTTATTACAAAGGTCGTGTTGTACAAAAAAGGTTTAAATGCGAAAATAAGAACTGACCAATCATTTTTATTACAAGAAGATGACGAACATCATATTGGAAAATCTCCATTACTAGATATAGACGTTAAAATGGTTAATGCGTTCCCTATAGATTATATGCATTGTGTATGCTTAGGTATAACACGAAAACTTTTAAATACATGGACCAGTGGCGATTTGAATGTAAGACTTGGAGGACGAATTATTGATTCTTTGTCTAAACATTTAATATCCCTTAAATCGTTTATTCCTGTTGAATTTAATCGAAAACCAAGGTCGTTGCAAGAATTATCTCGGTGGAAAAGCACCGAATTACGCACATTCTTATTGTACCTGGGGCCTTTAATTTTGAATGGTAAAGTAGATTTAGCTATTTACGAACACTTTTTGCTATTTCATGTTTCAATAACCATTTTAATGTCTTCAACGCATATTACAAGTATCGGCTATAACTTCACAAAAAACTATTACATACTTTTATTAAACAACACTGTGAATATATTTAAGTTATAGTGTATCTCTCCGACTAATTCCGCCAATTCAGCTCACCTTACACACCTGATCGAGCTGAATTGCATATTCCACGGTCTGCCGTAATTTTATCTTTCTTTCAGCAATTTATATTTTTTCTAGTAAAACCTTTAGTTTAGAATCTGTTCTCATATTTGCAACACCAAATTTTGACTTGTAAAATAAATTGTAAATTAATTTTTTTAAAAAGGCACCTACGGCACAAAGTTATTTATCTGGCGCAGTCAGTAGGAT
The DNA here is from genome assembly GCA_918026865.1 of Phyllotreta striolata. NCBI lineage: Eukaryota > Metazoa > Arthropoda > Insecta > Coleoptera > Chrysomelidae > Phyllotreta > Phyllotreta striolata. The sequence goes on along the minus strand of OU900097.1, from coordinate 1,563,493 downwards.
AGCCAAACGGGTTTGACGAATACAAATTCGGTTCGTATTAACGATTTATTGGCTATAGAACATTTAAAAAAAACCGGACACGGAAGAAGACCGTGAAGTGATACGTCCGTAACCAGTGGAAGAACTGTCCAAAAGGCGAACTTGACGACTTTTCCTGATCTTACATGGAACGGATAGCAGTAATTTTGCTGTAAGTAGTGCATGCATGTCATATAGAGGTGTAACTAATTATCCTTCAGATTATTCTGAACATTCAGACAGTACGGGTTCAGATTCTGAAACAGAAATTTTAAACATACCAATAATCGATATTGCACAAGTCTTGAAATCAAACAATAAATTAAAAATGGCCTTACCAGAGTTAAAGAATGAATATCTGGACATGATTCCCGTTTTTAAGGGTGATTCAGAATTGCTTCCAAGATTTTTAGAAGTTTGGGAAAAAATAGTTAATAAATTTTATAATGTAGCCGATATAAACGATTTTCAGAATGAATATCTGATGTCTAGTATTTTGGCAAAAATAAGAGGTGAAGCAGCGGTGAACATTTCATCCTGTATAACTGTATAACCTGTATAACTAATTGGGCCGATTTGAGAAGCGCTTTAAGAAACACTTACGCGGATAAAAGAGATTTATATACTTTAAACATTGAGCTAACCCGATTGCGACAGGGCAACGAAACGCCATTTGATTTTCACAATAAAGTTCAAAATTATCTCAAATTACAAATTTTGCAATTAAGGACTAGTGGTAATCGTAATGAAATTTTAAGTCTTGCAACATATATTCGAAATTTAGCTCTAAGAGTATTTTTAAACGGGTTGAGGGAACCATTAGGCTCGCTTATGCGTACTAAAAATCCTGTTGATTTAAATGCTGCTGTTAATATGCTTACGAACGACTTTCAAGCGAATATTGAACTGTTGAAAGCTCCAAAAGGTAGACCCGGAACTAGGAATAAAAATTACAGTTTTAATAAACCAAAATTCAATAATAACCAACTACAATTAACGAATTTCATCAATCCTCAAAATTTTAAACAGCCGTTCTCTTCTAATCAAAACCAACCAAGTACCAGTAGAGTGATAAATAATTCCAATGCCGGAAATCAAAACGTATTTAAGCCAAGTCCCAACCAGCAATTTCCTAAACCCACTCCAATGAGTATATCTACCCGAAACACGTACAGGCCCAACTTTAATGGTCAAAATAGAAATTTCTTCCAACGAAACCCAAATCAGCGTAACCAAAATTTCACGTTTGAGGAATTGAACAATTTGGAAGAGCAACAGCCTATAGTCGAGCATCCAGAAGATGCCAATGATTCTTTTTTAGAAAAACCAGCCTCGGAAAAAACGGAATAGAAAAGGTCGAATTGGTAAATTTAGTACAGTGAGAGTGAATTGCCGTACATAGTTTTTCCTGAATTCAATTTAAAAGTACACATCGATACAGGTAGTACAAAATCATTTATTTTGCCGAAACTCGCAATATATTAACCTAAAAACTTTAGCTAGCAACAGTAGTTTTCTTAGAATAGACGTAGAAAGTAGCGATAAAATAATCCTATACATTAGAGAGAAAAATCGAAAATATTATGGTTCGCAACGAACCTTCTAGACATAGAAGAGGAATTATTAACGGGTTGGGTACTATAATGAAAGCGATAACGGGAAATTTAGACGCTGAAGATGGTGAAAGATTTAATAAAATTTTAAAAAATGTCAAAGAAAATCAAAACAATAGAACAACTCAGGATAAACAAGCAAATGAAATGGTTTTGAGAGGAAAAATTTTTGGTATAAAAGATTCCCTCGATCTCGAGAAAAATTTCGAAAACGCACGGTATTTAAAAGAACTTTTTAGCGAACTAATGATTCTGTATAATTCTTTATTAGGTATATTACAAGATGTTGAAAATTGAAAACTCAATAACCTTTTGTAAACTCCAAACCTTACACCCAAGCATCATTAATTCAAAAGATTTGTATTCCGAAATTCTGAAGATATCGACACATTATAGAGCTCAACTACCCTTCATAGGTCATATTGTTAACGATGTTGAAATATATGGGGTATTAGATAATTTTTCAGCTTTTCCCTTTGAAAATTATTTAGGGCAACTAAAAAAATGCTGAAAAGTACTTTTAAACCTCTACAGCAAGTTTTTCGGCGATTATCTGAAACTAACTTTGATATTACAATTACCGAAAAAAAAAACAAATATTGAATATTACATAGAGCACTATTCTGGTCCGATTCTTTAATATTATCAGTACACCCAATTAAAAAAAAAATGTCTACAAAAACTTTATCTTGACAATCAATTCATATTCCAGCGCAGATTCATATTGTTTATTAAATAATAGCAAAGTGATTCAAGTTCTTAATATTTTGAAAAATTTCACGGGCGAAACTGTAATAATTGGAAAAGAGTTCATGTCATATGAGAGTTATTATAGTTACCCCTTTGATTCTAAATATTTAAATTTTGTAACCGTAAAAAAACTGTCCCAGATTCAGGAATTTTCTTGTGAAATTATTGTAGCAAAATGTATACTTTTTCCACTAGAAAATGATACATTTTTATCTTTACCATTAGTTCACTGTATCTAAAAAATTTTATACATTTTATAAATAGTTCCTTAATGGTCCGGAGTAATGTGGTGGTGCTCCATCTTGTTGGAGTACAATATCCATATCGAATCCATATCCATATCGGTACCTAACTACAATGAGAACTAAACAACCGAAAACTAAATGAAAATATTTTGAACATTAGGAAAATCGAAAACTAAAGAGAATATTTTGAACACTAGGAAAACCAAAAACTAAATGAGAATATTTTGACTAAACAATTAATGTTCGTTGACGTACTAAAATTTTTTAGAATTTTTTTAACCAAAAATAACCTGTCAAACCTTATCGGTTTGTTAGGATTGCTATTTGGCATAGAAAAACAAATAATTCTAGAAAAATTGATATTAATTTGTTTGCATTCAGGTATTTATTAAATGTTCTGCCATTTTGTAATGGGTGCAGATATTGACTTTATATTCCAGGGTTGTACAGTATTTATCAGGAGCTTCAAAATGATGTGTCACAAGACCCCCCTTTCCATTTAAATTTATTTCCCAAGATGGCGCCCAGTCGCCATCTTGAAATTTTCATCTGTCAATTTTACTCCAAAATATAGTAATCATGCATTAGTTTTGTTACCCTAAATTTCAATTTTCTAAGTTGATCCGTTCAAAAAATAAAAGGGGGGGGGACATTAAAGAAATGCACTGTCTGATGAGAGTTCTGGCTCACTCAAATCATGAGAGTTCTGGCTCAATGGTGGATGGCCATCGAGGTGGTGGGCTTAGAAAGACCTTCTGGTGAAATTTGCAAGAACAAAAACATTCTTCGGCGATGTGAAGAAGTAACTTACTCCCAACCCTTAGACACTCCGAAAAAAGACCGATTAAAAATGTGTAATTATTGTTGCCTACCCGTAGGTATCGTTAAAACGTCGATGATCATTTTGGTACAGTAGAAGATCATTTGGTGGAATTTTACAAGAACAGTAAAGGGTGTGTGGCGATACATGAGTAAATGTATCCCTTCAACCCTTTCGACACAATGTAAATCGGTATATACCGGGTGTGATACCGATACCGAAGCCGCGCCTCTCCACAGTTCGACTGATTCTCTCTTTCTACTGTTTGCAGCGCTCGAACATAGACACTCTGTATGAATACGATTAATAGCATTTAAACCGCGCTCGTTTGCTTGCCTCAAAGCTCGGCGTAGCGATGCTTTTTAACGATTGGAGTTGTGACGCGATGGATTGCAGCTCGAGTCCAGCCGCGGTCCGTAATTTTTATTTTTAATTTTTACGTGTTTTATTTTTCTGCGTGCTGTTTTAGGGTTTACTTTCAAAAATTTTGAATCGAAGGGTTGTAATTTCGTTAAATAATTTGCTTATCATTTTATCCTCCAAGGTTTTATTTTTATACGACTTCCACGTTTTTGTAGATAAGACGTTTTTAATAACAGCACAACCTTGATCGACGTGTTAAATTTTGTTGTTTTATAAATCGCCTTGAATGATGCTGAAGTAGAAGAGTTATTATATGCCTCTATGAAAATCATAGTACCCACACACATATTTTTATCAAAGAATTACAAAGAATAAATACAATATGCACTTTTAGAAATTTTATTGCATTTAATAGAAATAAGCAGTTTGTATTCTAAACGAATTAACCATTTGGAGCTCAGTCGAGTCTTTCACATCCATTCGAGCCCATATTGGAAAATATAGTTTCATCAATTTCTTTAAACCTGGTATTCTTTTATTTTGGTTACATTAACTTCAAAAATAATTGAAACGTCTAATTAAGCTCTTGAGTAAGAATTTGAAAAATTAAAAAAATTTTTGAAAAAAACCTTGTTGAATAAAAAGGAATCAAGAAGCTTGATTAATTTTTAATATTTTCGATGGTTTAATGTAATCGAATATTTACAAAATCAAAATTCTATTCTAGATCAAGTTAATGGAGCAAATAATTACTTTGGTACAAAATGCTTTCACAAATTATGTGAATTTTACATTTGGAGGATTTTCCTGGGTAAGTACTCTACTATTTATAAATTATTATCATTAAAAGTTTAATTAAATTAGTGATTTTATTTGTAGCCACTATATATGATTTTCACCGAGGATCTTTCTTTTGAGGATGGGGATATCTTCATATTTTCAAGAAACGGCGTGACTGCCTATATTCCTCAATGTTTTGACCCGGATACGGTGTTAATCCATGGATTGGGTCCTGGAAACACCAGGATAATGTAAGTTTAAAATGATTTAATATAAATAAGTTTCATTAATGTTCTTTCCGTTACAGTTTTCCGAATTAGAAGTGCGTGCAGTTTGAATTTTGGAATAATTCTGGACTAATTCTGGAATGTGATTATGTAAGTTTGTTTTTGCATACTAAAACAAATTTAAATAAGTAATCTTACTTTATTTTCAGTTTTTTCGAAATTTTGCTTAGTAGTATTAGTTTTCGCTTTTTAATATTTTTAGTATTTAATTTATTGTATTATTATTATTATAGTATTATTAATATTTCTATTGTTTTTAAAACTTGATTTCTAAATTTTATAATTTTTCACGGTTTTGTTTGTATTAATTATATTCATATTTTGTATTAAATTAATGTTTTGTATTAATTATTTTGTTTTGATTTTTGTATTATTGTATTGTTGTTTGTATAATTTTCATTTAATATATTTTCAAGTTTTGCATAGTGTTTGATTATTGAATAAAGTAATTGATGATAATCAAATATTTGTTGTTTTATTACTTCTTAAATGGTTAATTAAAAAAATTTTTTTTTGGTTAAATCAAAGATTTTTTACAATAATATTTAAAATAAAAGATGAAGATGTTTACTTATTTAACTGGTTATTATAAAAAATTAGTTAAAGTTAATTCAAAATATTCACTGGATGTATTCACTTATTGAAAATAATTTTTGGAGATAATTATTTTAATTATACAAACGTTAAATAATCTCTTATTTATAATCTCTAATCGGAATTGGGTTACTATATCCCCAGTTGTTATTGTTGTCGAGGTAAACTTATGTCACAAGTAAATAAAACAAGACGATATAAATTTAAAACACTTTGTTTATTTAGGTAATATATTTAAAAACCAATAGTACAAAGTGATTAATATTATTTTTTGTACACAAATTTTCCACTGGATACGTGATGAGGGCACTTAGGATAGATGGACACAAAATTTCCCGTAGCAAACGATGTGTTATCGAACGTAGTTACATCGATGATTGAAGATGAAAATCCAAGTTCCTTACATTTTTCCATTAAAAAGTCTATTTTCCGATTACCTCTAACGTAAATAATATCCGCAGAATTGAACAGATAATTTTCCAATATTTTATTAATTTCGGAGTATTCCACTTCACCACTGTCATAAGACAATCCATGTACAAATCTCTTCAAATAGCTTATGGTTCGTTTATCTCGTCCGTTAAGAGTTTCGTAAGATACAAGTAGTTTAAATAAAAATGTCTATTGTTGATTACCGATTTGAATTAACAATTCCTTGGGATGGAAGGCACCGTTAACGACGATACCTTGGATGTCAACGAATGCTAACTTCATGATTGTTGATGTAAAATTGACCAAATTAAATTTAAATGAAACTCTTAAACACTTCTGTCAGTGGGTAATATTCCAATAAGAAGTCATGAATAAGTATACAATACGCCTTTGTTTTATCTGGAAAACCGTCAATTGCTTCGATGTCTAATTTTACATCGATAGTTGATGATTTCATACTCTCTTCTTGTTTTGAACAGTCTATTATGAAAATTGGATGTTTCTTGAATGTAGTATAAATTAAAACGCAATCTTTTTGTGTGGAATGCGAATAACTCGGATAAAATTCAGTGTAATTAAAGTAAGCTTCATTGTAACGATTGTTTGCAAAATCTAAACGCATTCGTTCATTGGGATAATATTCACCATTTAGACACAATCTTATATTGTTGATATGTACGTGATCAAAGGTTGTAGGATCAGCTGAGGCATCATCACGTGTATTAGTTTAAAAAAATACAATGACGTATCGAGGTTTTTCAACAGCACTGCTAGTTTTAACTTACCATATTTCTCTTCTCGCAATAGGAGTGATTGCGGGTAATTAATTTAATTCCCATTTTCTAAAAGGAATCAATATAGGTCGATCCGTTTGTATGACTCTCATGAGTTTCTCTTTGACTTTATCGTTAGGATAAATATGTTTAATTTTTAATTCGATACTATCGATAATGACCTTAGCGTTTGTTCCCGTGGATGGTTGAGCTCCTGTTTTTTCCTTGATACTGATGCAATCATTATCATTGCGAGCCCTTACAAGGCGAATCGTTTGTCTTCCGCATGTTATTATGGGATAGTCACTGAAAATATTGAAAATATGTTTAAGAGGTATCATTAAACTGAATGTTTTGTTAGTGTTATTTAAAATGGCGTCCACAGTTCCATAATTCCATCCTGCTATAGCCATATGACGTGAATCCTGTGATTTATAACAAGCTAATGCTCTAACGGTGCTAATTATACCGGGATCTCGCACAGTTTCGATTTCTTTACCGCTTTCATTGCACGTACAAGAATCGAATAAGAATGCACCGAAATTGGATGCCAGTGATACATTGCCAGTTCCTTGTACCACTAATTTTCCCGTTATAACCAATTGAGAAGCGGTCATAGCAAAGAACGAATCCACCTGATTCACACTAAATTCCACAATATCACTATTTTCAAATGATTTAACAAACGGAGTATACGTTCTATATTCTGCTTTGCGAATTGACTCATCGATCGTGGGTGAACGGTAAAGATCAAACATCGATGAAACAACTCTATCTGCATTATCGACTTTTCTTCGTCTGAACTTCATTATGTTTAACAATTAATCCAATTGATCAAAGAAATAAAACGTTTTCGGCGGTTAGATGTTGCTTGGAAGGCTTTGGCCAGACTAACAATTTCGGATTTAAACAATCACTTATAACTAATCCCATTTAGGTTTAGCTCTAAGCTCCAACACAATCGTGCTTATTTCACTACGAAAATTTACCGGATGTCCTTCTTGATCTAACGCTAAAACTGTAATATTCGTAATCACACGTTGAGGTATAACCGGCAAATACAATAGATTTGAAGGTGTTTCAATAATTGCGTATCCTGGATCTTCTCTAATAGAAAATTGGTAAATTGTATGAGAAGGTCTGTCACCGTTGAAGGCTCCCCAAGTAATGTTGCTATTAAAGTGTATGTTCGATACTTTTATAATTTTAACTGGCAAATCCGAATAATGCGTCATACCAGAATCGAAAAGTTTTTCGGAAAATCCCAAAATTCGACCGATATTAATAGGTTCTTTGAAGGATATTATACACTGTGTTATTTATAAGATGCGACATGGATTCCTGTACAAATGTGTCAAAAGCAAGCTAACGTTTTTACCAAATAACGTTCATAAAAAATAATAACAGATTTGAAAAGATCGTAAAAAAATAAGTCGAAATGTACATTAAATTTTCTTAAATTCGTTCTGGTTTATTTAAAAAATGTATAATTAAGTTGAAAAAGTCATACGCCATAAATAAGTCCTTTTATGAAGATTAAGAACTTTATGAATTATTATTCAAGAAAAATCCCACGGGGTATAAGAAAAAAGACATAGAAAATTTTGTTGATATAATTAGAAGAACAAATTTAATTCACACAGATTATGATCCTAATTTACCCATTAAAAAAGTTATCCTTTTGACATAAGAGATAAATATGATTTTATAATTAAACCAACATTAGAAACTAAACCTGTAGATAGGAGGCGATCAAATTCAGCACCAAACAGTTGGCTAAGAGGTGTTTTAACCAGAAATATGAGAAGCAAAAGAGGAGGTGCATTAAAGAAATATTCAAAAAACAAAATTGATTACGTATATTTTGATGATTATAATAAATTAATAGATAGATTAAAATTACTAGTAGCTTCTGAAACAGCTGGTAATACTGGTGTTCAAAATGAAATTATTTCAATTATTGAAGAACTACGTGAGGGTAGGATAGTTGAATAAATACTCGCGCATTGTAATAATGTAACTTAGTTTAAAAATGCCACTTAATAAATTTGGTAGTCATTTTCTCGATGATGACGTTTTATATTTGCAACAAACCAAAATTATTTACTAAATCAATACTAATTCTTACAAGTACTTGAAAAGGAAGTATCAATAAAGATTGTGATGGAAATTTTGTGTGGTATATATTTGATCACTCAAAACAGTTTACGTTTCCTATAGCCGCCACAATTGAAAAAGCTTTCGTGTATCCTAAGGATGCTCAAATTATTTTAAACAAAAAACTATTTAAACCGAGTAATATTAAAAATCAAGGCAGCGGTCATAGCGTACGTCGTCAAATCGAAAGCGGATGGAAGAATTTCTTCCGAATTTGCGCAAAAGTACCCTAAAACGGTTCCTACGGTTATTGAAACTTTGCATTATTTGTCTGACAGGTGCGATACTATTGATGATGGTAAACAGTTGGCTAAGGGTGAGGCCAAACGAACGTATTTTTTTGAGTTTTGAGTCGCAGAATTTCGGTCGCGTAATTTCTGCTGCATTCGGTTTCATAGAAAAGTCCTACTTAATTCACACGACGACGCAAAATGAGTTGTCTGCCGACTCACTGACATAAATTCCGACCGAATTAAGTACCGACGGCGAGGGTACCAAGGAATAAGGAAAGCCTCAGTCAGGCACACATATTGCGTGAGAGTGGACACGTATTTTGCTCGCAAAATGCTGGACACAGACAAAATGATAATCGAAATTGAACAACGGCCATGTCTATGGAATTTATTAGATAAAGCATATAGTGACAAGTTTTTAAAACAGAGGGCATGGCAAGAAGTCGCCGAGAATTGTTTCGAGGACTGGAATAATTTGACCAACGAAGACCAAAATAACAAAAGTAAGTACCTTCTTACTTGTTACCATATTTTTATTGATACAAATTTGATAATGACAATATATTTTATTACGACTTGTATTAACAGTATCACTAATTACTAGTAAAATATCAGAACACAGAATTTATTCCCTCTTGCCAGGGTAACGCTCCTACTTCACTGACAAAGTAATTTTTAAAAAATCTCTGATGGCTATGGCAGGATTCGACGCCCTTCTTCTGATTGGAAGTGGTCGAGTAGATCGTAGAAGACACTTTACAAACTCGTCGTCAAAGTTAGCCCTAACTCTTCGTCGCACGAAATTGTGCAAAATGCATGTAGCTTTAACTATGTATATTGCAAAGTCAGGGTTAACTTGTATTGGTGAATGAAGTACCCTCCAGTTATTTGTTAATATGCCAAAAGCACATTCCACACATCGCCGTGCTCTACTAAGACGATAATTGAAAATACGTTTGTGTTTGTCGAGGTTTCTGTTTGGATATGGACGCATATTCCTATGTAAGCCAACGCCTCATCTCCAACAAAAACAAAAGGTTGGGGGTTCTTAGTATAATTGGGTAAACTTCTGTTTTCCGGTAAATTTAAATCGTTTCTGTAAAACTTTTTACCTAATTCAGACTTCCTAAAAACGTAGTTATCCGATTCTTTCCCATAATAACCAACATTAATTGTTGTAAAACAACAGTTTGCATCCGCCACAGCCATCAGCACAATGGAAAAGAACTTCTTATAATTATAATAATTTGAGCCACTGTGTGTAGGTGATTTTATTCTGATGTGTTTACCATCTACAGCTCCAACGCAATTCGGGAAATTAGTTTTTTTATTAAAAATTTCGGCATTTGTATTCCAGATACCTTCATTTGGATCTGGCATTTCATGTGGCTGAAGTACGTTCCAAATTTGTATACAAGTTTGCTTGATAATATCACTTGCTGTAGAACGCCCAATTAAAAAATCTTCGCTGATCGTATTTAAATCAATGCCTTTAGCAAGATACCTGAAAATATTTTAATATAATTAATTACAAAAAAACTTTAAATAAAATACAGTAGTAAATAATATAAAATATAATATAAAATATAAAATAATATAAAGTTATAAAAATATTGCTATATAATAAACAGTTATAATTTTTGTTTTTTTCAGTGAACTTTCTGCAAAAGAAATGGAAAACAGCAAGAGACTATTGTCACGAGTAGGAATATGGGTCAATCCTGAGAGTGCAATAAAACGAGACCACAACAATGTAAACATTGGCCGAATTATTATAAACAAACATTGTTGAATATTGTTTATAATAACACCACGCGCGAGGTCCGCACGCGAAGAAACATTCCGAAGTCCTCGCGCGTGGTCAGCAATATGATTCACATAAATACTCTCAGGTGCGATCCAACGGGTTCTGTCTGGGTAGACTTGGGGAGTGAACAAGGTGGGTTGACATGTTCGTGGGTTGTTAGACCCTTGGCCCCCTTCTCGTCGAGCCACCCAGTGTAGTTTTGGTAGTGAATATTGTGACAACCGTTTGAGCTAAGAATAAAATGTGGTTTTCGAATTCTGGTCTATCACTATTACTGTAACCAACCCGTACCCAGGCCCCAGAGCAACGAAACCCCGAAGAAGAAAGGTTAACGCATTTTTGGCGTGACACTATTATATGCGTGAGAAGAAAAAAGAAAATGAAGAAAAAAGTGGTAGCGCAGCGAAGAAGAAAAAGTCATTATTTTGATTTGTTGCAGTTTTTAAAAGTAACCAAACAGTCAAGGAACTCGTCTTCAAATATAGCTACTAAATTGAATCTCCGAAGCTTTCAACTGCAACGGAAAATGCAGCATCCCACGTTTCAGCCGTCAGCACTCATACTGAATGTTTTCGCAATGTATCGTCGGTTTCAGAACCGCTTAGCGTTACTGAAGTTTCTTCTATTTGCAATTTTTCACGCTCTGCTGAGGTATTGTTGTCCACTGTACAGATTAAAATGTCTAGTAGGGATAAATGTTTTTGTGTTCGTGGCCTTCTCGATTCTGGCTCTCAAAATAATTTAATGTCAGAAAGGCTTAGCAAAATGTTGAACGCCCCTGGTAAGGTTATAAGCATAACCCTTAAAGGTATTGATTGTGCAACATCTACGTGCACAAAGTACGCCTCTATCGAGCTTCAGTCTACTACTGGCAAGTACCGCACCTCGCTTAATTGTTTAATCGTATCAAAAATAACAGACTCGCTGCCAAGATTTCGGTTTAACAAGGACGTTCTGGACATACCTCCTCACTTGCGCCTCGCGAACAGCTCTTTTAATGAGCCCGGAGAAATAGATATATTAATTGGCTCATCATTATTCTATAAATTATTATTACCTCAACGACGTTCGTTGGGTCCTTCATTAGCTATTTTACAAAACACTTTGTTAGGGTGGGTAATTTCGGGTGATTTACCTAAGAATCTTGCTAAAGCGAGCTGTAGCTTTAGTGGCCTGTCTTCGGTAGCTTGTCATGTAACAGCTGAAGCAGGGGATTTAGAATTGCATCAAGCGCTAGTTAAATTTTGGGAGCTGGATAACCCACGCCCCAAGTCGAATTTATCGTTACTTCCTGCCGACGAAAGGTTCTGCGAATCTAATTTTATAAAATCAGTGCGAATGGACGAGACTAATCATTTATCGGTCGCCATTTCTTTTAATTCAAAATTATGTCTTTTAGGTGACTCTCGGCAAATAGCCGAGGCTCGATTTCTTTTGTTAGAGAAACGATTTAGGAAAAGCTTGCAACTATACGAGGAATACGCCAAATTCATTTCCGAATATACAGTGTTAGAAAATTATTCGCGCATAATAGGGAAATCAATGTTAAATTCTTAGCCGGCTGAAATTCAGGTCTACCAGTATACATTTCAATAGAACGTCGCGATCAATTCTAATAAATTTAATTGTTCTACTGGACTTCACACCGCGCTTTGGCTTGGTTAGATTAAAAATCAAATAATTTCGACGGTTTCGACACTTCGACAGTATCAAAACGGGTTCGGATGGGTGAACGTCGAGTCGATTAAAAAGAAATGAGAATTTTTAAACGATAATTTATTGAAAAAATATCACTAATAATAAAATAGAATTATGTAGATATGTCTTTTTGCCACAATGGCTTGAAAAAGAAAGTAAATTCTAAGAAAATAATAAAAAGGAAACTCCAAAAATAAACTTAAAGATTATTTTAAAACAGAAAATAAAAGAACTCTAAAAAATAGTCCACCGCTTTCTGCTAAACTATAGCCAAACCTGTCATACAGATGTCATCTCATATTACTGAGCTGAGGTGTAATTTTAGTAGAAAATTGAATAATTTTTTCCTTATTTTAACAAGATTTGTACCTCTTTCAAAACTGTACCTACCGATACACACATTTTTTTGAAATATCCCCAAAAAACCTATTAATTGTAGTTTCTAAATAATTTTGTACCTCATACCTAACACAAATGACTTTGTACCTCTACAAATCGCGGCGTGCGGTCCAGTAGAACAATTAATTTTATTAGAATTCATCGCGACGTTCTATTGAAATGTATGCTGGTAGACTGGATTTTAGCTGGCTAAGAATTTAACATTGATTTCCCTATTATGCGAAATTAAATTTCTAACACTGTATATCGCTAGGTCATATGACAGAAATAGGAGAAGATGAATCCAACTTCTCCGCTGACGGGAACAACATAGTCGAGACAACTATCGGCCCGGTGGACGCTTCAGAGATACCAGCCTAATTCTTTCCACATCATGCTGTGATAAAGCAAACTTCGTTAACTACTAAATTGCGGGTGGTATTCGAAGCAAGCGCAAAGTCTGCTTCGAACGTCTCGGTTAACGATGTTCAGATCGTCGGTCCTCAAGTTCAAGACCATTTATTCGACATCATTTTAAGATTCCGGTCTTATAAAGTAGCCTTGTGTGGTGATATCGCCAAAATGTACCGGATGGTTAATATTGAGCCATCTTGTCGGAAGTTCCAGCACATACTTTGGAGGTACAGCCCCAACGACGCTATTTCTGTTTATCGTCTTAATACTGTCATGTATGGTACTGCTTCGGCGAGCTTTCTCGCTACTCATTGTTTAACTTATTTAGCAGACCTTCACAAAAACGCTTCAAACTTTTACATGGATGATCTTTTATTTTCTGCTCATTCGAAGGACGCAGCTACGCTGTTAAAAACTCAGATCGCGTCTGTTCTGGGTTCCGCTGGTTTGATAATCCGAAAATTCCTATCAAATCGATTAAAGGTAATGGAATTAACTGACTCGTCCGACATCGAGCATCTAGTCGTGCCGGTGGGGGAGCGCTCGGACTCGAAGACATTAGGTATCCATTGGGATGCAACAACCGATTCACTATTTTGCAAAATCGATTTAAGTTTATACACTTCTGCGCCTACAAAAAGGAAGGTTTTGTTCTATAGTGTTAAAAGTATTCGATCCTTTAGGGTTTTACGCCCCTCTCGTAGTGCAAGGTAAGCTCTTAATACAAAGGCTGTGGCAAGCAAAGGTAGGTTGGGACGACTCAATTTCCAAGAAGTTAACTCCCAGCTGGGACGCTTTTAAGGAACAACTTTCGGGGTTAAAGCGAACATTCCACCGGGTACGGCGCTGCACGCTGCATTGACGGAGCGGCAAGATGCGTCGCTGCATAAATTTTAAATACACAGTCGCTTATAGGAATGATTCCACCGAATCCGTTGCAGCACAGTCAATGCAGCGCAGTACGGCGCATCGCTGCATGCAGTGATTTCGGCATCAGTTGAAATTTTTTGCCGTACGGGACGGACGGAAAGATGGAGGAAAAACTAATTTCAGCTGTCGAAAGTCAACCGATTCTGTACGACAAAACTTTAAAAAACTACAAAAGTGGAAATAGTCGCGACTATGCCTGGAAGGAAGTTGCCAAAAATTTAAATATAGAGGGTAAGAATAATTATCAATTCATTAGGCGACTATATATTATATCATATTAAATAACTAGAAATGTAAATTGAAACAAATAATTTTAATGTGTAATCGCATCATATTGCCAAGTAACCTCGCCAGAAGGTGACATAAACAAATCTGCATATGCATTACGAACACCTAAAGCCTGTCTTCCTGGTCTTGCATACTGATGTTTTTCTCGTTGCGTCGCAAAGTTTTGTACAGATGTAGACGTACACTTAAAGGTATTCTGATTGTTTCCAGTTTCTAACAAATAATTATGAAGTGAGCAACATGCAACTACTATTTCATTAGCAAATTGTTCGTTAACTTCAATGCGTTTAAGCAATATTCTCCATGTATGTGCAGTTATGCCAAAAGCGTTTTCAACCACTCTCCTAGCTCTGGATAACCGATAGTTATAGATTCTTTGACGTTCAGTTAAGTTCCTTCCTGGAAATGGTCGTAATATATTTTCTTTCAATGGGAATGCTTCATCTGCTACTAATACTAAAGGTAAAGAAGTTTCTGTGAACGGAAGAGCTTGATTCTCTGGCAAATTCAAATTTTGATCGTTAGTCAACCAAGATTTTCCAAATGAACAGTTAGCAAAAATTCCACCATCGCTGTTTGCTCCATACGATCCAACGTCTATCATTCTACACTCCGCCAAAAAAGTATCGCATCACTTATAATTTTGCAAATATTTGTATAGCATTTGGTTAATTTAAATTATTTCTTTTTTGCTCAATAAGAATATCAAGTCTACAATAAATATTGAAAAGAAATTTGTAAATACAGTTTACTGTTAAACAAAAAAAATTATAGTTGATATTTTAGTCTGGTTCATTTTATTTATCACTCTATATTTTACTTTGGTGAAAAGTACACAGTTTACATTTAATTGAAAATTTGTTGAATATTGAGTATGGAAGGTCGTGCCAATATAAATTTAAATTTAACGAAGGATCAAGTGGTTAGAATAATTTCTCTCATTGAAGACGGAAGGAGTCAGAGATATGTGGCAAATTTAGTGGGTGTAAATCAGTCGACAGTATCACGAGTGGTAGTTAGATACCGAGAGACCGGACTTTATGAAAGACGAGCTGTAACAGGTCGGCCAAGAGCAACTAAGCCTGCAGACAATAGATTTTTAGTCCTTCAGGCTTTGCGTCGAAGACATGTGACTGCAAGTCAACTTCAACATGACTTGGCCGAGACTCGAAATGTACGTGTGTCTTCAGAAACTGTCAGGCACATCTTAAGACAGTCTGGAATTAGGGCCAGAGTAGCTGCCACTGTCCCGAGACTTACATTGGAACACCGAGTAGCACGTCTAGCATTTGCAAGAGAGCACGTAAATTGGAATGTCGACGACTGGAGCAACATACTCTTCGCGGATGAGTCAAGATTTTGTTTATACACTTCGGATCGAAGAATACCAGTTTATAGACGAGATGGCGAGCGTTATTTTCAATGCAACCTGAGACCTGCGACAAATTTTGGAGGAGGATCTATTATGCTCTGGGGCGGAATATCTTTAAGTGGACAAACTGAATTGGTAGAGCTAGATGAAGGATCCTTAACTGCTGATAGGTACATAAGAGAAATTTTGGATATGCATGTTATTCCTTACGCCCCATTTATTGGTGATAACTTCATTTTAATGCATGACAATGCACGGCCACACGTCGCAAGAATCGTTACCGAGTACCTTCAAGAGGTAAATATCCCAGTTCTAGGTTGGCCAGCGCGCAGTCCGGACTTAAACCCAATCGAGCATGTTTGGGACTACCTTTACAGAAGGGTGAGAGCTGGTAATGTGACGCCTGCTAATCTTCAGGACCTGCAACGGCTATTAACAGTAGAATGGGATAATATCCCTCAAGATTATTTGAGAAGATTAATTGAAAGTATGCCACAACGTTGTCTAGATGTTATAAGAGCTAGAGGAGGCAATACGCCTTACTAAATTAAAATTACTTTTGATTTTTATAATTTTTTTAGTCAATGTTGTTTATGCGTTTACTTATAATTTATGAATTAAATTGAATTAAACCTTTGTTTTCTGTACATTCTGCATTTTTCTTTTACTACTCGTTACAGACTTAAAAAACCCAAAACCACAGTATTTAAAAAAAACATATTTTATTATAATATTAGCAGTTTTATAGGTGATGCGATACTTTTTTGGCGGAGTGTATATTTATAATTAGCGTCCACAACGGCCATTAATACAATTGAGAAACCTCCTTTATAATAAAAAAAATTTTACCCTGAATTTTTGGGAGCAAATATGTGAATATGCTTGCCGTCGATGGCACCCACACAATTTGGAAAATTCCATTTTTCATAAAAGTCGTTTCGTATTTCATTCCATCTTTCTTTGCTCACTCTTGAAATGTATAACGGCATAACTATATTTTTTATAGCAATACAAGTTTCCTTGACTATTTTATTCACAGTTGTTTCTCCTAGGCGAAAACTAAATGCAATTGATCTGAAAGACATGCCAGTTGCCAGAAATCTGGAATGAAAATATGTAAATATTAAAAAAATGTTCCGTCACTTCTGGATGTAATCTCTAAAATAATTAACAATAAGTACTAAACAATAAATTTCGTCTTTCAGATTCTGACATTGCAGGGCTGGAAAACATTAAAAAAAGATGGAGAACTTTACGTGACGCCTTCATCAAAAACTACAGAACTTCAAAAAATGAGAAAAGTGGATCAGCTGGGGAAAAAAAAAGAAATGGGTCTATTACGATCAACTGCTTTTCTTAAGGCCTTTCATAGAATTTAAAGAAACAATTGGCAATTACAGTGCCCAAAAACAGGAATGTAACTCTAAATAAACAAACATAGAGTACCAAATGGAGAATATAAATACTGATGAAGATACTTTCAATATCGAACAAGATACACCAAGTGATAGCGTTCAAGAAACATCAGTTGTTTTAGATGAACCCAAATCATCTGTAGCCACCCCGACGACTTCTAAATTCGCTCCTAATGAAAGGGGTTCACTAAAACCAAGAGAAAAATCTCAAAAACTTTACAATAAAGAAAAAAATACAGACAAATCATCAAAGTTAACTGATGCTGAGCTTTTGGAAATGATAACAAAAAAAGAAGATCCCGATGAACAATTCATGTTAAGCTGCGTACCTACTCTCAAACTGTTGAGCCCGAAAGACAATTGCTTCGCTAGAATACAAATTCAAAATTTGCTATTAAACCGACGAAAAGATTTACGGGACGGATTGGCTAAGCGGCGGTAAAGCAAGAGGCCAGTTAATTCCAGGCGGCGCGAGTGAGGGCGACTTACGGCGAGGCGATTGCGGATGGCAAGGGGTGGACGGGAGGACAGTGTTGAACCGGCGTTGAAGTGGTGCGAATCTCTACTCGGCGTACTGGCGATTACAGGCGATTTAATTTTTAATTTAATTTTCCAATGGCGTAGTTTATTTTAATTTAACAAATTGGCGATTTGTTTGACTAACGAACTGGCGATTTCTTTGAACGGTGAATTAATTGTAGGCGTTAAATTAATTATTAATGGCGTAACTAACTATTTCTCATTGGCGCTTGGCGAATGGTCATAAGTATAATGGTAGATTAGACGGTGCTTGGCGATCGATTGGTAATTAGCGAATGGCGAAAAGTCGCTAAATAATAAACTAGGCGGATGGTGATCGGTTTTAAAATGGCGAATTTTGGGGAAAGGCGCCTAACGGTTGGCGGGCCACCGCTGATGGTTTAGTTCAATCCTTGGCCAAGATTGAATTGACGAATATCAGCAATCGGTTAAGCCACAGGTGCATTGGCGGCGAACGATGTTTCAGGATGCTTTGCAATTGCAACATGCGCTCCTATTGGGCGAGTTCAATTGGCGATGTCTTCTCTGATCGTACGATTCGTGCGTCAGCTCTGACGTTGGTGCAGGGAGGGGATATTTCAGTGGCGTAGGCGATTATAAATTATTTAATTGGCAAAATTTGCAATTTACTATAACCGAACTTGATTTTCTTTTTAGCCAATGGGAAGTACCGATGAACTAGATCTAGAGGCGGAGCTAGATTACGAAATGGAAGAAGAAAGGCGATCGGAGGAGGCGGCAGATTCGAGACGGCGTAGTACGAACCTGACCGACATCCCCGTTGATGAATTGGCGAGGGCTCTGGTGGCCGGCGGCTTCCTGAAGAGCGTTGAAAGGGCGGCGAGACAACAGGCGGTCTTGGTTGTCCACGAAATGGCGAAGGAGACAGAGGCGAATAGCAAGGAGGCGAGTGGCAAGAAGGCGAATTCTGCACCACCTACTCACCACCTACGGTGATGGAGGCGTTATCACGGAGGGAGAATTCTCGACATCGTCGTCGGCGCTTCGACCCATGGCGTTGGGGTTAGAGGTCATCGACCGGTTCGATCCAGGCGACCCGGATTCGAACGTAGACCGATGGCTGCATAAGATCGACCAGCTGGGGGCGATTCATGGATGGGCGGCCCATGATCGCAGCGTAATTATGCAGGCGAGACTGGACGGCGAGGCGAAGCGCTGGTTCTACCAGCGAGAGGAATACGATCTCTCGTGGGACCAGTGGAAGACGGCCCTAAGAGAGGCATTCCCTAGGCGACGGGACTATGGCGCGATTTTGGAGGAATGTTTGGCTAGGCGAAAACAGCCAAACGAAAGAATGACGGCGTATTACCACGCAAAACTGGCGCTTTGCGAAAGAGCGAAGATCCGTGGGGCGGATGCGGTCTCGCTCATCATTCGAGGATTACCAGAGGCGCTTCAGGCGAATGCTTACGCGGCGGGGTTTGTTAGTACGGAGGCGCTGTACAACAAATTTCTAGCCGGTCTGGAAGACTATGCGAGCGGCTGCAAGGCGGAGGCGACATCGGCGAACAGACGAGCGGGCGGATCCTATAGCGGCGCGGTTTCGGCAAGGGCAGGCGGCTCTTCGTCCGGAAACCTAACGCGCTGTTATAACTGTCAACAGCTGGCGACTCACATAAGCAAGAACTGTCCATTTCCGCGCGTGGACCGGTGTATGAGCTGCGGGAAGGTTGGACATGTGCGAGCGAATTGTCCGAAGCAGGCGAACGAGGCGACTACCGGGCGATCCACCAGAGGAGCGGCGCAACCTCAGGTGAGTTTATTGATTTCTCCGCTTAATTCTGGGTTTAAACATAAGGCGAAAATAAATGGCGAGATGGTAAAGGCGTATTTAGATACCGGTAGCGATCGGAATCTTATCTCGGCGAAGACAACGGAGCGCCTGGGCCTAGCGGTGAATACTGCTGGCGTGGGGTGTTCGCTACAGGGCTTCGGCGGGGGCGTTGCCTTGGCGTTAGGGCAGGTAAATTTCGAATTGATTCTGGCGAATGAATCGCTCGAAACGCAGGCGTTAGTCACCGATGGCGATATGGGACTGATCGAGCTACTCTTGGGACAGGAGTTGATTGGCGCACCGGGCGTGACGATGGTGGTACGTGGCGGCAAAACGTACCTCACCAAAGAGCCGGACATCAACGAGCTTATGAGGCGGATCACTCTTGATGTGCCGAACTCGAGGTGCAAGGTGTTACTGGCGGAAGATGTAATACTCTCGCCTGAGGCGGTGCACCAGGTGAAGGTGACTTTCTCAGGAGGCGTGAGAGGGGCGAAATATTACATGGGGCGAAAGGAAATTCCGATTGGGCGTTCAATAGTGATGATACCAGCGGGTTTAATAGGCGAGCAACCCGGAACCATCAAGGTGATTAATTTGGGCGACCAGGCAGTCAGCTGGACAAAGGGGCGACTTATAGGGCGAGCGGAAACCTGCCTATCGAGCAGCGACGTTGGAGAGGCGATTCAACGGACCGATGTTCAAGTAAGGAAAATTACAGTTAATCATAGGATAGATTTTGCATGCGTAAGAGTGGGTGATATTTCAGGCGAAGTGAAAGCGTGATGTCGATGAGATTCCCGGAAAACGGCGTCGGTCGAGTCTTATCGATGGTGAGTGTGTGAATGATGTGCTAAGTGAGAGAGTGTATGAAAGACGAGCGAAAGCGTTGGCAAATATAGATCAGGCGGCTAAAAGAATGAAGGCGAGATTTGACCGCAGGCGTAAGGCGGCGATCAAATACAAACCAGGCGATCTGGTTCTCTGGCGAGAGGCAGCTACTAGAAAGGCGGGCGCTGGCGTTGCTGGTAAATTGATGAACATTAAAAATTAAATTGAAAATTCAATGGATTCAACAAATAATTTCTTTCATTTGTAATATTAAAAAAATAAAGCCTAGCTAAAGATAAAATTTTAGTTACACATAAGTTTTTTTTTACCTTAATGTAACAGCCAATCGTTCTCTTGATGAAACAGAATCTCTAAAATTCGATATTTCATTTTCCAACAGTGTATGCAAGTTGTTAAACTGATCGAAATTCATCCGAAAATACTGAAAATATCTTTGCGGATACACTTCCAATTCTTGGCAAAGCCGGTGATATTCACCACATTCCAACCTTCTTCTGTTAAGGGGATGGACCCAATAGCTAGCTCGTCGTCTTCTTCTTCTTAATAGAAGTGCTAGAGCTATTTTCTTTTTGTTCAACACCATGTTATTACGGAAGCTACTGAAAGTATACTGCACATCGCTGCATTAGGTGGAATCATATTCAACGAGACTCTACAGCTGAAGCAAGTGACGCAAAGATGATACGTCAATGCAGCATGCAGCGCCGTACCCGGTGGAATGTTCGCTTAAGTACTATTCGGGTTCCTTGTTGTTTGGTTCCTAGCGCTAATACGGTTTCTATTCAGCTTCACGGATTCTGTGATGCTAGCAGCACCGCACACGGCTGCTGTTGTTACGTTCGTTGCTCTTTGCCAGATGGCAGTATTTACAGTAAATTACTATTTTCGAAGTCTCGCGTCGCGCCGTTGCGAACGACGTCTATCCCGCGTTTGGAGTTTTGCGCGGCCGTCTTGTTGGCGGAATGGAGCTCTAAAGTTTTAAATACGCTATACGTTCCATTTGGCGAAATATTTTTGTGGACTGACTCTAAGATAGTCCTTAATTAGATTATTTCGACACCGAGCAAGTATAAGGTCTTCGTAGCAAATCGAATCGCGGTGATTCACTAGTTAACTAGAGTTTCGCACTGGTTCCATGTCGCTTCGGAAACCAATCCTGCTGATCTTGTTTCTCGGGGTTCTGGTATATTAAGCTTGCAGGCTAGTGATATTTGGTTTCACGGTCCACCATTTTTGCTCCTTGGGTAATCTCAGTGTGGCAGCAATAGAGTCGTCGTGTCAAGCGAAGTTACCGAGGCCAAGTCCACAGTCTTGCTAACTGCAACTTCTGTTTCTCTACCTCCTTTATCTTCTCGTTCGTCTCCCGCATTATCTTCCCGGTTAGTCTACAAGTTTCTATTAGAAAGAGCCTCCTCTTCAGGAAGATTACAAAGAACGCTTGCTTACGTGTTAAGGTTTGTTCAGAATTGCCGTAATCAAGAAAAAAGAACGGGCTTGTTAACAGTATTCGAGCTTCAAGCTGCCTTGGTTTTGTTAATCAAGTGGTGTCAAGCCTCATCCTTCGCGTCTAAAATCAAGTGTCTCGCTAAGGAAGAACCTTTAAAAACTTCTTCGATTTTAGCTCTCAACCCGTTCGCTGTCCAAACAGCGACGGATGTCTTCGCGTCGGTGGTCGGTTGACAAACTCCGAATTTCCCTTTGACAAGCGACACCCATACATTTTACCTCGACAAGACAAGTTTACTGAGCTAGTAATTCAAAGGTTTCACAAGGAGCTGCTGCACTGCGGCCCTCAATCGCTACTTTGTGATTTTCGCGAACGTTTCTGGCCTGTCGGTGGGTTGTCTTACATTAAAAGGGTATTAGCGGAATGGGGGAGTTCCCTGAGGCAAGGGTAGTACCAAGGTATCCTTTTTATAATGTCGGTCTAGACTACGCTGGTCCAATATTGGTCAAGGATAGACGGACAAGAGGTGCTCGCCTTACTAAGGCTTACATATATTTATTCGCTTGCATGGTCACACGTGCCATACATTTAGAACTCGTCTCATCCCTTTCAACCGAAGGGTTTTTAAATTCGTTAAAGCGTTTTATCGCTCGCAGAGGGCTACCAGCCTGCATATTTAGCGATAATGCTACAAATTTTGGCAGCGCTAAAGCGCAATTAGGAGCGTTTTATGACGCACTATACGGTGCGGAGCCTAGGCAAATTATCAACGATTACATATCGTCCAAAGGTATTCGTTGGCAATTCATCAACCCCCGTTCGCCTCACGAAGGTGGAATGGCATCTGTAAAAAGGGTCAAGCATCATTTGAAACGCGTAGTAGGTGACGCGCATTTAACGTTCGAAGATTTATACACAGTTTTGAGCTGTATAGAGTCAGTTCTGAATTCGCGACCCCTCTCATACATCTCCTCCGATCCTGACGATTTATTGCCGCTGATCCCTGGTCACTTTCTGATCGGGCGACCCCTTACTACAGTGCCTGAAGCAGACGTAGATGGGATTGAGACGAACCGTTTGTCTTCGTACCAAAGGTGTCTTCAGATAACGCAGCACTTTTGGAAGCGTTGGAGCCGCGAGATCGTCCCTGAGCTTCAGCGACGAGCCAAGTGGAGCAAGAATCTACCAAACTTGCTTCGAATTGATTGTGTTGTATTGCTGCGAGAGGACAACCTCCCACCTCTGCAATGGCGCTTGGGTCGTGTCATCGAGCTGCTTCATGGAACCGATGGAGTACTGCGGACTGCGACGTTACGCGTCGCCAACGGAAGCATTGTGCGCCGTTCTGTGCATCGGCTTTGCGCTTTACCAACTCCTTAAAGTTATGTCGTTATGCAGATTAAAGTTGTTGTATTTCGTATTACCTTTTGTTGAAATCAGTTGGATTTCAACGGGGGCAAGTGTTTTGTCGTCTCTGTATGTTTGTAAGTGGAACCCTATTGGCTAATTTAGTTTGTTAAGGAACAAACCTTTAGCTTCTTAGCAACAGGGGTCCGCGATTATTTTTAGTTTACTTTATAACGTATATCAAAATTGTAATCAGTCACTGTTAAAACACCCTCGTATTAACATCAAAATTTGTAGTAAAGCGTACCGTTCACGTGTATTTGAAGTAAAGGTTAATAAACCGTATTGAGTCAGTAGTTAAGTAATGAGAGGGCAAATGAGGAGGAATCGGAGGAACCGGTTTTACTTCCGGTTTCGCAACCTCCAAAACCGGTTCCTCCGATTCCTCCTCATTTGCTCTCTCATTACTTGATGGATAACCTTTCTCTTTTAAGTAGGTCACACAAAACCGGTTCCTCCGATTCCTCCTCATTTGCTCTCTCATTACTTGATGGATAACCTTTCTCTTTTAAGTAGGTCACACAAAACCTGTTCCTAAGTAGGTCACCCAGTTTTAAGTAGGTCATACAAAACCGGTTCCTAAGTAGGTCACCCAGTTTTAAGTAAAACCGGTTCCTCCGATTTCTCCCCATTTGCTCTCTCATTACTTGATGGACAACCTTTCTCTTTTAAGTAGGTCACACAAAACCGGTTCCTCCGATTCCTCCTCATTTGCTCTCTCATTACTTGATGGATAACCTTTCTCTTTTAAGTAGGTCACACAAAACCTGTTCCTAAGTAGGTCACCCAGTTTTAAGTAGGTCATACAAAACCGGTTCCTCCGATTCCTTCTCATTTGCTCTCTCATTACTTGATGGATAACCTTTCTCTTTTAAGTAGGTCACACAAAACCGGTTTCTAAGTAGGTCACCCAGTTTTAAGTAAAACCGGTTCCTCCGATTTCTCCTCATTTGCTCTCTCGTTACTTGATGGACAACCTTTCTCTTTTAAGTATGTAGGTCACCCGAGGTCATTAACCCTCCCTCAAGGTCAAAGGTTATTCGAGGTCAAAGGTTATTCAAGGTCAAAGGTTATTCAAGGTCAAAGAGCTATCAAGGTCAAAGGTTATTCAAGGTCAAAGATCTATCAAGGTTAAAGGTTATTCAAGATCAAGTTCAACCAAGGTTTAATATCATTCAAGATCAAAGATTGTTGGGTGTTAAAGCATAAAGAGGAGTAAAGAAAGAGTGTATACCGGACTCTACTGCAAACGAGACTGATTATCATTTCCTTCGAAACGGGAGTAAACCAGAGTAACGTATTATTGCATAACCACCAGACAATCATTAAATTGTAAAATTAAAACTTTTCAAACTAGCTAACCTTCGAAATGAAAAGTAAGCCGGTGGTATATATTATGAGACTAATTATCATTTCCTTCGAAAAGGAGAGTAACACTTTCTACTAAGTAACACGAAGTTGTTACGTAATCACCAGACAATCATTAAAATTGTAAAATTAACACTTGTCAAACGAGTTGACCATCAAAACGAAACGTAAACAAGAGTAACGTGTTATTAAAGTTTGCATAACCGCTTGGGTAATAATGGGATATATTAAATAAGGTTTACAATTGAATTTTTCAGTTTAACTCAAAATGCTGTGCAGTAATTGTAGTCGTAAGTTTTCAAACAAATACAATTTACATCGCCACCAGGTAAATTGTGGTGTAAAATGTGATAAATGTAATTGCGAGTTTAAAAAAATATATCAATTACAACGTCACAGATGTGGTTTAAAAATTAAATGTGATAAGTGTAATTGTGAATTTTCAACAGACGCCAATTTACATCGTCATCAATTAAATTGTTATGAACTACCTAAAAAAAGATTAAAACCCATCAATGTTGAAGTGTTGGATAGTAACGTTAGTAAACTATCTCACGCATTTAAAAACCGAATAGCAAGTTACCGTTTTTCCATCAACAAGAAATCTATAGACTACAATGAATTTTTTGGAGAAATTAAAGTGAAAGTGTTGAAGAAAATTAGTGAATACCTACAAGTACACCGCACTCTTAAAATAAATATGGAAAGTTTTGGAATAAATATCAAAACGGACACTTTTTTATCAGATGTGAAATCTATGATTACCTGCAACAAGATTGTAACCATTTCTACCGATTTGAATGGATTGTTTGAAGAATTTAAGGATGAAATTGCGAACAAAGCATCAGAATTTCAAGAAAAAGATTCCAACTGGGCCTTAAAGGAAATATTATTTTTGGATGTTAATATAAACCGATTTAACAGTATTTCAGCTTCATCGTTTATTCCGTTACCAAAACAGATATCAAAAAAAAGAGCTGTTTTAAATTTAATGAATAATGATAACAAATGCTTTGCGTATTCAATTATCGCAGCAATATTTCCAACAAATGAAGATCCAAGAAATCCTGCATCATACCCACCATATGATACTTTATTAAATTTTGCAGGAATAGAGTTTCCAGTAAAATTAACAGATATTAAAAAATTTGAAAGTATAAACAATATCTCTGTCAACGTTTACGGCATTGATTCATACTATGAGAAATCAAAAATTGTTTATGAAATTGTAGGACCTTTACATTTCACATCTCAGCGTAGAACAACACATGTAAACCTTTTATTAATTTCCAATAATGAAATAAATCATTACTGTTTAATCACCGACTTAGCCCAATTAATTAAAAGTCAAAAAACTAAACATAATGGAAAAATATATTTTTGCGATGGATGTCTTCAATCATTTTCTTCGACTGAAAAGTTAAAATTACACCAACAACATGATTGTGTTCACATATATACAAAATTACCATCATGTGATTTAATAATAAACAAGTGTGGTGAACTAATACCGGCTAACGTATTAAAATTTACAAACATTGAAAAACAACTAAAAGTGCCTTTTGTGATATATGCGGATTTTGAAAGTTTTCTAAAGCCCATAGACTATGCCAAACAATCAGCTGAACAATCGTTTTCCGTAAAAGTGTGTGAACATGAGCCGTACGCGTTTGATTTTTACGTTAAATGTAGTTTTGATGATAATTTATCTAAACTTGAAATGTATAAAGGACCAGATGTTGCAAAAGTGTTTGTGCAAAAGTTGGATGAAACAGTTCGTAATATCTATAATCATTTAAAAATTATAAAAAAAATGCTTCCATTAACTACAGAAGAAATGGAAACGTTTACAAATGCAAAAAATTGTTATATTTGTGACACCTCATTTGATAATTTTGATACAAAAGTAAGAGATCACTGTCATTTAACTGGAAAATATAGGGGTCCGGCTCACAACGCTTGCAATTTACATTATAAATTACCAACTTTTGTACCAGTATTTTTTCACAACCTCACAAATTACGATTGTCACCTATTTATCAAAGAATTATCAATAAATGAGGAACCCCTTTCTGCTATTGCTCAAACAAAAGAAAAATACATTTCATTTTCAAAAAGTATAGTGGTTGAAAGAATAAAGAAAAATAATGTGTACATAAAAATACAATTTATTGATTCGTTTCGATTTTTAGCAAGATCATTAGATAAACTTAGTTTAACATTAGAGTCAAGTCAATGTGTGGAAATAAAAAAATATTTTAAAGAAAATTTTAATTTAATGAGAAAGAAAGGTGTTTTTCCATATTCATATGTTGATTCATATGAAAAATTAAATGATGAGCTTTTACCATGCAAGGAAAAATTCTATGATAAATAAAAAAATGAATCTATTTCTGATGAAGATTATAAACGAGCAAATAAAATTTGGAATACATTTAATTGTAACAATTTAGGTGAATACTCAATGTTATACTTAAAAACAGATGTTTTGTTATTGGCAGATGTTTTTGAAAATTTTAGAACAGTATGTTTAGATAAATATAAATTAGATCCAGCGCAATATCTTACAGCCCCATCCCTAAGTTGGGATGCAATGTTAAAACACACGCAAATAAAACTGCAATTGCTAACAGATGTTGACATGCTACATTTTTTTAAAAAAGGAATAAGAGGTGGGGTTGCACAATGTAGTAAAAGAAAAGCAGTTGCTAATAATAAATACTTAAAAAATTATGATCCTACCAAACCCAATAGTTATATAATGTATTTAGATGCGACAAATTTATATGGAGCTGCAATGAGTGATTATCTTCCTACAAGTGATTTTCGATGGTTATGTGAAAACGAAATTGAAAATTTTAATGTTTTTTCCATATTAGATGATTCACCTAAAGGATATGTGTTGGAAGTTGATTTGGAATATCCTTTAGATTTACACGATCTCCATAATGATTTACCGTTTTGCCCAGAAAATTTAATCCCACCAAATAGTAAATTTTCTAAACTTATACCTAATTTATACGATAAAACAAAATATATTATTCACTACAAAAATTTAAAACAATGTTTAAAAAATGGTTTGAAAAATTTGAAAAAAATTCATAGGATAATCGAATTTTCACAATCACAATGGCTAAAGAAATACATAGAATTAAATACAACTCTTCGAAATAATTCAAAAAATGAATTTGAACGGGATTTATTCAAGTTATTAACAAATTCAATATTTGGAAAAACTATGGAAAATATAGAAAAAAGAAAAGATATTCGCTTGGTAACAAGATGGGAAAATAAAACAAAATCTCCAGAAGCTCGTGGATTAATAGCCAAACCAGAGTTTAATTCGTGTTCAATATTTTGTGACAACCTCGTAGCAATTCAATTAAATAAATTAAAAATGTACTATGATAAATCATCCTATGTAGGTTTTTCAATTTTAGATATTTCAAAAACAATAATTTACGATTTTTATTACAATTACATTAAGGGGAAATATGAATCTAATGCTAAGTTGTGTTATACAGACACGGACTCTTTAATTTTAGAAATATTTACAGAGGATTTTTACCAGGATATAAAGAATACTATTGAATTTTACGATACCTCTAATTATCCGGAAAATAATATTTACAATATTCCAAAAACGGTATCAACAATCGGTAAAATGAAAGATGAATTTGGTGGTGTTCCCATAGATTCTTTTTATGGTACAGGGGCTAAAGCATATTGTATAAAATTAAGTAAACCCTTAAAAAATTGTGATTTAATTAAAAAAGATAAAGGAGCTTCTGGATCAGTTATTAAACATAATTTAGAATTAAATGACTATGTACAAATTGTAGAAAATGAAGGTGTGATTTTTAGAAAAATGTACATATTTGTTTCAGATTTACATACAATATTTACAGAGTTAAAAAATAAAATTGCACTTTCACATCATGATGATAAAAGACATGTAATACCAGGTGATGTAAATACTTTAGCATGGGGGCATTTTATAATTAATATTGATAATTTTGTAGATAGTGAAGAATCTAATTTAGAAGATTTAGATTTAAGTGATTTTATTGATGATATACTACCTTATTTATAAAAGTAGTTAAGACAATATGTATAACTTGGTTATAATAAAAATACATTAAAAATATTTTATTCGTTTATTATAAAATTTTCATACAAAAAAAATACATTTGACAGAGCACAAACACAATTATTAGATGTGTGATTAAAACACTTCGGTTCCATATGTTCAAGTGTGGGTGATTCTTCAAATTCATATACCGGCACGTTGCAATATTTTTTAATATAATCAGCTTTTTCAGCCCCTTTTACGTACACCATCTCCACATTACTTGTTAATTGCTGCATTATGCTTGAAAAATGATGCATAGGTGTAAACCCAGAATTCCATTCGATGCAATGATGATTATTCATTAACCAAGTAGCTTGACGGTGTAATTCAGGAGAAAGCATTCTTAAAGGAAATGGTGGTTTAAACACATAATGATTTATTTGATGTCCATTAAACGCCGCCAATTCTTTGATTATAAATTTATTGTTTTCAATTTTAAATCCTTGCACATCTATTACAAGTCTCATATTTTTAATTTTTTTAATAATTTTTCTACATATTTTCTTCTTTCCAAAAATTCAATGTCTTGCTTTAGTTTAAACAATTTGTCAACAAACTCACGCAACTGTTGCTCGTACATTGTAACATTTTTACAAAACTCTTTATTTAATACTGTTTTACAATTTTTGTGGAGGGGTTATAAGAAAATTCTTTTTCGTGTATTATAAGGCAATATGCTGAAGTATTGGTAGATGTGGCAACATCTGTCTCAAATTCAATTCTTAAGGCAACACTACCCGATTGAATCACCTCCTTTTGTCGAGAACAATCCACATGAACTAAAGGAGCTTTATCTTTAAATTCATTGGGAGTAAAAATAGGTTGATTCTGTGTTAACTGATAGTAGGATTCTTGAAAATTTGCAAACATTTCATAGACCGTCGCAAATCTATTTGAATCATAATTTAAATTTAAATCATGGTATGGAAACCGATCACTATTTAAGAATATTCTTTGATTATTAAGTTTGCAGTGATCAAATTTACTCATATCTTTGATCATTTTTCCTTTTCTATCTGTTTGAAAACCAATAATAACATGTCTAGGAGTTTCAATTTTTGAACTAGTTTTTACAGCCCAAGTATGTCTACTAGAATTATTTAATGATGGATATTCAATAGTTTGCCAAGAGCGAAATTTGATGGGTAATTCTTTATTACTTTTAGCAATGTTTGTTAATCTAAGTTGTTGACTTAAACTTGGTTTAATATGTGGTACGTTCCAAAACACTTTTGAAATAATAATTTTAGGTTTTTCACTTTCATCGATACTAATAATCGAATCAATATCATCAGCGGAACGAATTAAAACTAGTTCCTGTTTCATATTCATAATAATTTTTTTATAATCTTCAAAAAATCCTGATAAATGTTTCATGGGAATGCAAACGTTAAAATTACCATCAGCATCTACCAAAATTTTTTCATCTTTAATTTTTGGAAACCAGCCAGCATTTTGTAGAAGTACGCTTTCATTTTCATTTAAACTTAAATAATTTTTCATTGTTGTTGTCAAACCCAAATCTCTAACCGAATCAACAACAACCCCATTTAATTCATATCTCATTTCACGAAATAAAAATCCAATTCCATTATTAATAAATCTTAGGTTTTTTGGAATTTGATCGTTTTCTGTAAGTAATTTACCCTCAATATACAAATAACTATTTGAAGGTAATGTATAAGCGTCTAAATCTTGAATACAAAATCGTATTTCATCATTATAATTTACATTTCCCGTTATGTTTGGCTGATAGCTGTGAAATTGATATTCTTCAATACTAGTGTCATTGAAAGGTTGACTTGTCACATGTAAAATATCCATTTTAAACCAAAACTTTTAAGCCAAGAGAAATTAAAAAATTTTTATTTGTCGGTGTTATTACTCTGATTGATTTTGAATAACTACTTTTTTTATTGTAAAATTGCTTTATATAGTTAAATTTTAAGACCATAATTTTTTTATATGTAGAGTTAAAGTAATTTCTTCACCTTGAAAATTTATAAGCTCACCAGATTGATCTATAATTTTTACTGTAATATTGTTGATTGCTTTAACGTTAACTGGATAATACAAAACGTTTTGAGGAGTTTCAACTATTTTATACCCAAAAGGCACAGTCGGAAAAAATTGATGAATAATGTGAACAGGTTTACCATTTAAGTATGAACCCGCTGCTATACTACAGTCAATTCCAATAAAATTAACTTTTAAAATTTTTATAGGATGCTCAGAAATGTATGTTTTATCAGGATCAAGTCTTTCCAAATCAAATCCAAATACGGATCCAATAGAATTTACTTTATATTTAAAATAAATTATGCGGTTGCTTTTTATTGTTATTTTTGATGTATTTATATTGGGAATTATATCTATAACTGCATCACTATCAACAATTTTTACGTTATTTTTAATAAGTTGTATTATATCATTTAATTCATATGCTCCTACAGGCACTTTATATTCGTATACTTTGTCTCCGGGTTTACCCCAATAAAAAACATTATTTGTTTCATCTATATTTGGTATTGTATTAAAACTATAAAAATTTACCAAACCTATTTCATAGTCATCTTCTAAATATATTGGATCATTAAAATCATAATTTAAAATGGAAGAATTTCCAGTTAAAGTGAAACTTAAAGACATAACTCAACAATAGTTTACTAAGAAATGAAAACAATTGTTAAAAATATTGATTATATAAGAAAAACAGAGAGTAATGTCCACACATGTATGAATTATTTTGAATTCGGTCGTAATTATAATATATGTTTACTTTTCCGTTACTATGAAAATAATCAACTAATTCTGTAGGTGGTTGTAAGTTGCCATAACTATCAAAATATATAATATTATTATTTTTCTTTGAATAAGCCACCCAATGAGTACCTTTACCAATATTTGAATCAAGATTTACTATTTCAGTTTCAAATTTATGTATATGTTTTGGTAAATTGTCTCTCATAAATACACCTCTAAAATATGGAATATTTTTAGAATATTTTTTTAAATCAACATCGTTTAGTGCTCTGCTAGGTAAAATTAGTTTTTTGAGTATGGTCTCAAATATAAACCCTTTCCTTTTTTTATTCCTCTTCCTTTTTTTATTCCTTTTCCAGATTTTTCCATCATTAAATTATGACGTTTTTGCTCTTCAAGTTCTAATTTATTTGTTTTTGCATCATTTACGGCTTTTGCAATACTCGCCGCTCCTCCACCCACTGCACCGAGAGCGGCAAGGAGAGGTAATAAAAGTGGTAGAAATCCACCGGTTTTTGGAGGTTTAATAATTCTCTTTTTTTTCTTTTGTTTTAATCCCATGCCGAATTTTTGTTTACCTTTCATTGCTGACGTCACTAACCACGCCGCAGTTTTTTCAGCTAATTTAGAATCAGAATTGACAATGTTCCAGGCTTTATTTTCTAATACCTTATCTGCTTTATGTCTTTCTTCAAGATTACTAGAGTTTAATACAAAGAGTTTAATAATCCTCTACCTTTTCGGTGTTCACGCCCACGTTTCAACATTGACTAGCATATATATATGACACAACCCTATATTTATATAGTCAGTATCACAATGAAAAACAAACATTTACTACCAGTTAAAAATCACGATTTTATAGTAAACGATATAAAGATTAATAAGCATGGTCCTCTATTCGGTGGTGAATGTAAACGGGGTTTAATTGTAGGTCCGAGCGCATCAGGAAAAACAAATGTTATAATATCATTACTTGAACACCCGAATGGATTGCGATTTGAAAATGTTTATTTATATTCAAAATCATTACAACAACCAAAATATAGATATTTAAAGACTTTATTACAACCTATTAAAGAAATTGGTTACGAAGAATTCGATAATTCGGATGATATTATTTCTCCTGAAAATATAAAAAATAATTCAATTATAATTTTTGATGACGTAGCCTCATGTGATCAGAATATTATACAAAAATACTTTTCTTTCGGTCGTCACAAACAAACAGATTGCTTTTATTTATGTCAAACATATTCATCTATTCCAAAGCAATTAATTCGAGATAATGCTAATTTTTTAATAATTTTTAAACCAGATTTAACAAATTTAAAACATGTTTATGACGATCATGTAAACATAGACATGTCTTTTCAAGAATTTAAAAATATTTGTTCTTATTGTTGGAAAAAAAAAATTGACTTTTTAACAATTGATAAAGATTGTCCCCTTTCAGCTGGAAAATATAGAAAAAATTTGGACACATTTATATAAATAGTTTCTTTGTAGAAAACAGTTAGTAGATATGAATCCACAAGTTACTAAACAGCTGTTAAAGGCTAGAAAAGATTTAAAAAAGAAATATAAAAATTTAAAGACAAATATAACCCAATCACAGATACATTTAGAAAAAAGTTATCAACCTATAACACAACCCATAAAAGAATTAGTTTCGGTTTTGGAAAAACAAGAACCATATGATATTAAACCGATTAAAAAATTGAGAAAATCTTTATTTTCAACACCTAACACTCAAAACACACCACCTCAGAAAGAACCTCCATCATTTTTAGGAGATGTTGAAACGTATGAATCCCATGGTGAAGTATCTCCAACAGATGAATACATAGATGATACAATTTCGCAATTTTATCAAACAATAACTAACCCTGAAGTATTGAGAGAATATTTTGAACAATTCAACTCACCATTACCTAGAGCATACATTGAAGATATGATTAGGGATGTTGATGGACATTTCGATCACGATTTAGGTGTTTATCATGACCCTACAACCGATAAGTTTTATATTGGTAATTCGGAAATAAATTTCAATGGCCCCGATTTAAAAATTAATAATTTGCAATATGAGGGAACTCCTGGGCTTTATGAATTATTATTCAAGAAAAATCCCACGGGGTATAAGAAAAAAGACGTAGAAAATTTTGTTGATATAATTAGAAGAACAAATTTAATTCACACAGATTATGATCCTAATTTACCCATTAAAAAAAGTTATCCTCATGATATAAAAAATAAGTATGATTTTATAATTAAACCAACATTAGAAACTAAACCTGTTGATAGGAGACGATCAAATTCAGCTCCAAACAGTTTGCTAAAAGGTGTTTTAACCAGAAATATGAGAAGCAAAAGAGGAGGTGCATTAAAGATATATTCAAAAAACAAAATTGATTACGTATATTTTGATGATTATAATGAATTAATAGATAGATTAAAATTACTAGTAGCTTCTGAAACAGCTGGTAATACTGGTGTTCAAAATGAAATTATTTCAATTATTGAAGAATTACGTGAGGGTGGGATAATTGAATAAATACTCGTGAAATCTAATAATGTACTTAGTTTAAAAATGCCACTTAATAAATTTGGTAGTCACTTCCTCGATGATGGTTCTTCTATTGCAAATGCTTCTACCACGTCTCCTCCCACGTTTCCACCCACGTTTTACA
The DNA here is from genome assembly GCA_918026865.1 of Phyllotreta striolata. Taxonomy (NCBI): domain Eukaryota; kingdom Metazoa; phylum Arthropoda; class Insecta; order Coleoptera; family Chrysomelidae; genus Phyllotreta; species Phyllotreta striolata. Next base: position 1,529,129 of record OU900097.1, on the reverse strand, counting down.
TTTGCAACAAACCAAAATTATTTACTAAATCAATAGTAACTCTTACAAGTACTAGAAAAGGAAACAATTTGATCAGTCCAGAAGATCATAAAATATGGGATTTAAACCGACAAGCATATTTTCAATTTCCTTTTGATGCAATAATTTTAAAAATTAGAATAATTCCTATCGATGCAAGCATTTTATTAAATGATCAGCAGATTCAAAAAAATGATTTAATTAATAAAAAAATATATAAAGGCGATAAATTAACGTTATTTTCTACAGATGATTATGACGAGTACGCATCTATTCAGATTATTTTAAAAGTACCAGTGGAATATGAGTAAATTTGATGTTGTAGAAGAATTGCATAAGCCGGCAAGACAAAAATATAAAAGAAGACATGTTATTATCAAAGGTTTACACGATTTAATTCAGGGTGATTTAGCTATAATGTCTCTTCATAATAAAGAGAATCAAGGATATAATTACATATTAGTTGTAATTAATGCATTTAGTAAATATGTATGGGCTGAACCTGTAAAACGAAAAACAGGTAGTGATGTTACAAAAGCGATGAATAAAATATTATTGCAAATGCCACCTGTTAAAAATTTACAAACCGATTTTGGAAAAGAATTTTACAATAATGATTTTCGAGAATTAATGAAAAAATATAATATTAATCACTACAGCACATTTTCCAAATTTAAAAGCGAGTATAGTTGAAAGAGTTATTCGAACTCTAAAAACGATGCTTTGGAAACAATTTAGTTTACAAGGTTCTTACAAATGGTTAAAAATTCTTCCTGAAATTGTAGCCAAATATAATAATACAAGACATACAACTACAGGTGCTATACCTAGTAAAGTTACAGATAAAAACGCTGGTTATATTGTTGCTTTTAACCAATTAAAAACTATTGACCCTAAAAACCGAAATTTAAAAACGGTGATTTTGTTCGTATAAGTAAGCATCGCCATACATTTACAAAAGGTTATACACCCAATTGGACAACCGAAGTTTTTAAAATTAAGAAAGTTAAATTAACCAACCCAACAACATATATTTTAGAAGATGATAAAAAAGAAGAAATTCAAGGTGGTTTTTATACAGAGGAATTACAAAAAGTAAAATATCCTGATGTTTATTTAATTGAAAAGGTGTTAAAAAGAAAAGGAAACAAACTTTATGTTAAGTGGTTGGGATTGAATTATAATTCTTGGATAAATAAAAAAGATGTAGTTTAATTTTTAATAAAAAGCTTATAAATCATAAAAATGTTTTATTTTTTTTAGTACATTATTTCTATGAACTAAATCTAATATAGGATTTAAAATAATTGAAGCTTCCGTAATGCGTGTTGAAAAACGTAAACGATCTAGTGCTATTGATACACTTTGTAAATACTATTATTAAAATTTTTATGAAATGTTATTGTGCAATTTATTGAATTTAAAATAATAAAATCGTTAGATTTGGAACATTATGGAGTTTTCGATAGTATTTAAACACCATCATAAACAAAAATTAACACATTTTTACTAATAATGATAATGGGAACACATATGTTAATTCTTCAAGCCATTTGGTTTAATTATTTTTATATTCACCAGTATATAATAGTAGAGAAGTGTTTATTTGTTTCGATAAAAATGGAACTAAAAATGAGAGCTGGCCGGATAATTGGAGTAGAATGATTAATTATTCACCAAATAATACACATCTTTATACTGTCAAATTACCACAAAATAGCACAGTCTTTAAATTACGAATTAGATTGAATAATGTAATGGAAGAGACAGATTGGCGAAATTTATACCCCTCCTTATTCAAAGCGAAAGAAAATGCGTTGACAGTTAAAAATAATTCAATTCAGTGGTTGTCTTACTACAGTGCACTTGTTTTAACAATATTATTACTTGAAAAAATATTTTCAATCTGTGAATTTTGTTACAAATGTGTGCTGAAGAAGAGTTTTCAAATTCTTTCGACAGTAGATTAGCAAGTTTTAAAAAATGGAAAGGTGTTGTATCCCCAATCCAATTAGCATTAGCTGGTTTTTACTATACCGGAATTGAAGATTGTGTTAGATGTTTTTGTTGCGGTATTGAAGTTTTTAGATGGAAATTAACTGATGATGTGATTGATGACCACATAAAGTATAGTCCCTACTGCAGCTACGCTAAGATGTTGGAATCTTCTCATAAAAAAGTTGATAAAAGTGGTCTTAACCTTTTTTATATAAATATTTTTATACTCGTTGTAAATATAATAATGTTTGTAACTTAATATATATAAAAATAAAACATTAATACATATTTGAATTTTATTTAATGCAGTTCTCTGTAAAACCGATTTATTTAGAAAGAAGATAGTTGATACATTAGAATAGATTAAAATAGAGGATTAGTAGATTAGAACACTAGAATAGTGTAATAGTTGAATAGAGAGTAAAATAATTACTCTAGTTTACTCTCCTTTTCGAAGGAAATGATAATTAGTCTGAAAAGTTTTAATTTTACAATTTAATGATTGTCTGGTGGTTATGCAATAATACGTTACTCTGGTTTACTCCCATTTCGAAGGAAATGATAATCAGTCTCGTTTGCAGTATAGTCCGGTATACACTCTTTCTTTACTCCTCTTTATGATTTAACACCCAACAATCTTTGATCTTGAATGATATTAAACCTTGGTTGAACTTGATCTTGAATAACCTTTAACATTGATAGATCTTTGACCTTGATAGCTCTTTGACCTCGAATAACCTTTGACCTCGAATAACCTTTGACCTTGAATAACCTTTGACCTCGGATAACCTTTAACCTTGAATAACCTTTGACCTTGAGGGGGTGAATGACCTCGGGTGACCTACTTAGGAACCGGTTTTGTGTGACCTACTTAAAAGAGAAAGGTTGTCCATCAAGTAGCGAGAGAGCAAATGAGGAGAAATCGGAGGAACCGGTTTTACTTAAAACTGGGTGACCTACTTAGGAACAGGTTTTGTGTGACCTACTTAAAAGAGAAAGGTTATCCATCAAGTAATGAGAGAGCAAATGAGGAGGAATCGGAGGAACCGGTTTTGTGTGACCTACTTAAAAGAGAAAGGTTATCCATCAAGTAATGAGAGAGCAAATGAGGAGGAATCGGAGGAACCGGTTTTGGAGGTTGCGAAACCGGAAGTAAAACCGGTTCCTCCGATTCCTCCTCATTTGCCCTCTCATTACTTAACTACTTGCGTCCAGTTCGCGAATTATTTACCGATCGTTTCCGTAGTCCTTTAAGTATTCCAGCCCGAATTAATAAAATAGTTCCTGACTTAGTCAGGTATCGTGTGTAAGGGCGTGTAGCAGTCCTGCGCCCCCACAGAGGAATATGGTAGAAATGCATCCTGTAAAATCTAATTAATGCTCTTTGGATTAAGATAAAAAATTTGCATGTGATAAAAAATACGGTTTCCATTTAAAAACGTGATGTCACGTAAGGCGGCGCGATATATACGGATAGTCCACCACCATTGCAGGTTCCTACAATACAAATTGTCCCGCCGCGGGACATCTTGTAAACCTCTCAAGAACGCTTCACCTTTGGTGATAACGATATCCGGCAATAAGCTTACCGTTTGGTGATAACGATATCGGGTTTGGCGATAACGACTTCCTGCTCCGAATGCTCTTTTTTTGAGTCCCCATATATACACTACTATGTTAGTTAACGGAATAATTAGAGATTCGAATTCGCCTTATAATTCACCATTATGAATAGTTAAAAAGAAATTAGATGCAAGCGCCAAGAAAAAATATTGGTTAGTGATTGACTATCGTAAATTGAATGATAAAACAGTGGATGATAAGTGGATGATAAGTGGTCTCAAAAATGCGCCAGCAACATTTCACAGAGTTATGAATAACGTATTGAGAGAACGTATCCAGAACGAAATTTGTTACGTTTATTTAGATGACGTTATAGTATTTTCTTCATCCAGAAAAGGTCCAGAGATCCGAATCCAGAAAAGGTTCAAAGAATTCCCTTTACCCCTGACTCAAAAAGACATTAAATCGTTCTTGGATCTGGCAGGAAATTACAGAAGATTTATTAACAATTTTGCTCAAATAGCCAAACCTCTAACTAGTTGTCTAAAAAAGAACGCTACGGTTGTTCACAATCCAGAATTTATCAAATCTTTTAATCATTTGAAAGAAGTTTTAATTAATGCTCCTATTTTGAAATACCCAGATTTCTCAAAACCCTTCGTTCTGTCAACAGATGCATCTAATATCGCCCTAGGTGCCGTTCTATCGCAGGGTACGCCTCCAAACGATCACCCCATCGCGTATGCATCGTATACTTTGAGTGAAACTGAACAGAAATATTCGACGATCGAAAAAGAATTGTTAGCGATTGTTTGGGCATGTAAAATGTACCGACCATTTCTCTGGGGAAGAAAATTTTGTATTCAAACTGACCATCGCCCACTTATGTGGCTTGTAAATCTTAAAGAACCTAATTCAAAATTAATACGTTGGCGTTTAAAATTAGAAGAGTTTGACTATACTATTATACACAAACCAGGTAAAAGTAATATAGCTGTTCCCTTATCAAGAATAGAATTGAATGTTTTGGAGACATCCTCCAATATTTGAACCTAGACAGAGGTAATGTGAACGTCACATAACCATATACATCGACAGCCAGGCAGCGATCAGGGCATTGAGTGGATATACCATTAACTCTGAGCTCGCTGCTGAATGTCGAGGGCGGCTCGCTGACTTAGCGAGGCGGAATGCAGTGCGGCTAGAATGGAATCCGGCCCACTCTGGTTTTGAGGGCAACGAGAGGGCGGATGCGCTGGCTGTGGAGGGGACGACAACTCCCTTCAGTGGCCTGGGCCCGACCTTGGGCCTTACAAAACAAATGATTCGTATGGAGGCGGGAATTTGGCTGAGAAATCAGCATATCGTTTATTGGAATGCTCTGCAGGGTCTTAGGCAGTCCAAGCTCCTACGTAGGGGCTGGACTGATGGACATGCTAGGGCAGCTGTGGAACTACCAAGAAGTAGGTTAAAAAAGATAGCAGGATTCCTAACGGGGCACTGTTGTCTGAGAAAACACCTCTATAACCTAGGTTTAGAGGAAAGTCCCCTTTGCAGGCGCTGTGGCATGGCGGATGAAACATCGGACCATGTTCTTTTGGAGTGTCAGAATTGGGCTGCGCTACGCAGGCGAACCTTTGGAGTCCCTATTATGGCCCCTGGAGACAGAAACAGGCATCCATTGAAAAGGACTGAGGCCTTCATCGAGGGACTCGGCTTCATGGATGCATAAGCAGTAGGAATGGCACAATGGGCCCGCTAGAGGCCTCAGTGCTTGAACCTTGGTTTGAGCTGTCTCGGTCAAGGTTCGCCTGCGAACTAACTAGTATTAGTAGTAGTAGTAGTCCTCCAATATTAATAATCCCGGAGACATTGATTTTGATATTGAACAATTTTTGCGAGAATACGATCCGGATAATAATATAGATAAAGTTTTGCAAGTTTTAGAAAATGAGAGTAATCACATAGGTTCCAGTAACGATGAATAACAGATAAACAACTAAGAAAATTCAAATATTAGCACGGCTCATAGTGCAGAATCTTCCGAAAATATATCTTTTACATTAGTTGATGATATCATAAACAACAAAGCTTTTCAGCTGATCAGTAAAACAATCTCCTCATGATGCGTATGTAAAACGTGAAGTATTTAATGGGCATAAAATTATCCGACCTACAATTCCAAAAATGCAGAAATTATAACAAAATTCCTGCGAAAAAATGCAACTGATAAAAACGCATACATTTATTTTATATCAAAACCACTAAGGCCAGTGTTCTAAGAGGTGTGGGCAAAATACTTTAGAAAGCTAAAATTGATTAAATGCCCAAAATTAGTTAATATTGCATTACCCGAAGAACGTTTGATGCTAATGAAATATAAACACGAAGGAAAAACAAATCATAGAGGTATTGAAGAAACACTAAGATGCTTAAAAATGAATTACTATTGGAAATCCATGAGAAACGACATCGCAAAGTATATCAATGATTGTGAAATGTGTCAAAGAAATAAATATAACGGAAGGCCTAATAATGATCCCTTAGTCATGACTCAAAAACCATTCAGACTCTTCGAAATATTACATATTGATACTTATAATATGCTACTATAATATACTTATAATACTTATAATATATAAAATAGGATACGACAAGTTCTTGACAATATTAGACAAATTCTCGAAATTCGGACAGGCTTTACCATACTTTGGTAGGGTTATTTCCGCATGCCAACAATTAGTTCATTTCTTTTCATTTTTCGGCATTCCGAAATTAATTGTTTCCGACAAAGGAACTGAATTTAAAAACGATGTATTAAAGTATTAAAAGAACTGCTGAAAACCCATAAAAATGACATTCATTTTACTACTCCTTATCGTCATGAATCAAACTCCCCATTTGAAAGATTCCAGTCGACTATGACAGAACATATAAGAATTTTTAAAGAAAAAGATAATTCCGACAATATATCAATCGTGCCATATGCTATTATTGCTTATATTAGTACTATACATTCTAGTACAGGATTTTCGCCCTACAAATTAGTTACAGGTCATACGGACAGTAGGGATCCCATGTCTTTAGTTCCAACTCAAGCTTACACTGAATACGTAAATGCTCATAAAAATAATACGAGTGTATTGTATGAAACAGTTCAGAATGAATCTCAAAGGGTTAAGGAAAATACAATTAACAGGGCAAATTGAAAGAGAGATACAAATAAAAAATTACAGATCGGTTCACAAGTCTACCGAAGACTAGAAAATCGTGCGGGAAAAAACAAGTAAAAAATTCATTGGTCCCTATATTTTAACAAATATTTTGGAAAATGGAAAAATTGAAATTGAAAATCCAAAAACCAAAAAGAAAATAATAGTACATATTATTGAAACCAAAATTTTACCTAAAATTACAGATGGCTCATCGGAGTAACAAGAGTCGTCCCCTCAGTCTTGTTCCACGACTTAATTAAATACCCCGGACTTCTACCGTACCAACTAGGTTCATCAAAATTGGTCGCCGATTATTGGTCGTACGTACAAATTTATAATGTCACCATTGATTGAAGAATTTCGTTCAATTCAGGATAAAGCTAATAATCTTCATAAAAGTTTTAAGAGATATTTCGGTTACAAGATGGATTTTGAAAATTCCTTTATACCCCCTATTATCGAGCAACAAATTAATCAATTGGACCCTTCACAAGTTAATGATAAAATTATAAATAGAGGTTTATTGAACTCTGTAGAATCCATTATTAAATGTCTTACAGAAAATTTAGATCGAACAGATGCAGAAAAATATGATCAAGAAATAAAAAACCTTGCAAGAAAATCAAATCATGTTAACGAAAAATTCGATTAGCCAGATAACGCTTATGAACAATACTATTAATAATTTTGATATGGTTTTAAATAATTAATTCACACAATCAAATGATCTTGAAAACCAAAGTAGAAAAATTGCAAGAAGTGATAAATAAGCAAAAATTACTGCATGATTATACCTACGAATATTATGAAGCTTTTTCAGTGATAACTCATTACATTGCACTATCAGACAATATATGACATTTTTGAAAAAATCGAAACTGCTATATCGTTTGCAAAATTAAACAGCCTCCATAATTCTATTGGTAACCCAATGGAATTGCTGAATGAAATAAAGAATTCAAAATTTTCGAAATATAATTATCCGTTCGAACCAGAAGTAGAAAATATTTTGAATTTGGAAAAACTAATCAAGGTAAAATCATATTCTAAACAATCTACTGTCACATTCATTTTAGAAGTACCTTTGGTGGAACCGAAGCCATATCAATATTATCAATTATTCCCAATACCTATTCCGGAAGCCGATTCCTTTTTCTACTTCTATTTGCCATATAAACCTTTCCTAGTACTGAACAGGGAATACTATACTTACATGGACTCAATATGTGATAAAATTAAGGACGAAGAATATGTGTGCGAGGACACTTCGAAATATTTGGTGAGTGACAATGCCCCTTGTGCCGTGCAACTATTGAACTTTAATTCGAACACTTCAAACTGTCGAACGGTACAAGTGAAAACACCAACTATACAAGCAACTAAAATAACTAGCGGAAAGTGGTTACTACTGCCCCTACACCTAAAGTGGCAAATTTCCAATGTTCCGATGTTACTGATAATATGCCCCTTAATCAGGGAACCTATCTTTTGGAAGTAACGTTTGATTGCGTTGTTAACATTGACTCCTTAATATTCAAAAATCAAAAATCTGGTGGAACCAAATTTGTAAATTTACATCTACCAAAATTGAATTTGAGTCTACAATTCTACGAGGGCAAGACGACAAAGCTGAATTCACCATCCATCGATTGGAGGGAGATCGACTTGACGAAAAACCAGGAGATGTAAAAGCGATTGGAGATCAATGAGGAAACCCTGGGAAAATTCACCGAATACCCCATCTACTATGAAAGAATAAGTGTTTGGACAATTTTGTTGTATGTTTTCACTGGTTTCGCCTTACTTTATTTTATCTCAAGATTGTATTACAATTATCATGTAACCAAGAGGCGTTATCAGCTGGAACAGCAAAATAATGAAATAATTTACAATTTAAGCTTTCTTTTTGCTAATTTTGGAATTTTTATTTTATTTTACATTTTCTTTTTGATTTCATTTTGTTTTTGTTTTTGTTCATTGTATTTTAGTTTAGTGACTATCCAGGAGGATGTTCTGTCTAAGGGTGGAGGAGTTACATGCGTAGCACCTTATAACGTAATACTTGCGTAAATTTGCACTTTTTGCTGATTTAGCTTTTTATTATAATCTATTGTTTCTTTAATAGACTTAGGCAGATTTCCGATGTACGTGCTAGAATTGAGACGTGTTGAGAGTAAAATTTGTATTTTCGCGGTTACTAATGTCAATGTCAGTTGTCGTGTATGTGTCTCTCTTCAACGGTCACGTCTGTCACTTAAAAAAAAAACATGCAAGTTGTATCGTTAGTAAAAGCAGTGTTGTTATAAATTCACTTTACTCCGTTTATATTGTTTCTAACTATATTAAATAGCTACACAAACTTAGTAAACAGTTATTTACATAACCTAACAACAAAAACATTAAGACGTATATTTTATCCGAATTAATTGTCTGTTATTTCTGAAAGTTTGTATTTTCAAAATAAATTTTGTTTTTAAAAAACAAAGTTTTGAATTTCGAACTTGTAAGTGAATGCAATGTAAGCAGTGTTGCCAATTAGCGCATAATTTAGAAAGTCTTCGCATGATGTTCGCATTTAAGATAAATCGCATAATTTTCGCATTTTCACACGTTAAAACGTTACGACTAACGTCTAACGGTCTAACTTCTAACTACTTGTATTTTTGCATTACCTAACCACTTACTATATGATTTTAGTTCATTACGCCATCTATTTACTACTAAAAAAAAATAGATGGCCCATTTAATTCCAAAAAATAAGAAAACTGTACTGCAGACAGTGATGACAATACTGAATCGGTAAAGTACACGCATGGCACGCATGCTTTGTGTTTTGTTTGTGATAATATAAAAATAAAACCTGTTTAGGGATTTACCGGATTTCTGTTGATCTTTTATTGTTTGTTATTGGAGTTAATGCTTTTATAATGGATAAATGGTTAGCTCAGGCATGTACAAAAAATAATTTAAGGAATAATAAAACGAAACAAGTTTTTTATAATATGTAAAATATATTGAAGGCAAAAAATAAACGCGAAGAAGCTTCCACATCATTTAAAGAACCCAAACCGGGATGCAGTTTCTTTAAAGATAACGAGGAAAAAATAAACGATTCCCCTGCGCCTAGTTTCGAAAGCGATGGGGCTGATTTAACAAATACAGACGACTTTGAATCTGAGGTAACTATTCATTTTTACGGAAAATTTGAATACATAAAGTATAAAGTTTAAAAATATTTACTAAATTGTGTGTTTATTTTTCCAGACCGAAGATGTACCAGTACCACCTCCGCCAAATAAAAAACAAAAGGTTGAAGGGACCAATAATAAGAAAGATTTACGGGACGGATTGGCTAAGCGGCGGTAGAGCAAGATTCCAGTTAATTCCAGGCGGCGCGAGTGAGGGCGACTTACGGCGAGGCGATTGCGCATGGCAAGGGGTGGACGGGAGGACAGTGTTGAACCGGCGTTGAAGTGGTGCGAAGCTCTACTCGGCGTACTGGCGAATACAGGCGATTAATTTATAATTTTCGTATTTTTCTAATAAAGTGTTTCGAGTGTAAAAAGTGTGTGTTTCACAAGTGATTTTCCTGTAGATAATATATTTAATATTCCACTCGTCAATAAAAACAGTTTTAGGTAAAATGAAAGAAGAAGCACAATTAAATCTTATCACTAATTTTGTTGGCCTTAGATCCAAAATGTATTCATATAAATTAAAATTATAGTTTAAAAATTCTCATTTCTTTTTAATCGACTCGACGTTCACCCATCCGAACCCGTTTTGATACTGTCGAAGTGTCGAAACCGTCGAAATTATTTGATTTTTAATCTAACCGAACCAAATCGCGATGTGAAGTCCAGTAGAACAATTAAATTTATTAGAATTTAACGCGACGTTCTATTTAAATGTACACTGGTAGACTGGATTTCAGCCGGCTAAGAATTTAACATTGATTTCCCTATTATGCGCGAATAATTTTCCAACGGTGTATGGACACCGATAGTTTTTTTACGAATTGATTTCCGATGATGTATATGAAGAGGTAATAGAAATGGATATAGATAAATTTGATACAAGTGATTTTCCTGTAGATAATATATTTAATATTCCACTCGTCAATAAAAAAAGTTTTAGGTAAAATGAAAGATGACGCACAATTAAAACTTTTGTTGGCCTTAGATCGAAAATGTATTCATATAAAGTAAATAATAAGGTGGTTAAGAAATTGAAAGGGGTTAAAAAAATGTTATTAAGAACAGAATTACATTTAAACATTACTATGATTGTTTGGTAAATCTTAAACCTCTTTATGAAAAACAATGTAGCATTCGTTCATTTAATCATAACGTAATTAGTATAGGACAAGAAAAGTTATCTTTAAGTGCATTCGATAATAAACGTTACCTTCTACACGATTCTCACGACACCCTTCCATGGGGTACACTATCTGATTTATAATAATTTAGATTAAGATTATGTAGTATAAGTTTTAATTTACGAATTAAAATATTGTCACGAACGTCAATGGGTCGTGAGACGGTTAGGAAACTCGAGTATTGAACCTGTGAGAAGCGTTGCTAATAGTGCAACGATAGGTGAAATATTTAGAGGAATCATGTAAAACAGGATGCAACCAAACTCCACCGTCGGTCGGATCACCGTGAGAACGGCGTGATTCGCGCGCAAAGCAGCACGTATAGTCTTAAATGTTCAGTAGTATATCTGTGAAGATTGAACATATTTCTGAAGAAATTGTGAAATTCGTGATCAAGAATAATCAACAAAAAAAGGCTATCGTCAGCTACCAATTTTGTCACTGTGGGACTGCATACCCAGAGGTAGTGAGGGAAGGTGACCATACCTATCTGATATTTGTTAATAAGTATAATCTGGTAGATTTCGAAATCAATAGGAGTGTCTTCAATAGACAGTCTGACATTGTGTTAGTGCTTAACAAGCTGGTAGACTTTGGATTAGACCATCCAATCCATATTAAGCACATCTTTAACAGATTGATTGAACTGCACAATAACGAAAATGAGTGCAAGATCAATTACAATCCAGGCTGCTTTGAAGGCCCTATGGGTGAGTGAGACGGACCCGGAGAACATAAAGACGTATGAGGCAACTGGCATTAAGCCTGCTTCTATCTTGCAGCACATGACCAAAAGAGAATATATTCTTCTTGGTGTTACACCAGCAGAGTTCATTAGAGAACATGGCAGTAGTACATTTGACTTCAATACTGTCATTACCAACTTTAAGAAGATATGTTTCGATTTTGAGGATAATCTACAGTTAGAAGTTGCTTCAAAGGCTGTGAAGTTTTGCTCTAAAATTATATACGAAGTAGGGCCTGAAGCTAGGCAGGTCAAGAAAAAAGACGGTGATAAGACATGGAAGTTCTTATTTTGTTATACTCCAGAGACTGTGATACCTGGTGAAGCGAGGCATAAAACTGAACACAGAGTAGGCCGTGAGCCTAATAAAGTGGTCATGAGAGTAGCATATGTTAGCACTTATAAGGCTGACAATGCAGAATACGACATGTCTCTGAAAGATAATAAGATGACATTGTCTGTTAAAACTGCTAGCTTATTAGCCGTCCTAACACTGAACAGGCTTAATGGAATATCAGCAAACCTAAATCCATCTCCAGTGTATTTGCTAACACCATTAGCTGGAGCAGTCTTCTCAAAAGATGATATTGATTCTGTTGCAATCGCAATTGGAATACCACCTTATGATACGGTAAGGATCATCAACTCTAGCTGTCAGAATGGTGGTCACTTCTTGCCTGACAGTAGGATGCATGTGACGGCTGTAGCAACTATAGTTGCCACTGCAAATCTCAAGGATAAGAAGATGAGGGATAGAATCATTAGTAAGACATACAGAAGAAGGTAGGTAGATAACTTCGAAAATTTGTAAATGTCAACGAAAAGGAATTCTTACGGCATGTCAATTTTTTTTAATTTTTTTTGAAATGATTTTTTTTATTATTATTATTTTTTGAAGTGAAGTTCTCGTGAAAAATGTAGCCAATTTGGTTAAAACTAAAACAGAAAATATAGTACCGATGAAGGACCATAACAATCTAGTAAAATCAAGTCATTGCTTTCTTTGTGAAAAAGCTTTTACACCTTCAGATACTGTTGTATCTGATCATAATCATTACGATGGTTCTTTCCGCGGATTCTGTTGTCAATCTTGTAATTTAAATTTTAAGAAAAAGTTGATGGTTCCTATAGTATTTCATGATCTCAGCGGTTATGATTCACATTTTATGATAAGAGACTTAGCTTCAAACCGTTACATTACTCTTTTGTACTCTTCTTAACCGGTGTAAAATTCAGATTTATAGATTCATTTCGATTTTTAGAAGCATCGTTAGATAGTTTAGTAAACACTTTAAGTGAAGGCGATCTATTTATTTTCATTTTCATATCTATACATTTTACAAGTCGATCTTGAATATCCTAAAGAATTACATATTTATCTTCGAGATTTTCCATTCTGTGCGGATCACTTCATTCCACCGGGTTCAAAATTTAAAAAATTCTATGCAACACTTTATGATAAAAAAGAATATGTTATTCATTACAGAAATTTAAACACATTAACACACGGTCTAAAGTTAACTTAAATTCATAAAGTTCTCAAATTTAAATAACCACCATGCTTAAAAGGCTATATTGATTTAAACAATTCGTTTAGAACGTTGGCTAAAAATGATTTCGAAAAAAATTGTTCAAACTAATGAATAACGCTGTTTTCGGCAAAACCATGGAATCGGTAAGAAAACAACGACCGGTTAAACTTTTGCGGTCATGGGTAGGTCGTTACGGAGCAAAAAATTATATTTCCGATCCTAGGTTTCATTCGAGAAAGATTTTTGCTGAAAATTTAATGGCTGTGGAAATGAGAAGATCTGAAATAATTTTCAATAAATCCCTATACATTGGAATGGCTATTTTAGATATGTCAAAAACCGTTATGTATGATTTTCATTACGATTATATTTTACCGAAAATGGGTATAGATAGGTGTAAGCTTCTGTATATGGACACCGATAGTTTTTTTTACGAATTGATTTCCGATGATGTGTATGAAGAGGTAATAAAAATGGATATAGATAAATTTGATACAAGTGATTTTCCTGTAGATAATATATTTAATATTCCACTCGTCAATTAAAAAAGTTTTAGGTAAAATGAAAGATGAAGCACAATTAAAACTTATCACTAATTTTGTTGGCCTTAGATCGAAAATGTATTCATATAAAGTAAATAATAAGGTGGTTAAGAAATTGAAAGGGGTTAAAAAATGTTATTAAGAACAGAATTACATTTAAACATTACTATGATTGTTTGGTAAATCTTAAACCTCTTTATGAAAAACAATGTAGCATTCGTTCATTTAATCATAACGTATTTAGTATAGAACAAGAAAAGTTATCTTTAAGTGCATTCGATAATAAACGTTACCTTCTACACGATTTTCACGACACCCTTCCATGGGGACACTATCTGATTCATAATAATTTAGATTAAGATTATGTAGTATAAGTTTTACGAATTAAAATATTGTCACGAACGTCAATGGGTCGTGAGACGGTTAAGAAACTCGAGTATTGAACCTGTGAGATTCGTTACTAATAGTGCAACGATAGGTGAAATATTTAGAGGAATCATGTAAAACAGGATGCAACCAAACTCCACTGTCGGTCGGATCACCGTGAGAACGGTGATTGAGAGAACGGTGGACAAACGGGGGAGATTGGTTGGCATAAAAAGCCTAACCGACTCGCGCCCGGGGAGATTCCTTATCCCGTACGATAAGGGACAGTACGAGTGATCTCTTGCGGGTCAAATCGAATTGTAAAAGTAGTTCCGAGAGTGTGTTGTAGTTCCACCGAATTAAAGTGTAACGGTGTTATAAGTGCTCGAAAAAGTAAAGAGATCGCGCCGGCCCTCGTGACGTGCCCCAGAAGTCTGCTTCTAGATGAGGTAGGGTAGTTTGTAGGGCTATTTGTTATCGCTTGGTGAGGTACAAGTACCTCACCCTTGTGTACTTAGAATTAAGCAATATACTTGTTTGTTATTATCTCTCTGAGTATCATTCTCTGGGCCCCTAGTAGAACCCCCATGGGTTCGTAGTAGAAGAGTAGAATGCCGAAGATTCGGTCGTGGAACAAAAGGAACACGACAATTTTGAAAGCGAGTATTATGAGATTTGTTCCACGATGGAGTCGATTCTTTGCGATTTCGACAAGTCCGAACAGGTCGCCAAATTTCCCCCAGCTGCGTCTAGTCCCAGTAATCCGAATAACAATAATATACAGTCCACAAATATTGCATCGCCCCAGATTTAATTGCCTATTTTGAATTTGGAAACGTTCGACGGCGATTATAACAAATGGGTGGAATTTCGCGACTGTTTTCAAGCGATTATTGGCAAAAATACAGCGTTGTCAGGCGTTCAAAAATTATGCCATCTTAGAAAATGTTTAAGCGCGAAGGCATTAAAAACGATAGGGTCCTTATCTTTGACAGATGCAAACTACGAAATTGCTTGGCAAGCTCTAGTTAACCGATACGAGAGAGGAAAAGAATCGTCGAGTCACACGTGCGAAAAATAATTAACTTTTCTTGTCTTACCAGAGAATCGATTTTCACGATACAATTAGCAATAATTTGCAAGCTTTGCGCTCATTGGAACAACCCGTTGATTCTTGGGATGCAATTTTGGTTCCAATCATTGTCGATAAGTTGGACGCAAAGTTAAATAGAGAATTCGAAATTTTTTATATTCAAGAAATGGAACGTAGTTCAGGCGATAATTCGAGTCCTACAATAGCGAGTCTTTTACGAATTATTAATAATAAATGCGAATTGTTGGAGGGGGTCGAAAAGGAAAAGGCTGATTCGAAGCCTAGTGGAAAATCCACGCGTAGCGATCACAAGTTTTTAATTACAAGTAGTCATTTGAATACAAGCGCGATTTCATGTTACTTTTGCGGAAGCGATCATACGATTTACAAGTGCGTCGAGTTTTTGAAGCATTGGATCCCGGATCGAGTTCGGGAAGTTAAAAGGCGTCAATTATGTGCGAATTGTCTGCGTCCACATGACACATTAACGGCGAATCAGTGTCGAGCGGGCAGATGTCGTATTTGCGGTAAACCTCATAATACCTTGTTACACTTAAAACGCGAAGGATCCGGCAACAGCACAAATTCGGGCGAAAACCGAAGGACTGATCTTCGGCGCGTAGACGCGTCCCGCAACGACAGGGCGGGCGAGGAAATTCCTTCGACGACGTATAAACGACGTAGGGTTGAGTAGTGCAGCGGAGGGTATTGTGATTTATTATTTTTTGCCGAGTAAAATGCATTTTTCAGCTGAGCCTAAATTCCCACGCATTTGCAAATACAGTTCTTATTTTGTATTGTTAATTGGAACATCCTACCTATTATCCAGTACAGATTTCGCAATTTAAGACCTAACTGCTTTCTCTTGTAAAAAATATGTTTCTTCCAGGTCATTCTTCTGTCCAAGTGGATACCAAGATAAAAACAATATTTAAATATTAAGCGTATAAAAAATTTAACAGATTAATAGCCTTTTTTCTCGCACCCTGTATATATTTTATATTTTTTTTGGTCCCGCCTACTCTAGCCCAAACTAGCTCCATCTCTCACGGACCTCTCTCTCTATCATTGGGAACGCTGAATAACCTCAAAATACCGATTGTGCCGCGTCCATACTTAATAGGTCTATGGGCCACAGGTATTATTATCTACGGCGATTATTTGCGTTCGGGATAGCGACGGGCGATTTCACGAGGGTCGTGCACTCCTCGATAGTGGTTCTATGACAAATTTCGTTGCCGAACGATTTTTTAGGAAATTACGACTTGGGAAAACTCCTATAAAGCATTCGATCATCGGAGTTGGCCAGGTTTCATCGACTGTTAATTCCAAGACAAGTTTGCGTATTACATCGCGTAGCGGCGAGTTCGAAACTAAAATTACGTGTCTCATTTTGCCACAGATAACCAATAATATCCCATTCGTTTCATTTGATAGCGGAGACCTAGGGATACCTAGCGGTCTAGTATTGGCGGATCCCGAATTTGATGTCTCGCGTCCGGTCGACATCTTGCTGGGCGCTGAGGTATTTTGGCATTTATTAAAAACGGAGAGGTTACAGATTAGCGGTTCTCGCCTCATTCTGCAGAATTCGGTGCTGGGATGGTTAATTTCGGGTGAGATTTTTGGAAACGCGTCGAATAATTCGGTTAGTTGTTTAAGCGCTTTTGATGCGCAGCTCCATCGATTTTGGGAAGTCGAGGAAGTGACTTCTGAGACTCATTGTTCTGAGTCAGAGTTATATTGTGAAGATCATTTTTCTCGAAATGCTGACGGAAGGTTCGTGGTTAAGGTACCGTTTAGGGAGAATATCGACAGATTGGGAAATTCAAGGGAACAAGCGTTAAGGCGATTTTATAGTTTAGAAAAGAAACTTGCGAGTAACGAGAGATTGCGTAATATGTACGGTGAATTTATGGACGAATATAAAGCGATGAGGCACATGGTGGAGGTTCCGATATCTAAAAACGAGGAGGAACTTAGCTATTTTGTTCCCCATCATGCGGTTTTTCGGGAATCGAGTGCGACAACTAAACTACGCGTCATATTCGACGCGAGCAAGAAAACGAGTAGCGGTGTTTCATTAAACGATGCACAATTCGTCGGTCCGACGATTCAAATAATATTGCGATTTAGATTTTTTAAGTACTTATTACGGCGGACCTATCGAAAATGTACCGAATGGTGCAGATACACGATGATCACAAGCGATTTCATAGAATATTTTGGCGATCAAGCCCTGCAACTGATGTGAAGTGTTACGAATTAACTACGGTCACTTACGGTACGGCATCGGCTCCTTTTCTCGCGGTCAGGTGTTTGTATCAATTGGCCATCTATAATGAAAGTAAGTGTCTGCGGGCGAGCGACGCGATTAAGAATAATTTTTACGTTGACGATTTTTTATACGGTTCTGATTCGGAGTCAGACGTTTTGGACATTCAGCGGGATGTCACGGCGATTTTAAATGAAGCAGGAATGCAGCTGCGTAAGTGGCTGTGTAATAAACCTAGTTTGGTTAACAAGTTTAGATTAAACGAGCAGCTTTCAGTCGGTGTTCTGAATATCGGGAAAATGAAAGTTCCAAAACTCTAGGATTATATTGGAATGCGACTAGCGACAAGATAATTTACGAGAGTTCTTTAGCTCAAAGTACCGATGTTGCGCGAACGAAACGAGCGATTTTGTCACAGGTCTCTCAGATAGTTGACCCGTTGGGGCTACTCGGTCCCGTTATAATCGTTGCGAAAATTCTTATTCAAAGGCTGTGGCAAGAAAGCCTCGGGTGGAATGATGTTATTCCTGATCATTTGCAGGCGCATTGGGATGGGTTCCGAGACGACCTCGCGAATCTTAACAGATTACGGATTCCGAGACAGGCAACTCAGAGAAAAGAACTTCCGGAGCTTCCGCAGAGAAACCGCGAGAAGAACGACTTAACTTCGAGACTCTCAACTCTACACAGCGATACAAAAAACGGTCTTTTCCATTTATGTTTTTACCCTAATAAAGTGGTTGTTTGTTCGTACGTGAGGGAAGTAATTATCCCGACATTTACCCCAACAAGTCATTTAAAATTCTTTTATATCGTCACCATTAAGAAGATGACAATATTTTAATTTAAAAAAATTAATAGAAGTACAATTGCCTTCCCCACGCCGCCTCCCTTCAGGCACCGCTGGCGGATCTGCTCAAAGGGGCCTGCAAGAGGAGGACCAAACTTGAGTGGTCAGACGCAGCGTCAAACGCATTCCAAAGCTGCAAGGAAAGCCTCGCCGAAGCAGCCCGAGTCACCTTCCTGTCTGCTACTGCCCCACTCTCCCTTCGTACAGACGCATCAGGTTCCACGGTTGGTGCAGCACTGGACCAACAGCAACCAGATGGCTCCTGGACTCCACTAGGGTTCTTCTCACGCAAGCTCAGCCCAGCCGAATCCCGCTATAGTGCGTACGACAAGGAGCTCCTTGCCATTTTCGCTGCCAACAAGCACTTCGACCGAATTCTCGAGGGTAGGTCGTTTACCACATTCACGGACCATCGGCCTCTCACGTATGCCCTCTCCCAACGCTCGGACAAGGCATCGCCCAGGCAGCAAATACAGCTAGACTACATCTCGCAGTTTGACACCAAGCTGAAATATACACCCGGCCTCGAAAACGTCGTCGCAGACGCTCTTTCTAGAGTCTGCACCGTAACGACTCCCACGAACCTGGACGCAGTCGCCATCAGCTCAGCTCAGACCACGGATGAACAGCTCCCACACCTCCTGACCAACACCCGCCTGGGGCTGCAGGAACTCCAACTCGACGGCCGCAAAATTCACGTCTTGTCATCCGGCAACTTCATCAGGCCGTACCTGCCGCTTAGCCTCCGACGAGCGGCCTTCGACTCGGCGCATGCTCTCTCCCACCCAAGCGGAAGAGCTACCGCCAAACGCATAGCTGGGAGGTATTTCTGGCCAGGGCTCCGGAAAGACGTGTCTCGTTGGGCTCGCCAATGCCAACCATGCGAAATTGCCAAAGTACACCGACACAACCGGGCGGCCCTCGGCAATTTCGACGCACCGGACCACAGGTTTGATCACATCCACATCGACTTAATCAAACTTTCTCTTGTCCAGGGACTCCAGTACTGTTTAACAGTCGTAGACAGGTACAGCCGCTGGCCTCTCGCCGTTCTGCTAGCAGACCAGACCGCCCCAACAGTCGCACGGGCTTTGTTCGAAGGTTGGATTAGTATTTTTGGGACTCCCCTCACCATCACCACAGACCAGGGCAAGCAGTTCCAAGCCAACCTCTTCGCCCAGCTACAAGCTCTCCTCGGAGCGAACCATAGGTTTACCCCTCCGTACCACCCCCAATCGAATGGGATGGTCGAGCGCCTCCACCGGACGCTTAAGGCCGCACTCGTGTGTTGTCCGGACACGCCGTGGCCCCAAGCGCTACCTTCGGTGCTACTCGGCCTCCGCACGGCATTTAAGGTAGATCTCCAGGCGTCCCCGGCGGAAATGGTTTTCGGCACCGCTCTTCGCATTCCTGGGGAGTTCATCGCCGCCCAAAACGCACCCATCAATCAGGCTGAGTTCCGCTCGTGCTCACACGTTTTTTGCACGCTCAAAAAAATCCGTCGCCCGCTCGAGCCCCCGTACACGGGCCCACACCGGGTAGTCAATCGCCTAGACCGTACATTTATCATCGACATTAATGGCAAGGAGAAAGCAATTTCCACCGATTGCCTCAAACCCGCATACACAGACGAACCAATGCCGCCGCCGGCAATTCCGCCTCAGCCATCGCCTTCTCCGCTGTCGCCATCGCCTTCTCCGCTGTCGCCATCGCCTTCTCCGCAGTCGCCGCCTCAGCCGTCGCCATCGCCTCCTCCGCCGACGACCTCACCGACCGGTGCAGCCAAGAGGGTTACCTTTTCGCTCCCTCCGCCTCCGACGGACGTTGCTGGGAGGGGAGTGGCTGTGGGACCCGGGTTGTGGGGGTCATGCCTCACGCCTGTGTGTTCTCCTCTCTATTACTCTCTATAGTTGTTAAATTAAAAAGAAGAATCGGCAGAGACCGCCGAGAAAAGAGAAGAGAGCACACGGCTAGCGAAAAAGAAGAGAGTTTTCTTTGACAGGATGGACATTATTGACAGGCCATGATGACTGCGAATTCCGCTCTCGACCACGACTCGAAAAAGTTGTATTTTTGAATGTTGTGAGATTTTAAGAGGTGTAAACCTTAAGTTCTGTTTGTATCCCGTTAGTATTTGTGTTTACGAGAAGTAAAGTTGTTAACGTTACACGTCTGCATTTTATTTATCGGAATTTCGTAACGAATTCCACATTGGTGACCCCGACGTGATTGTCGTCTTAGCAGCGTGTTATTGGACAACTGGATATCCATTCAGCAGCGTCCGATTGTTCGGAATGTGAGAGTCTTATCGTTGGGATGTTTAAGGTCAGTCTCCTAATTTAACCTCAATCAAGCGGCGTGGTATCGGCGTTGCTGTTCAGCGTACCGCCAAAATTTGACGTCCGTCAGCCGTCTTTCAGCCGATAGCTGAGTGCTGACATTTGACAGAGCCGTTCCTTTGTCGATGTTCACTGCGTTCGGTAGTCGAAGTTGACAACACCACTCCATCAGCGTTCCGGACCTACTCTGAGTGGATCTGGAGTGGATCGCTCGCCGCAGCAGTGAACGAAGCGCTTATCAGGTGAATGAACTGTTTACTTGTTATTTGTGATCAGCTGTTTACTTTCATTAGTGAAGTGGCTTGGAAATATTTTTCATTTAATTGAATTTTTAAGGAAATTCGCTAATTAATTCGACTGTGGATCAATTAGTATTTAATAAACTGTGGATACCATCAATATTTTTGCGCTCAATTAGCTGATAATTAGTAAAGCAAGCGTATGTTTGATATTTTCCCACAATAAATAATTTAATGGTAGTAATAAAATAATAACGATTGTTATTTCAATATTTGTGCGTTGGTATTTGTAAATTTTTATTACTATTGAACCGATACCAAAATAATATTTATTTATTTTTGAATTATTTTTAATTAATATTCATTTCTTTAGTTATTTTAATTAATATTTGTTTTGACTTTTATTCCTGAGAGGGATCGTTTACGTTCATTATTGCGATTCTCAACGTTTGTTAATTTTGTGCGTCGTCTTTGATTTCAATATGCCTTTTACGGACGAACAAATCCAAGCAATGGTTGACCAGTCCAAGGCAGCTCAGGAACGCGTTGCGGGTCTTGAGGCTCAGTTAAGAGAATCGTCGCGGCACGTTGATAGTTATCGGGTTCCGAAGATTCCTACGTTTTTTCGAGCGGATCCCGCGTTGTGGTTTATGCAGATAGAAGTCTCCTTTCGTAATGCCCGAGTTACCGCTGAAGCCACTCAGGCTGATATAATGCTCGCCGCGCTCGACGTTGAAGTTCTTAGTAGCGTAAAAGATATAATTGCTGAGTCTCCAGCACCCGGCGATATTTACACTCGGTTAAAGAATCGAATAATAAAGACATTTGCGGTATCAAACGAAGCGAAGTTAAGGCAACTTTTAAAAGGTCAGGTGTTGACCGACGGTAAGCCTTCCCTAATTTTGAGTAGGCTTCGCAATCTAAACGTGAATAACGCGGTTGATGATTCGGCTCTCAAGTCTCTGTTCCTTGAACAGTCGCCTGAGCAACATCGCGGCATTGTCATGTCCAACGCCCCCACGCTAGACGCCATGGCGGAGTTGGCTGATCAGCTCGCGGATATTTCGAGTACGGCCTACGGC
The DNA here is from genome assembly GCA_918026865.1 of Phyllotreta striolata. Taxonomy (NCBI): domain Eukaryota; kingdom Metazoa; phylum Arthropoda; class Insecta; order Coleoptera; family Chrysomelidae; genus Phyllotreta; species Phyllotreta striolata. The sequence goes on along the minus strand of OU900097.1, from coordinate 1,506,894 downwards.
GGCCCCCAGGTCAGTTCGATCAACGCCGAAATTCACCCCTCTCAAGAGCAGATCCAATCGCTAATAAAGGCAGTTCAGGACCTGACAACGAAAGTAGATTTGTTGGAACGGGAATCGCGGTCGCGCCGCAAATCTAGGTCGCGCACGCGCAGTAAATCGGGGGAAGATAAGGGAGCGAAGCTATGTTACGCGCATCAGAAGTACCCACAGAACCCTACCTCGTGTCGCAGCTGGTGTTCTGAAAACGCCAACTGGAAAGCAAAAAACTAGTAGCTCTCCCCCGCGCGGAGGCCGTAGGGGAGGGGAGCGATATTTCTCACCGCCTCCATATTCGCGACAAAAAGTCCGGGCAATGGTTTCTGGTGGACACCGGTGCCGATATTTCGTTGGTCCCCGCTGACCCAAAAATAAAACTTGCGCCTGCTAAATTTAAACTCTTCGCGGCTAATGATACGCGCATAGATACCTACGGCGAATCGTGCCGCGAGTTAGACTTTGGTTTGCGTCGTCCCATCAAATGGAATTTCTGCATTGCGGCTGTACCTTATGCCATCATTGGTGCAGATTTTTTGAACCATCACGGTTTAGTGGTTGACTTGAAGAGGCGCCGCCTTACTGATTCGTCAACCGGTTGTTTTGTCCTTGGTAATTTTAGTGCGGCATCGACAAGTTCGATTTATTGTTTTGATCCGAACACATCGGTTTCTCGATTGTTAGCAAAGTATCCCGAAATCACTGGTACGCTTCCATTACCCCCCACCAGGGATAAAAATGTCTTTCATCATATTTTAACAAATGGACCCCCCGTGGCGGAGCGTGCTCGGAGACTCAACCCTGAGAAACTGAAATGTGCGAAGGCCGAGATTAAGGCACTCGTCGAGGCCGGTATTTGTCGACCTTCGAGTAGTCCTTGGGCCAGTCCTGCTCAGATGGTGCTCAAAAAGGACGGATCGTGGCGTCTTTGTGGAGACTATAGACGACTCAATGCCGTCACAGTCCCTGACCGGTACCCGACCCCACATTTACATGACTGTTCACTGAATTTAAGCGGCAAAACAATATTCTCATCCCTGGACCTCCGAAAGGCATACCATCAGATACCGATGGCCCCGGAGGATATCGAAAAAACTGCCATTATCACCCCATTCGGTCTATTCGAATATTTATTCATGACTTTCGGGTTACGTAATGCCAGCCAGTCGTTCCAACGATATATAAATCGAGCATTGGGCGACTTGGATTATGTTTTTATATATATCGACGACATTTTAGTCGCATCGTCCTCTCCAGATGAGCATTTCCAACATCTGGATGTGGTTTTTCAAAGGCTCCGTGATTTTCACCTTCGTTTGAACACAGATAAATGTGTGTTCGGTGTACCGGAATTGGAATTCCTCGGTTATTGGATTGGTGCGAAGGGGATTAGCCCTACCAGTAAAAAGATCGAAGCCATTAGTAACATGGAGAAGCCCAAAACGATCATGGCACTACGACGTTTCTTGGGCATGATAAATTTTTATCGCCGATGTCTTCCCGGCGCCGCTACGATCCTAGCTCCGCTTAACTCCTATTTGGTAGGTTCTGTAAAGAACGACAAACGGGAAGTAGTATGGACTCCGGAGGCCACGGAAGCATTTTGTAAAATTAAACACGAGTTGGCAAATGCCACCCTGTTGGCTCACCCCCGCATCGACTCCGAAATCAGAGTCGTTACTGATGCGTCAGATTTTGCCATGGGTGCAGTTTTAGAGCAGTGGTCCAGTGGCAGTTGGGAACCCTTAGCGTTCTTTTCCCAAAAATTTTCAGCTGCCCAGATGCGCTACAGCGCCTACGACCGCGAGCTTACCGCTATCTACGGCGCAATTAAATATTTTAGACATTTTTTGGAAGGTCGCCTGTTTAAGGTATACACAGACCATAAGCCACTCATTTACGCGTTTAAACAACGCAGTGACAAAGCGTCACCCCGCCAATCGCGACAACTATCGTTTATTGCTGAGTTCACTACGGAGTTTGTTCACCTCGGTGGCTCCGAAAACACAGTGGCTGATTCTCTATCGCGTATCGATGCTCTCAGGTTTCCACTGGAATTTAGCTTGAACGAACTAGCCGAGCAGCAGGTCGCTGACGAACAACTGAAAGCTATTAAAGCATCTCAGGACCACCTATTGAAGCTTCAGAAGATTCTTTGGGGGCCAAATAATATCGCTTTGGAGTGTGAGATCTCTGGGGAGGTCATACGACCATATGTACCCGAGAATCTACGTAAGAGAGTTTTTCATACAGTCCATTCCCCGGCTCACCCGAGCGCGAGAGTTACAGACCGCCTAGTTCGCCAGAGATACGTCTGGCCGAATATACAAAAAGACGTCAAGTCTTGGTGCAAGACTTGCATTGAGTGTCAGGCATCAAAAGTGACTAGACACGTGAGGACTCTCCCAGAGCAATTTGTTGCTCCGGATGGCCGTTTCGACCAGGTCCATGTGGACATAGTTGGTCCTCTTCCGCAGCAGGAAGGTTATACTTACTGCCTCACTATGATAGACAGATTTTCACGATGGGTCGAGGCTACCCCAATTAGGGACATGTCGGCTCAGACCATCGCTCGTGAGTTCTTTAACACTTGGATATCCAGATACGGATCTCCAAAGTGCATAACAACAGACCAGGGCACTCAATTCGAGTCCCGGCTGTTTCAAGCGTTATTGAAGTTGATTGGAACGGAGCGGATTCGCACCACTCCATATCACCCCCAATCAAATGGGTTAATCGAACGGTGGCATCGGGTTTTTAAGGCCGCGGTAATGTGCCATACCAAAGATAACTGGGTTCGCATTCTACCAACCGTGCTGTTGGGGTTGAGAGCCCATACGCGTTCCGATACCGGAGCATCTCCGGCGGAATTTTTATTAGGAACTACCCTACGTCTCCCTGGTGAATTTTTCCTTCCGGAAGATATTTCACCAGACCCCAATTTCTTCATTGAGGAGTTTAGGGAATATATGCGCCAAATAAGACCGGTTCCCACGGTTCATAAGAGTAGCAACAAAGCATTTTATTTTAAAAACTTGCACGATTGCTCGCATGTATTTCTCCGAAACATGGTTAAAAAGGCTCTGGAACGTCCGTACTCCGGGCCACATAGGGTCATTCATCGCGTTTCCGATCGAGTTTTCGAAATCGAAGTCAGCGGTAAAGCGAAAACCGTCTCCGTGGAACTGCTTAAGCCGGCATTTTTCGTTCCCGATGAAGTTGCTGGTAATGCCGACGCGCCCGTATCGTCCAACCAGCCACCTTTAAAAACTTATTCACGACAGAAAAAAGTAACTTTCGCACCCGATCTATAGCAGCTTGGCACAGAAACTTTTGCTTTGATTTTTTTCTGTTTAGTCGAACCAATTTTTTGGCATAAAAGCAATTGTTATGTTTATTTTGAATTACATTTTATTTGAATTTTATTAATACTGTGCAATATGCCTAGCAAACGTTGGGAGTGCATATATATTTTTTTTATGTTTCGAATAATTTCGATGCAATAGTGATGTTTTTCTTTGTATTCATTTTATGTACCTTTATTTGTTATGACAAAAGGAAATAATTATTACTTGTTATGTGTAATATTCAACATTTATATTTTATTTTCCCCTTTATTTATATTTTGTTATGTATCGCTATCACTAGGGGGGGAGTGTGTGGGGGTCATGCCCCACGCCTGTGTGTTCTCCTCTCTATTACTCTCTATAGTTGTTAAATTAAAAAGAAGAATCGGCAGAGACCGCCGAGAAAAGAGAAGAGAGCACACGGCTAGCGAAAAAGAAGAGAGTTTTCTTTGACATGATTGACATTATTGACAGTCCATGATGACTGCGAATTCCGCTCTCGACCACGACTCGAAAAAGTTGTATTTTTGAATGTTGTGAGATTTTAAGAGGTGTAAACCTTAAGTTCTGTTTGTATCCCGTTAGTATTTGTGTTTACGAGAAGTAAAGTTGTTAACGTTACACGTCTGCATTTTATTTATCGGAATTTCGTAACGAATTCCACAGGGTTTCCACCGGTGGCGCCCTCTCGCCGCCGCCGAAAACAACTCCTGCGACCGCGAGCAGATCCCGACGAGCAGTCCGGGTAGCGCCCAAAACTCGTCCAGACAAGCAAGAATTTTCCGGCAAGCAAGACCGCTTGCACGACTCTTGGTGTGTTCATCTTTTTGTTCCGCAACTAGTAAAATAAAACCTTATCCTCGAAAGTGGTGTGATTTCTGCTTCCCGCACGTGCCTTTCAGACTTGTAGGAGGTTGACAGACCGTCAAACCATTCACAGTGGTGACCCCGAAACTGAGTTTGCTTTTAACAAAAGTGCTACGTGCGTGCTCTGGCAGGTCGCCGCGACTCCGCCATTTTCCTTTGTTCATCGGACCAAATAAGGTATACCGATTTTACTAATATTTCGTGACTTTTTTTCGCTTTTCCGATCCGTTCCAACCGCGTATCGCTACACAATGCAAGCGCCCAACGACGTAAACGGTGCTGAATCCGACGACGAGGCACGTGCCGGTCCGATTCCCGCCGCCCAAGGATCCCCTTCGGGTTCCAGCAGCGCTCAACCAGCAGTCGGCGCCGTCTGCAACTGCAGATTTCCCGCGTTTTGGCGCGTGGATCCGGAACTTTGGTTTATCCAGATCGAATCCGCACTACAAGTGCACCGTGTGTACAACGACAACACGCGGTACCATCTGGTGGTCGCCGCTCTGGACCCAGACACGATACGGGAGGTGGCCGACGTCCTCCGCGACCCACCTGCAGTGAACAAGTATGTATCACTCAAGGCAGCTATCCTCCAACGGATGACGGACTCCGCAGACCTACAGCTGCATAAGCTCCTCACGGGACTGGAGCTCGGCGATCGCAAGCCTTCGCAGCTCATCAAGCAAATGCAATCGTTGGCGAAGGGGGGGCGTCAGCGACGATGTTCTGCGAATTAAGTGGCTAGACCTCCTACCGCCCGCCACCCGTCGCATTCTACGACTCTTCCGGGGGAAGAGCCTCGCCTAACTAGCTGAGGCCGCAGATGAGGTAAACGATTGCGAACTGCCATCATGAACTGCCATCATTGGAGCCGACATCCTGGCTTGCAACGGGATCCTAATCGACCTCCAAGAAAGACGACTGCTAGACCGTCTTACCCAAGTCGCCGTCAAAGGTTCCATGGAGCCTGCCCAGGTCCACAGCGTCACCCTAGCGCAGACCTACACCGTGCCAGATGGAAGCTCCGGCTCACAACTCGTTCAGTCTTTTTCAGAACATACACTGACATATTTTCTTTTTCAATATTAAGTATACCTCCCTTTTTAGATTTGTTACAAGATTGCCTCCATTTACTAAAAAACAATATAAGGAGGAGGACAATATAACTGCTAGCCCAAGTAATTTAAATAAAAATAAAATTACTTTGCAGACAACAGAAGAAAGCGCTAAGCAAGTAGTGTCTGAGTCAGATCAGAGACATCAGAGAATAAAAATTATGAAGAAGGAAAACCAAAACCGAAAAAAGAGATATGCTCAAAAGTTTCAAGAAGGATGGAAAAATCCCTATCCCTGGCTTAAAGAGTGTACAAATAACAGTGTTTTGCAAACCCTGCCACCTATCATTTTACTTTAGTACATCAAACCTAAAAAGACATGAATAGTCTAAAACACGTCAAGAAATATTAAAAGAGAAAAAAACACACCTAAGATAGATGCAATTATTTTTGATGAAAAAACCTTAAAAAAGCAGCAACTTGTTAAAGCAGCAGAATTGAAAATGTGCGCGTTTCTACATGAGCATAATTTACCCTTGTTGCTGGCAGATCATCTAACTAAATTTATCTTTAACATATGCCCGAATTCCAGTATTGCAAAGGAAATACATTGTGGAAAAACAAAAGTTACTTATATTACCAATAGTTGCCCTAACTTAGAACAGCTCGAGGTGATTTCAGAAGTTCTAAAAAATACATTTTTTTTATTATAGACAAAACTACATATATTAGTAATCAGAAATCGTTAGCACTAGTGGTTCGTTATTATGATGACCATCTTAAAAAAGTTAAGGATATATTTTTTGGTTTGATAAAATTGAAACAATGTAATGCTGAATCTATTTTCCTGGCAATTCAAAATCATTTGGATAAATTTAACATTCCCATTACCAATTTAATTGGATTAGCTGCAGAAAATGCTTCTGTAATGCAAGGCAGGAAGACGGGAGTGAATTCCCAGTAGGAATGCCAAAATCAGCTGTGACTATTGATTAAAGATTTGCTTCCAAATCGATCATTCAGAAGCTTCGTCGTGCTGATATCAAACCTACAGAATTTTTTATTGCTTCAAAAGTGGTTCGAATCGAATGATCCATTTTTGATCGATTTTAAAGCAAATCTTTGATTAATAGTAATAGATTTTGGCAGCTATTGTTAACCTTGAAAGTGAAAAGGAAGTAGAATCTTTCAATAATGTCAAATAATGTCAATAATGTCAAATAGCTAATAGACCTATTCAGTTTAACCTGTGCTGCGCGCGCATACTGTGGATAATGTAGTGGTTCGGCAATAGGTACGAATAAGCGGTTGCCGAAAGCGTACGAAAAGTACCGGGAAGAAAAGCGCGGAAGGGAGGACGGCGCGCGACGGGTACGCGAGAGACGGTGGTGAATCGCTGCAGTAGCAGGGTCACGATTTTTCCGTTGTTAGCGATACTTGGGTAGAATTAATAGATTCCTCCCGCTATTTTCGTTTTGTGTTATTCATCGTTGCAATAAAGTTTTGTGTAAGTTCCTTGGTGCTTCCGTCTGTTTCTTCGCAACCCACGATCCTGCACGGAGATCCAGTGCATTTTGGCGCCCAACGAAGTGGCGGAGTAATACGACGGTGGACTGTGGAGTCGCATAAAAGACGGGAGGTGAGATACACGACGAGCATCGTGCAATACGAGGTGAGCTTATTCCGATTAGACGCCTTAAGCGAGGTAAAAAAGAAATAGGTGAAAGCGAAATTTGCTTTTTCGCATTCGCCATTTTGAAGCGAGAGCGTGCCGTGGAAAAGCGGTACACGGGAGCAAGGAGCAGGACGTGCGTCACAAGTAGGCAGAGCGCAGGTCGGAGTCAACGAGTTACGATAAGCCAAGACAGGCGACGGTCAGAGAGCGGCCCGACGCACGATCGGGGTGGAAGAGGAATTCGCGGAATTCAGCGGTTGGCGCCGCGGTATACTGCAGGAGTGTTTCTGTTCGGTATTATTAGTTTTAAGTATTTTGCGTTCTTGTATTGAGAGAATAATTTATTTGTTGTTCGAATTTTCATTTATATCACGTTTGTTGAACGAAAATGCCTAAAGGCGCAGGTAAAAAGAGGCAGGCTTCCGCCGATGATCCGGAGGAAGAATTAGATTTAAGTAAAATTTTGTCACAATTATCTTTGGGGATGATTGGTCTTCAGGAAACTGTAAAAACTTTGTCGGAACATATCGTTCGGAAAAATAATTTGGTATCAGAAGGAGAAGAAGTAAGAAGCCGCGGTTCAGACGAGGTAAATTACATATCGAATTGGAGAGAGCTGGGGGGTTGTCATTTAGCGTTTTCCCCTTCAGGGAGGACACATCCCATGACGTTTTTGCGAAAACTAAAAAAGATGTTTGTAGAGTGCGGTGTTCCGAAGGCGCGTAAAGTGGGCCTCGCGTTGCCATGTTTAAAAGGTAATGCGGCCGATTGGGCGGCAGTAAAGGATCATTTGTTTTTAACTTTTGATGATTTTGAGGAAGCTTTTACGAACCGGTACTGGGGGGTTGAACGGCAGAGGGACTTGTTCCTGCATTTAACTTACGGTCGGTGCGAAGGGGGTAGCATTGCGGAATATTTTTTAGATATGGTGAGTCGAGCGGGTTTTCTGCAAACTCCAATTGCGGAAGAAAAATTAATTTCGATGCTTAGTAAGCATTTCGATATAGAGATAGAACGGGGAATTGTTGCGCAGGGACTAAAAACCTACGATGACGTCGAGAGTTATTTGCGGAAGGTCGAGGACACTTTTAAGGCGCGTCCAGACTAGTAAAAATTTGTGTTGTGTGTTGTGTGTAGTGTTCGGCGAAAATTTTTGTGGCGCAAATTTAGGAATAACTCGGCATAATTTTATACGTCGTGTGTCGTGTGTCAGGGAACCACACGTGCGTTGAAAGAAGAATTTTAGTTTGTTGTTTTGCCCAAATTAAGTACGTACATACGTTAATAAAATGAATTTGAATAAAGAAGATGTAATTATTCTCATTCAGGAGTATCAAAAGCGTAGAGTTTTGTGGGATGCAAAAGATAAGTGGCATTTTAATAAAAATAAAAAAAACGATAGTTGGAACGAAATCGCGGAATGCCTAAATATAAGTGTTGACGATGCAAAAAAAAAGATATCGAGCCTTCTAGGCTCTTTTAGAAGAGAAAAGGCGAAGGGTAGGAAAACTTTGGGAACCGGCAAAGGTAAGTTATTTTGAAAATATAATTGCAATGAATAGAATAAGTAATTAATCAGCATTTTTAGGTGCAAAAGATATATACAAATCCGACTGGTTTGCTTTTAACAGCTTTGGATTTCTTATGGATAAAGATGATCCTAGGGAAACCGTTAGTTCGGAAGACTGGAAAGAAGTGAGTAAAAAGGTTTATTCATAGAGAATTAAGTTTGTTATCTCTTTTATTTTTGTTTTATCATTGTCTCACAAAATTAAAATAATATTAGAAAAATTCGAATACAATGCACCCTATTTCTAATTTAAGCATATTCATTTTGCCATGGAACAGAACCTGCAGTAGTAAAATACTCAGCAATCTCCTTTCGAACATCTTTTGCATTAAGAGTCGCTCTGCGTGGAAGATTTCTCAAGCTTGTCAAGCAATTGTCACCGTATGATTGCCTCCAGCTTCCTTGAGTTAAGCATCCGTTTTCTTCCCAATCTACAGAACCCGGTGGAATATAAATATTTTGAGAAGTCTTACTGTTTCTTAAAAAGTTATGCAGAAAAATTGCTGCCATAACTACCACTTTTGCTTTATTGGGCTCCAAGAGAAGAGGTTTTCTAAACACTCTAAAAACTGATGAAATAATACCAAAAACATTTTCAACCACTCTTCTCGCTCTACTAAGTCTATAATTGAATATTCTTTCAACTGATCCTTTTGGATGTGCTCCTGAATATGGTTTCATGATTCGTTCAGTAAGTGGAAAAGCGTCATCAGCTATGAATACATAAGGCGTATCATTCTGCCTTCCGGGCAGAGCTTTTGCTGGCGGCAAGTTTAGTATATTAGCCGCGATTCTACGATAAAGTTCACAATTTTGGAAAACTCCACCATCAGAAATTCTGCCCTGACATCCGATATCAAAAAATAATACGTTGTAATTTGCATCGACAAGTGCAAATAATACTATACTAAAAAAACCTTTGTAGTTATAGTATTCACTTCCGCTGTTTATTGGTGCTTGAAGAATTATGTGCTTTCCGTCCATGGAACCTACACAATTTGGAAAATTCCACATTGTCTCAAAACCTTGCGCAATCATCAACCATTCTTCTTGGGTGTTGGGCATCTGCAATCAAATTTTTTATTTATGAAGGCTTTAAATACTGTATTATAACAACTGCTATTTAATCTATGTTTTACATTCTAGGACGAAACAGTTGAAGCAGTTGAATTGATTGAAGAATCTGGCGAAGACAATATACCTATTAGCAAAAGCAGTGAATCTGATAACATTCAATCGCCAGAGTGCGCTGCAAAAACAACAAAACGGGTTGTCAGTAGGCAGGAAAAAGTAGGCACATCGGCATTCCGGAAACCTTCTACTCCTAAAAAAAGAAGAAAAGAAAAAGAAGATCCTCGAATTGAACAAGCTTTCCAATTATTGCAACAGCCGATACCAGAAGAAAATTCTTCAACTATTTATGCAAAGTATTTGGCCGATCAACTTGAAAAGTTTAGTCCAGTAACCCAAGCTGTTTTGAAGCATAAAATAAATGCATTAATTTTTGATGCTGAAATGGAGAAATATAATGCACAAAGAGTGGAAAATCCTTATACTGCAAGTATACTGTCTCAACCGACTAGTTTTTATTCGCCTGCCTTTGCTTCTCGTCCTACATCAACTGGCTTTGGTTCACCAGCTATATCAACTGGCCGCCCTTCACCTGTTTCATCACCTGCATCCACTACTCCAGTAAGCGAGATTTTAAGGCTCACTAATGAAGCGCTTGAAAACTCATCGTCAACAGACAGTCAAGTTTCGGCAGATAAAGTAGCTTTAGAATTAACCGAATTTGTTTATTTGACTGATAATTAAAGTTATAGTAGGGTTTAATCAACCAATTACAGATTGTTCAGTTTTGTTACATTTTTTTTATATTTTGGATATTTCTAACTACTCGTTTTTTAGAATACTTTTTGTTTTGATATTCTTATGTTTTTTTTACTTACGAGAGTGCTTTTTAAGTTCTGTTTCAAAAATATAAAAATCTCAATTCCATCTATTTACTTACCTTAACGTGTTCCTTTAAAGCTTCAATTAAAGCACTGCAGACTTCTGGAATTATCACAGATATGCTTTGCTTGGATATCTTGAAAAGATATTGTAAGCTTGTGTACGAATCCCCTGTAGCCAGAAAGCGTAATGTCACAGCCAATCTTTCCTTTATAGGTATGGATTTCCTCATATTTGTATCCATTTTTGCAATTTTTGGTCCAATTTTATTGAGCAAAACTTCAAAGTCATTTGGAGACATTCTCAAGAAATTTCGGAAATGACCAGTACTTTCATCCAAGGATAGCACATTCAATAACCTCGTACCACTTGATTGTTTTTTGTATAAATGTTTTATCCAATAGCGCCTGCTTTTCTCACTCGATTTGTTTTTTTCTTTTGAAATAAGGTGATGCATGACAATAAAGGCAGCACACTTTCTTTTCATTAAAATCAAATCCGACATATTGTTTTTTTAGTAAAATTATTATTCCTCAAAACCTCAAGACAGAAATTCGACACAAACCGTTTTCACAACTAAACAAGTCTACACTTAAACGTTCTTGCGGCGCAAATCTCTTTGATGTCGGAAAGAAAACCGACAAGAGACGGCTCGCGTGCGTTGAATGTGACGAAAATTTTTGCGTTAATTTTGTGCGGCGAATACGTCCACATTTGTTATAAATTTACGCACAACACAAAAATATTCGTCAAATACAACACACAACGCAAATTTTTACTAGTCTGGACGCGCCTTTAGAGCCGAGACGGCGCAAACTTACGCGAGAAATGGTCGGCGCGGCAACGGTGGGAATCAGGCGAATTCCGGGGGCGCGATAGGACGGCAAACTAATTGGCGAGACGGTAATGCGTCTAGGCGGAATGCGTTTGTACCGCGAGACGCGGACAATAGTAGGGAAAATTCAGGGGAAAATAACAACGAGACCAACCGGGCAACGACGTCCGGTACTATGCGGAATATTACGATTTTTAATGACGATTTAGAGTTGAATTCGGAAAATAAAATGGAGGACGAAATATTAACGACGCGGTCGCCGATTATTAGAGGAATTGTAGCGGATACGCGAGTAGATATTTTGTTGGATTCGGGAAGTGACATTACGGCGATTTCGGAGAATTTTTATGAAAAAATGCGGAAGGAGATTGAGATGCCGGTTTTGCCGGTGGCGAAGACTACTATTTCGGTCGCTATTGGTGAAGGGCGGCAACGCATAAAACAACAGGTGTTGTTACCGGTTAAAATAGGGAATATATCGGAGGAATTTGATATTAAATGTTTGGTTGTTCCCCGACTTAATGCAGATATTTTGTTGGGAATTGATTGGCTTACAAATTACAGGGTTAGTATAGATTTTTGCGGATCATTAATGACATTTAGTTGTGGGGATCGGGAATATACGGTGCAATTTGAAGAGGACACGTTCGAGTGGCCGGGAGCGGGATCAGAAAATGTGGTAGCGGATGCGTTATCGCGATCTCCACGGCGGAGAGATTTACAGCTTTCACCGGAACGGGTGAGAGGTGATAGAATTATGGGGATGGAATCAGGTGACTGTTTTAAGGTTATAAAAGAGAATTTGAGAACGTTACGGGAGGACCAGATGGGGGAATTATGGATTAGAGATAGGATAGTGCGTCTGGACGGATTGCAAAGGGAAGCGTGTGTGCTTTCCCAAAAAGAGCTTGCTCTCATTACATGGTTTGTTACATACAAGGGTTTATTATTCAAAAGAGGAACCGCCCTTAATCCGGGTTTTAAATTATGTGTTCCAAGGGGGCAGATTCAGGAATTGGTGTCCTCGTACCACCAGCAAGGGGGTCATTTTGGTAAGGCCAAGATTTATAATGACATGCTCGGTGCGTTTTATTGGCCAAAGATGCAGCATCATATCAGGCAGATAGTAGCTGCTTGCGATCTGTGTCAAAAGGCAAAGGTGTCTAAGGTGTCAAAGGGTTTGAGTCATGCGGTGATACCAACCAAGCCGGGGGATTTAGTTTGTGTTGATCTCATGGGGCCGTTACCGACCTCAAGGGGGGGTGTTACAATGTTATTAGTAGTGGTCGACGCATTTACCAAGCATGTTCGGTTGTACGCTCTTAAAAGAGCAACTGCCAGGGCTATTTTAGGGAGAATTATGGGCGATTATATAGCAACGGTTCAGAAACCGACATGTATTTTAAGCGATAATGGAACCCAGTTTACGGGTAGAGAGTGGCAGAATACCTTAACTCAGGCGGGTATTCGTTATAAGTATATTTCGGTTTACTTTCCAGAGGGGAATTTAACAGAACGGTATAATAAGGAGGTTGGAAGGCTTCTTAGGTCCTATTGTCACGACAAGCACACTCGATGGGCATGCATGCTACACTCTATCGAGGATTGGTTAAATAACGCAGTAAGTCTGGCTACGGGATATGCGCCCATTTATTTGCAATTCGGTGTTCGTCCAAGGCAACCTATAAGGGACTTGGTAGAATTTCCGGACGATGAGGAAGATCAGCCTAGTTTAGAGAAGGTTCGAATTTTGGCATTGGAGGGGTTAAAATCTCGCGCGGAGAAACGGGTGGCTAAGTTGAATGCAGGAATTCGACCAGTCGAATTCGCGGAAAATGATAAAGTACTTGTACGGGTTCATAAGCAATCCTCTGCAGAGGAACGAACAATAAAGAAATTTTTCTTGCTATTTGAGGGCCCACTATACGTGTCACGGAAAGCCGGTCCTAACAGTTATGTATTACGGGATTCACAGGGGCGGGAGCATTCTAAGCAGAATGTTAAAAATCTCAAATTGTATCGGGAGCTGGATCTTTAGCTTCCAAAGCAAGTGGTTTTTGGAAAGTTAGTATCTCCAATTTGATAGTAATTACGTTATTTTTTTTGTTACGAGGCTATATTGTTTGCCTTAGTTTTTCATTGTGTACTTAGTTATAGAAACTTGATGTTAAAATTGAGGAATCTTTATTGTGTTCTATGTTGTTAACATAAATCTGCACTGTATGTAAGGTCTTGTTCTCTGTATTAGATTTAAGTGGGGGGTAATGTAGTGGTTCGGCAATAGGTACGAATAAGCGGTTAGATGTTCCCTAGAAGGTTTTGGCCAGACTAACAATTTCGGATTTAAACTGAAGTGAATCACTTATAACTAATCCCATTTAGGTTTAGCTCTAAGCTCCAACACAATCGTGCTTATTTCACCACGAAAATTTACCGGATGTCCTTCTTGATCTAACGCTAAAACTGTAATATTTGTAATGACACGTTGAGGTATAACCGGCAAATACAATAGATTTGAAGGTGTTTCAATAATTGTGTATCCTGGATCTTCTCTTATAGAAAATTCGTAAATCGTATGTGAAGGTCTGTCACCATTGAAGGCTCCGCAAGTAATGTTGCTATCAAAGTGTATGCTCGATACTTTTATAATTTTAACTGGCAAATCCGAATAATGCGTCATACCAGAATCGAAAAGTTTTTCGGAAAATGGCATAAAAAGCCTAACCGACACGCGCCCGGGGAGATTCCTTATCTCGTACGATAAGGGACAGTACGCGTGATCTCTTGCGGTCCTAATTGAAAGTAGTAGTTCCGAGAGTGTGTTGTAGTTCCGCCGATCAGAAGTGTGACGGTGTCGCTAAAAAGTGTTCGAAAAGTAAGGAGATCGCGCCGGCTCTCGTGACGTACCCTGAAGTCTGCAAGACCTTCTAAATGAGGTAGGATAGTTTGTAGGGCTAATTGTTATCGCTTGGTGGGGTATAGATACTTCACCCTTGTATTTAGATGTAAGCAATGTACTTGTTATTTTTTATCTCTTTGAGTATCATTCTCTGGGCCCCTAGTTTCAGAAGATAGAGTAGTAAAAACTTTACCGCTACGCTCCGTAGCAAAGAGGTTTCGCCGATAAAGGAATCGGCGAAGCACAAGTTGAACACCACGAATTAAAGAGCAAGTCGCATCAGTTCGTAGCAATCCGTGACATTATTAGGTTCTTTGAAGGATAATATATATTTACTACTATACATTTCACATTTAAGAGTATTGTTATTGAGCTTCAATGAAAAGTATAGGTTAGGATCACCATCGAGACCCATTTTTTTCTGTATGAAAGCTTCGATATCGGAAATTTCATAGCAGCCAGCCGGAAATTCGATAATTTTTAATTTGTCCTTTTCGTTTACATCATAATAGTAGAATTTTTCACCGTCTTCAATATTAGGAATTGAGTAATACGATGTAAACGATCTAAGTACTAACTCATAATCGTACTTAGGATTTAAGATGATAGGTTTCTGAGGTTTAAACGAAAATATATGATTAGTACTGTTTACTCTCAACAATTGCGACATGACTACTGACACATTACATTTTAGTTATCCTTAATATATTCACTTAAACAAAGTACGCAATGCGAAGTCATTGTAAGTCCAAATACGTCACACCAGATATGGCGATTCGAATTCGTTTGGCACGGTAAAAGTGACTTATATTTTTCTCTCTCCTCTTGCGTCAAGTCGAACCACAATTCTTGAAGATTTTTAGCGCTTTTCAAAAGTCGTCGAATTACATCGGCATCCATTGTATAAAAATTTCAGACATAAATGTCCACAATTGAATTGATTGAATGTTTGAAAGCGATCGTTGTTATAGAAAATACGATTTTCACTTAAATATTCAACGAGTTCAGGTGGCGGTTTCAAATTACCGAATGAATCAAAATATTCTACGTCAGGAATCTGCTTATAGCCTCGTGCTACCAAACTAGCTTTAAATTGTTCTATCTCGTTGTTGTGATTCGTTTTTATAATTTATAGACCCAACGACAGCCATCACGTTTGCTTTCATTGGTCATTGTTCTTCAACAATTTCCCACGCTTCATTTTTCTTCACATTAGTAATTTCTTCTTTCATTGCATCGTACCATTTATCTGCCTGATCTCCCTTCATAGCTTCTGTTGGAGACGTAGGTACGTAGGTTCTTTAACAATCTTCTTAAAACAATCTTCTTTAAAAATAACGTCTCTGCTTACTATTATTATATTATATTATACAGGGTGACCCAGGGTCGCGTTAAAGTCCCATAACTTTTTACCTAATTGAGATATCGACTTGATTTTTTTTTCAAAAGGTAGGTACAATAATACTGCATATTATTAAAATAGTTTCGTTTATATACAGGATGGCTCAGTATTAGAAATTCACTAAAGTTACCTTTTTTTTAATGGAACCCCCTGTATATTATAACATTTTTGAATTCTTTAGTGAATTTTAGTGTGACTTTATGTACCATACATTGTACCTAAAACCAATCGTTTAGTGGTAATTCGACATTTTCGAAAAAAGTAGAGGTTTGAAAAAAAATGAATATTGCCGCATTTGTAAAACTTAGAAGGCCGTGACTCTGGGTTATTAGTAAACATGAAATGTACTACTGTGTGACAGGGATTCAGAATTGAATACTGTTTGTGTTCTTAGATATCGATACGCCAATTTACAAAATTTCAATTAAAGGTAACTTGATTTTTTTAAATGAAACTACCTACTTTTTTGTACACCATCTTGTAGGAAATTTTATTGCCTTTCTAACGATATAATATTGTCAATATTTTTACCTGCTAGTTTTCTCTTAATTCCGGAATTTCTTATAATTCGCGGTAATTTAGTAGTATTCGCGGTAGTTAGCTGTTGTTGGCCTAACACTATAGACATTGTCCTTAACAAATCCCCATAGGAAAAAATCAATTGGTGTCAAATCGCGGGAACGGGCAGGCCTACAACAGCTAACGACATGAAGATCCGGATAAGAGACGCTTTTCGATCAATTGATTAAAACATGCTAACGCGCTTTAGAAATTAGTTTTTAAGAAGACGTAATCGAACATAATAGCAATATCTTTGAGCATCTACTGTAAGAAAAATTATTGTGCTATCAAAAAAAACTGTTCTTTACATTATTCCTTGTACATTATCATTATCTCCCTATAATCAAATAAATTGTAGTTCATTGATTGATCTGTATACTTTTTTTATAACTCACTATCTTTTATAAAATTTTTGTTTTATTTTAATTTAATTTACTATATTGAGCCACTTTGAACAGTACTATTGAAAATTGAAAATAACCGCGAATTATAAGAAATTCCGGAATTAAGAGAAAACTAGCAGGTAAAAATATTGACAATATTATATCGTTAGAAAGGCAATAAAATTTCCTACAAGATGGTGTACAAAAAAATAGGTAGTTTCATTTAAAAAAATCAAGTTACCTTTAATTGAAATTTTGTAAATTTGCTTATCGATATCTAAGAACACAAACAGTATTCAATTCTGAATCCATGTCACACAGTAGTACATTTCATGTTTACTAATAACCCAGAGTCACGACCTCCTAAGTTTTACAAAAGCGGCAATATTCATTTTTTTTCAAACCTCTACTTTTTTCGAAAATGTCGAATTACCACTAAACGATTGGTTTTAGGTACAATGTATGGTACATAAAGTCACACTAAAATTCACTAAAGAATTCAAAAATGTTATAATATACAGGGGGTTCCATTAAAAAAAAGGTAACTTTAGTGAATTTCTAATACTAAGCCACCCTGTATATAGACGAAACTATTTTAATAATACGCAGTATTATTGTACCTACCTTTTGAAAAAAAAATCAAGTCGATATCTCAATTAGGTAAAAAGTTATGGGACTTTAACGCGACCCTGGGTCACCCTGTATATAACATTTCCGTTCCATCAGGATAACCCAGGGTACTCTCGCATTCAACAATGTACAAATTGTTTCTTCTTTTCGCTCTTAAAAACACGTTTTTACAGTCTCGGCAACATTCTTAAGAATTACCTACTATTTTTAGATTTTTTCTTCGATTCTGCTAATGGACAATAATTTATCTTCGAGTTGAGGTATAGTCCTTTTCAAGATATAGTAGAAAAGAGGCGTGAGAGCTTAGGGATTATAGCAATAAAGTAATGACTTTCCTAATACCAATACAATGGAACGTTGAAGCACTTCGGTCGGACCGGGTAGTAAACAGTATTTACATTTCCAGGTAAGAACTTAAGAAATGTTATTTAATGAGTGTTTTGCATCGCCGCTTAGCCGCAGCGAACGTACTAAACTTAAAATACGGTTCTGCGTCCTTCGACCGGCGAGTACGACGTGTACCCTAAACAGCACCGGGTAGTCGTAAACTCATCAGCTTATAAAGTCATTTTCTACTATATCTTGAAAAGGACTATACGTACAAAACTTCGGACAATTCAATGCCAAAATTTCCAAATTCAGGCTTGATATTCAGAAAAAAAAATTCTTTACCTTTAATTGGTAGACTTCTTCCCTCTGCTCTAATCACAGATCAAATGTTGTCTTCTATATAATCGTTGAACAATTCGATATGTGGCGACATGTTGTCGGAAGCACCTGAGTCGAGTGTCTATACACGTACATATATTGGTTTTTTCTTCGTTATTAGTGCACAGTGCTCTATACTCTCTAACCACAGTAGCAATAACTGTATGTTCGACTTCATAAATTTCCTAATTTTCTTCACTTTGTTTTCTTCCTCTTCTACAATTCCTTGAAATGTGGCCCTTCATTCCACAGGTAAAGCATATGACAGTCTTTTGTTTATTTACTTAATTTTTATTAACCTTGTAACGAAGTTATTTTTTTTATTCCGCGTTGTCAGTTTTTCCAGATTTCCCATATTTAATTTAATCTCACCGTATAGTATAGTCTAACTTTCCGCGTCGAATCCATCTTCAATTTGGAAGTGGAGGTAAAGTTTTTTGTAAATTCAAAAGGTATAAATTAACCGGCTTTTCAAAAAGACTCTCTCGTCCTGTAGACGCTCGTCCTGTAGACGCTCGTCCCGTATACTCGCGTTCTTTTGCTCTCGTTCCGTTTGGGCTCGTCCCGTAGAATCTCGTTCCGTATATTCGCGTTTTTTTATTTGCTCTCGTTCCGTTTGGGCTCGTCCCAGTTGAGTGTCGCTCGTACGCAAATTTCGTCGAGACAAAATTTAATACGCGTTACGTGAGAAAGCATTTTTCCGCGTGTCCGAAGGAAGTTTCCACGTGGACCGATCTGTAACCGGCGAACGTCCGATAAACCGAATGTAAGTACTTATTGTTTTTGGTTAATTTATTTCATTGTGACATTTTATAAGTATTTTACCCTGTTAAATTTGGGAACTGGTAATCTGACACTATTTTCCCTGAAAAACCGTTTTGTTCGCCGCGTCATAGCTGTTATTTATGCGTATAAAGATCGTGTTACTGCCCCCCGTATTGTTAAAAATATCAGGATTGTTAATTTATTTGTTTTATATAATTTCTTTATTTTGAATAAGTAATTTTGTTAAACCCGAAACGAGAACTTTTATTTCCTCCGTTCGATCCCCAACTGGAAATAAAATAATTTAAAAGATAAACTGCCGGTAAGTTCTGTACGCGCTAAGGGGAGAATTAAAGCCCTCCCTCTCAACCGATTTACTACTTAGGTCACTAATATCACGACCCCTGGACGAACCGATTCTTCACTGCAGTTACCTGGCCCTCGTCGATTAGTAACGATATTAATAAGGGTAAGATTCGTGGAGTAAACCACATATAAAAATCTGGCGCCCGAGCAACCCCGTGAGTCACAAGACTGTCGTCGAGGCGTTATAATTGTAAGCGTATAATCCACCGCGGAAAAACGCGCTACAAATTTGGCGCCCGAGCAGGGACCTGAGTTGGCGATCTGCGCCGAAAAATTCCCGTATCATTACGTATCACTTCGTATCATTTATTTTAGATTTTCCTGATATTGTCCGCGTTCAGTGTAAATTAATTTATTAATTTCGTTAAAATCGTTAAAATTTGACAAAATTCGGTGTACAATTGCGATAAGGATCGAATTCCTGATAAGACCGGTATTTTATTCGACATAAAAAGGTGAACAATAACATCGGAAAATTTATCGATTCCGAAACGGATTTGTTTATGCCTGACCCTGAAGAGAGTTTTATTGATAATCCGGCCGATAAGGGTCGCAGTTGGATTTATAAATTGGATAGGGAACATTTAATTAAACAACTATCCGTTCGCAACCTCCCCATAACCGGTAACGTAGAAGAATTACGCAAAACCCTATCGCGTTCGGTAGCGAGAACCAAAAGGGCGCTAATTTCGGAGAGAACCCTTTCGGAAAAAGTAGAACATCCGTCTGAAAGTACCGTAAAACCCGAAACCCTAATCATGAACGAACCCGGTATGGCTAACACTAGTCACGCGTCCACGAGTCACGCGTCCGTGAGTAATCCAATCTTCCCTCCCCCCGTACTCGCCCCGTTGAACGTCCACGAGTGGCGTTTATCCTTCCGGGGTAGAGAAGATCCCGCGGCGTTTCTGGAACGCTTGGATGAAATTGTCGCGGCCCGTAATATAGATCCTAATCGATTATTGCCCTGCATGCCGGAATTGTTTCAAAGAAGAACCTGCGGCTTGGTTCCGAAACAATCGCGCTCTTTGGAGAGATTGGGCCGATTTTGAAGTCGCGTTCCGCCAAGCGTATTTTCCAGTCGGTTACGAGGAAGAACTAGAGGCTGAAATAAGCCGACGGCTACAGAAACATTCGGAACCCGTATCCGCGTACTTTACCGATTTACAGACCCTTATGCGTCGACACGGCAAATTGTCAACCGCCCAACAGTTGGGCTGGTTGTATCGAAATCTGTTACCCGAATACCGTCAACAGATCAGAAAGAACGAGTTCACCGATACGGCGGAATTATTTTTAAAAGCTCGGGAGTTTGAAAAATTATTGGCCGAATTAAAACACAACCCCTCGCCGCGTGAAAAGTCCGAAATAGTTCGTCCAAACCTCAGCAGTGCCCCACGACGTGATTCACCGCAGACGTTATACGCCCCTGTAACTCCGAACTCTTCCGCGAAAGAGCTAACTCCGCGTACCCCTGTCGCTAAACCTCCCGTGCGTTCGTTACCCGCTGCGTTGTCTTCTGCTATTTGCTGGAAATGCGGTCAAACCGGTCACTTGCGGACAGCATGTCCGAATACTACCCGAATATTCTGCTCCAGGTGTCGTCGGGAAGGAATTTTGTCCCGCGATTGCCCGTGTAAGACGACGTCGGAAAACTAGCCGAAAACTGTGCCGAAGAGAGGCCGAGACAGTTTTCTACGCCACTAGCCTCTCACACCGTAGGGATGATCACCGATGGTCGCCCCTGTATACCCGTTTTAATCGAGAACCGCCGCTTCTACGCGTTATTAGACACCGGAGCGGTTCGCTCGTATATCGGCGATGCGATCGCCAGTCGATTCCCAAGATACCGCCGCCCAACCGTCTCCCAGTCTGCCACCGTACGACTGGCAAATGGGGATTTAGTTACAATAACCGATACGTACAATTTCAATATAACGATGGGAGACCGAACTCTCAACGTTACATTAGACCATTTTCCCCGACTCACTACCGATATGGTATTAGGAATAGATATCCTCCGGGAAGGTAAATTCCGTATTGATCTTGAATCAAATACCATGTGCATGGGAGATACCGAAATCTACCCAGGAAGTCGGTCCGAAGCAGTCCGCTCGTCCGGTCTTACGACAAAAACTCCAGGAAGCAATCTTTCCGCGTCCGGTAAATGCCCAGAAGGTTCTCGCCACGAACCCGGTAGCCTACACAGAGACAAGGAAAATTCGCGTCTTACCCCGCGTCTGACCAGTCGTGAGAACGTCACCGCGAAAACGGATACCGCCCTAAAGAAAGGTAAAAGGAAAGCTGTACAACCGCGTAAGACTTGTTCGCCCGAAACGATTTCTAGTTCCGTTAGAGTCGTTCCCGCGTCGGAAACCCAGAGTTGCCGAAATTTTGGTGTTGTGGTCAAAGAAAATCGTCGGGATACCGCACCCGAAGTTTCCATTCCTTCGACGCCTGGGCAAAGATATTCGCGTACTCTTTCGTTAATCCCTAAAGAAAGTCCGTACGATAGTTTTACAGATGTTACGAATCCGGTTCATCTAACTAATAGATCGATAGCTGTACAAAATGCAAGTAAACCCGAAATTTTGCACAGAAATTGCATGTTACCCGAGGTAAATTCTGTTACTGCGGGACCCGTTAACGATTTGACGGCCGAGGAAAACGAGAAACTTGAAAGTTTCCTTCGCGTCGAATTGCCCCGATTTGACTCCGTAAAAGGTCCTACTGACCTTGTCGAACACGAAATTCGCCTGATAGACCCGTATCCAATTAAGCAACGTTACCGTCCACAGAATCCGAAAATGCAGGAGGTAATTGACGCCGAGGTGGATGAAATGTTGGCGAAGGGCGTGATTGAGCCGTCCACAAGTCCGTGGAGCTCTCCCCTGGTAATCGTCCGCAAAAAAGACGGAAAATACCGTTTTTGTATCGATTTCCGTAAAGTCAATGACGTAACCATGAAAGACGCGTATCCACTTCCGCTTATTAACGCGATTTTGGACAAATTACGTCATGCCAGGTATATTTCGAGTCTCGATCTTAAAAGCGGTTACTGGCAAGTACCACTAGCGGAATCCAGCAAACCGATTACAGCATTCACCGTACCCGGTCGAGGCTTGTATCAATTCACCGTTATGCCGTTTGGTTTACATTCCGCGCCCGCAACTTTCCAGCGTTTAGTCGATCAGGTAATCGGTCCAGATCTAGACCCTTACGCGTTCGCGTATCTAGATGATATTATCGTGTTAGGTAGTACGTTTGACGAGCACCTTGAAAACCTCCGAGAAGTTTTCCAACGACTGAGACACGCGAAATTGCAGTTGAATCCCGAAAAATGTCATTTTTGCCTGCCTTCCATGAAATATCTAGGGCATATTGTAACCGGTGATGGTATAAGTACCGACCCCGATAAAGTCGAATCGATCGTTAAGTTCGCCCCTCCGACAAACCTACGCGAACTACGTCGTTTCTTAGGTGTGGCTTCGTGGTACAGACGCTTCGTTCCGAATTTCTCTCAAACGGTTGCGCCACTCACGAAATTGTTACGGAAAACCTACCGATGGAATTGGACTTCCGAACAGGATAACGCGTTCGAAAATATTAAACGTCGTTTGACTGAAGCTCCAATCCTCTCCTGTCCCGATTTTTCTCTACCGTTTACCCTACAGTGCATCTGAATTCGGTTTAGGCGTAGCGCTAACCCAAAACCGCGACGGTGTCGATTACATAATCGCGTACGCGAGTAGGACCCTTACACCAACCGAGAAGAATTATTCCGTTACCGAGAAGGAATGTCTTGCAATCGTCTGGGGTATAGAGAAAATGCGTCCGTATCTAGAAGGTTACCATTTTACTGTGTTGACTGATCACCAGTCGCTGAAGTGGTTACATTCGATTGTAAATCCGTCCGGTCGACTCGCCCGTTGGAGTATTTTCCTTCAACAATACGACTTCGAAATTAAGTATCGCCGTGGCGTGTTGAATCGCGTAGCCGACGCGTTGTCGCGAAATCCCTTACCCGTTTCCGAAGAATCCCCACCAGAAGTTTGTATCGTAGACTTATCCACGTGTAATTGGTACCGAAACAAACTAAAAGAGGTTTCGGAAAAGCCGAAAGATTTTCCAGATTTTTGTGTCCGAAATGAACGCTTGTACCGACATTTTTGGGACATTAACGATTTCGGGGAAGCTGAAATGGTCGATCCGTGGAAAATGTGTGTCCCCAAACCAAGTCGTGAAGCAGTATTACGCGAGAACCACGACGTACCGACTGCTGGTCATTTAGGAATCGCGAAAACTATCGCTCGCATTGCAAAGCGTTATTACTGGCCCGGAATGTTTCGTGATATTACGAAATATGTTCGAAGCTGTTCTACGTGTAACCAGTACAAACCGTCATCACAGTTACCACCCGGGAAGATGCAGCCCTCTCCGAACCACGCCCCCTGGGAGACTGTGAGTACCGATCTAATAGGGCCTTTACCTAGAAGTAAAAGGGGACATTGTTGTTATTTTTTGCATCTCATAGATTGATATTAAGTGCCATCTATTGGCCATATGTATTATCTTGTTTTCTTGTTCTATGGCATTTTGAAAATAAAGTTTAGTTCTGTTCTACAATTCATACCGAAAAGTCGTTGTTATTTTTACTCTGCAAAAACCAACAGGTTATGGGCCCAGAACGAATTTAGTTGGGTTCCACGTGTAGCTCTTTTCGTGAAATCGTTTTTGCTAAGAATAATAGCGGAATAATGGCAGTTAATTTTCTTTCTAATGTTCCGAAGTTAAAAGGTCGTGAAAATTACGATAACTGGGCTTTTACGGTTCGAAACATGTTTGTTCTGGATGAACTTGAAAAGTGCCTAGATGGAACAGAAGTGGATGCCGGAAAGGATGCGAAGGCGTTGGCAAAATTGGTTTTAACCATAGACAGCACGCTTTATGTACACATCAAGGAGGCGAAGAAAACGAAGGAATTGTGGGACATGCTCCAGAAACTGTACGATGATCGTGGTGTTAGTAGAAGAATTGGATTGCTTCGTGCTTTAACTTCCATCAGATTGGAAAGCTGCGACGGCATGCAGGACTACGTGATTCAGTTAATAGAAACGGCGCAAAAGTTGCAAGGTACCGGTTTCCATATTGACGACAATTGGATTGGGTCATTGCTTTTGGCGGGATTACCTGAAAAATATTCGCCAATGATAATGGCAATAGAACACTCAGGCGTTCAATTGACAGCTGACAGCATTAAAACGAAACTGTTGGAAATGGAACCGTGTGTTACAGCGGGTGGCAGTACTGGCAGTGCGTTCGGAGTCGGAACTCAAAAGTGGAGTAGTGGCAACAAACATTTCAATAAAAAACGTGACAACGTTGGTAGCTCGAACAGCTCGAACAGTACGAATGACAGTAATGACAGAAGTGGAAGTTTTAACCTCAAAAATGTCAAGTGTTACAAGTGTAAACAAACCGGTCACTTCAAAAATAAATGCCCGAACAAAACTGTTCTGAAAGGTGCATTTAACGCGATTTTTTTGAGCAATGAATTTAATGCCAGGGACTGGTACATTGATTCCGGGGCAAGTGCTCATTTGACGGTTCATCGCGAGTGGTTAACGAACATTTCGTCCAGTATTGAATCAAAAGAGATTGTAACCGCGAATAATGAGAGACTACCAGTGTGCTGCATTGGCAATGTAAACATCGTAACGATTGTTGGAGAGCAAAAGTGTGACATCGTTGTGAGGAAAACAATGTGTGTTCCTGGGTTGACTACTAACCTAATATCAGTCAGTCAGTTAATTAAGAGTGGAAACAGAGTATCCTTTACCAAAACCGGTTGTAATATTTACAATAATGAAAATGTTTTGATAGGTGTTGCTGACCTAATTAATGATGTATACAAATTGAGAGTAGAAGGAGGTTTGCAGTGTTTACTGACGTCGACGGCTAATGGTGATGCTGAAATTTGGCACAGACGTTTTGGTCACATCAACTACAGGGATCTTAGCAAGATGCAAAAGGGCATGGTAGAGGGAATGTCATTCAAAACGGACGTCGACTGTACTCAAACTTGTGTAATTTGCTGCGAAGGGAAACAAACAAGATTCCCCTTTAAACATAGCGGTACGAGAGCGACTTCCTTGCTGGAACTGGTACATGCTGATGTCTGCGGGCCCATGGAAAATAGATCCATTGGGGGTTCAAAATATTGTCTTATCTTCGAAGATGACTTTAGCAGAATGACATTTGTATATTTTTTGAAAAACAAATTTGAAGTTTCAGACTATTTCAAGAACTTCAAAGCCATGGTAGAAAATCAAAAAGGTACGAGAATCAAAACATTAAGAACTGATAACGGAGGAGAATTCTGCAGCGACGAAATGAAAAGTTTTTTAGCTAAAGCCGGAATAATTCATCAGACAACAAACCCACACACACCGCAGCAGAATGGTATGGCAGAGAGGATGAATCGTTCATTAGTGGAAAAAGCGAAATGCTTGCTGTTCGATTCAAGTTTAGATGTAAAATTCTGGGCAGAAGCTGTGAATACATCAGTTTATTTGAAAAACAGATCGTTAGCAGCAGGTTTAATAGATAAAACCCCATATGAGGTTTGGCATGGTAGGAAACCAAATGTAGAAAATGTTAGAATTTTTGGTAGTAAGGCCATGGTTCATATTCCTAAAGCCTGTAGAAAAAAATGGGACAGGAAGTCACGAGAAATGATTCTGGTAGGTTTCGGAACCGAAACAAAAGGTTACCGAGTGTTTGACCCAGAAAGTGGCAAGGTCATTACGAGAAGAGATGTTATTGTCATGGAGGATAAAAATTATACCAGAATTATGACAGGACAAGATCAAGTGGGGGATTCGAAAGCAGATGAAAGCGTTCCGGATCATGAAAGTGAATCTTCCGAAGAATTATCCGAACTCACGGATACAAGTAGCGATCAAGATTATGTGGCAAACGATGAGTTACCTGGTGATGTAGATCTGGATCAAAATGAACCTAGATACCCGAAGAGAACACCGAAACCAAAAACCTTCGATGACTACGTGACCTACATGTGTTGTTCGAGTGATACTGTCGACATAGTACGAGACAACGAACCTACTACTGTGAAGGAAGCCTTGACGGGTCCTGAGAAGAATCAGTGGCAGGAGGCGATGAAGGAAGAATATCATTCATTCATGGAGAATGAAGCATGGGAAATTGTGGAGTGTCCTAGTGAGGCTAATATAGTCGATTGCAAGTGGGTGTTCAAGAAAAAACGTAACAGTGACGGGAGTGTTAGGTTTAGAGCAAGGCTTGTAGCGAAGGGTTTCACACAAAAGTCAGGTGTAGACTATGAAGAAACCTTCTCACCTGTAATTAGATTTAGTAGCTTAAGATTGTTAATTGCGCTGGCTGTTAAATTAGATCTGAGTATTAGTCATTATGACGTTATGACCGCTTTTCTGAACGGTGATCTAAAGGAATTGATATATATGAAGCAGCCTGAAGGTTTTAATTTCTCTGATAACTCTGTTTGTAAATTAAAAAGGGCTATTTATGGTTTGAAACAAGCTTCGCGAGTATGGTATGAGAAAGTCGATGATCTACTAAAAGAATTAAATTACAAGAGGTCTAATTTTGAATATTGCATGTATATAAAAAGAGATAGAGAGAACTTAACAATAATCGCATTGTATGTAGATGATTTTTTCGTTTTCTCAAACAGTACTCAAGAAACTGATTTTCTAAAATCGCAATTGGGAAATAAATTTAAACTCAAAGATTTAGGTGAAGCAAAACAGATTTTAGGAATGAATATCAGTAGGGATTTTGAGAGGGGTATAATAAAGCTAGATCAGTCTGAATATGTGAATCAAGTTTTGAAGAAATTTAACATGACAAATTGTAAGCCATTTAATACACCTTTAGAAGTTAAATCAGAGTTTGATGTACAGACAGAGGAGAATATTGTAAATGGGAATATACCCTATCAGCAGGCTATCGGTTCATTGATGTATCTGGCGGTTTTAACCCGGCCTGATATTGCATTTTCAGTGAGTTTTCTAAGTCAATTCAATAACAAATTCAATCAACATCATTGGAATTGCCTAAAAAGGGTTATTAAATATTTAAGTGGTACTAAAGATTATGGAATTTGTTATAGAAAGGATGATGAAGACTTAATGGGTTTTGTCGATGCCGATTGGGGAAGTGACAGGGTTGACAGAAAATCATATACAGGGTTTGTTTTCTCTTTCTCTGGAGGTGCTGTTTCTTGGGAGAGCAGAAAACAACGAACCGTGGCTCTGTCAAGCACGGAAGCCGAATACATGGCTATTACGGAGGGTGCGAAAGAAGCTGTGTATTTAAAAAATGTTTTATGCGAAATCACTGGTGTAGATAAATGCGTGATTTTGTTCAATGACAACTTAAGTGCTCAGAAACTTGCGAGCAACCCTGTATTCCACAAGCGTTCGAAACACATAGACATACGCCATCATTTTATCAGAGAAATGATAAATGAAAAGAAAATAAATTTAGTTTATTTACAAACTGACGAAATGATTGCGGATGTACTAACCAAAAGTTTGTGCTTGGCGAAGCATAATAAGTTTGTTAAGGGTTTAGGTTTGGATGTTTAATATTTTTTGTTTCATTCGATGCAGTGGGGGTGTTATTTTTTGCATCTCATAGATTGATATTAAGTGCCATCTATTGGCCATATGTATTATCTTGTTTTCTTGTTCTATGGCATTTTGAAAATAAAGTTTAGTTCTGTTCTACAATTCATACCGAAAAGTCGTTGTTATTTTTACTCTGCAAAAACCAACAATTGTTACGTAATAATGTTCCAAGATCGTTTCACCAAGTGGGTACAATGTCGCGCGATACGAACCGCAACCGCAACCAATGTCAGTACCGCGCTCCGCGAAGAGGTTGTCTCAACTTTCGGTACGCCGAAAACCGTTCTATCCGATAACGGCACCCAGTTTACTAGTTCGATTTTTAAGGAAACGTTGAAGACTTTCGGTATTGCACAACGCCTTACCCCTCCTTATACACCGCAAGCAAATCCCGTGGAACGCGCTAATAGGGTAATTAAAACTATGATTGCGCAATTCTGCGCAAATGATCATCGCGATTGGGATTTATATTTGCCGGAACTCAAATTTGCTATAAATACATCCCGACATGAATCAACCGGATTTACCCCCGCATTTTTAAACTTCGGTCGTGAACTAGAGATACCGAATGGGATTTATCAAGATGAAAATTCACATAATGATAATGATAACCCTGCTCTCCGCGAAGAGATAGAATTACATAACCGGCGATTGGAAAAATTGAAAGAATCGTACGAGTTAGTTAAAATTAACCTTTCCCGTGCGTTTACCAGTCAAAGTCATTATTACAATCTTCGTCGACGAGATTGGCGATGTACCGTAGGTGACAAAGTTTACAAACGCGAATCCCCGTTGTCATCCGCGACTGATCACGTGGCCGCTAAATTATGCCCGAAGTACTCCGGTCCTTACGTAGTGACGAAAGTACTCTCTCCGGTCGTGTATAATTTGAAAGGTGAAAATGGTGTCAGATATCTCCGTATACACATTAAAGATCTCAAACCCGCAACCGAAGAAATCTCGCCGGAAATGTCATAGACATTTCACTTTTCCGTTATTTTTTTTTCGAAACCGAAACTTTTGTAGCTACCGATAGGCAACATGGAATCGGACGACTCTTTCGAGGTGCTCAGCATCAATTACCTCTCCGATATGTCTGATTACGAGGAACAGGGACCATCCGCATCATCCCGATTGGCCGATTCACCTCCGCCGACAAATCCGCCGTCATTTTCCGCCTCCCAACTACCGACAGATTCGTCTCCGCCTGTTGTTACTTCTCTGCCGCCGACGACTTCGTCGTCCTCCTGTACTCCGCCGACATCCACGACATCGATTCCTACGTCGACTTCGCTTCCACTGGCCGTTTCAACGGTCGCTTCACCGCCGCCGATTTCTCCACTAACCGTCACGCCGAAGGTTTCCTCGGCTATCTGCCATTTAGGCCCTCCTGTGGCCTACATCCCCGAGTACGATAGGGAAGGACGGCCAATCCTTCGCTCCGTACGGAAAACCGTCAGGTCGATCGGAACCCAGTACGTGGATTTCTCACCTCCACCGACCATCCTACGCTACTGGGCCAACCTCAACTCGCCGCCCCCGAAGCCTGCGAAGAGAACCCACCTCAACATTACCCCGGACCTGTGTTGGCGATGTGGTCAGGTAGGTCACTCCCGAAACTCCTGCCAACGTCCCCGGATCCTTTTCTGCTCCCGATGTGGCCAGCTGGGAGTACTGTCCCGAGACTGTCCCTGCTAGTCGGCTGCTCGAATACCGATGGAGGGTAAGCGTGGCAACAAGAGCCGAAGAATTGTTTTTTTTTTAATTTTTTATATTATTGATAAAAAATTTGTAATTAGGTAGTCCGAGGAAAAATGAAAACGAGTTTCATTTATTTTTCACCGAAGTAAGAGGGGGATGTAACGAAGTTATTTTTTTTATTCCGCGTTGTCAGTTTTTCCAGATTTCCCATATTTAATTTAATCTCCCCGTATAGTATAGTCTAACTTTCCGCGTCGAATCCATCTTCAATTTGGAAGTGGAGGTAAAGTTTTTTGTAAATTCAAAAGGTATAAATTAACCGGCTTTTCAAAAAGACTCTCTCGTCCTGTAGACGCTCGTCCCGTATACTCGCGTTCTTTTGCTCTCGTTCCGTTTGGGCTCGTCCCGTAGAATCTCGTTCCGTATATTCGCGTTTTTTTTTTGCTCTCGTTCCGTGTGGGCTCGTCCCAGTTGAGTGTCGCTCGTACGCAAATTTCGTCGAGACAAAATTTAATACGCGTTACGTGAGAAAGCATTTTTCCGCGTGTCCGAAGGAAGTTTCCACGTGGACCGATCTGTAACCGGCGAACGTCCGATAAACCGAATGTAAGTACTTATTGTTTTTGGTTAATTTATTTCATTGTGAGATTTTATAAGTATTTTACCCTGTTAAATTTGGGAACTGGTAATCTGACACTATTTTCCCTGAAAAACCGTTTTGTTCGCCGCGTCATAGCTGTTATTTATGCGTATAAAGATCGTGTTACTGCCCCCCGTATTGTTAAAAATATCAGGATTGTTAATGTATTTGTTTTATATAATTCTTTATTTTGAATAAGTAATTTTGTTAAACCCGAAACGAGAACTTTTATTTCCTCCGTTCGATCCCCAACTGGAAATAAAATAATTTAAAAGATAAACTGCCGGTAAGTTCTGTACGCGCTAAGGGGAGAATTAAAGCCCTCCCTCTCAGCCGATTTACTACCTAGGTCACTAATATCACGACCCCTGGACGAACCGATTCTTCACTGCAGTTACCTGGCCCTCGTCGATTAGTAACGATATTAATAAGGGTAAGATTCGTGGAGTAAACCACATATAAAAATCTGGCGCCCGAGCAACCCCGTGAGTCACAAGACTGTCGTCGAGGCGTTATAATTGTAAGCGTATAATCCACCGCGGAAAAATGCGCTACAACCTCTTTGAATATTGCTTCTTACTAAAAAACGGTTTTGTAGTATCTTCGCTTCGACCTTCAACTTCAACTCGATCGGTATTTCTATTTATTCTTTTCTTCTCCAAAAGTAATTTTGCCTTTACATCGCCAGTAGTTAACTTCACTTCTTCTTTTTCTAAATTTCTAACTAACCCTTCGTATTTGTTCATCGGTAGACCCATTAAATAGAAACACGCCAACAAATTATCTGGAAATAAAATTCCAGCCTTCGCTACCTTTCGGTTAATGTCCTGGATTCTACTGAGATATTCCTGCATTGTTGTATCGTCGTTTTTTGTAATAGTTACCATTTCCTTTAGTAACATTACCGTATGTAACAACTTAAACTTAGTGTGTTGATCTTCTATTATCTTCCAAGCATCTTTAGCGTATTCACTTTCTCGGATGTCTTCGATATATGCGTCGCTTACCGATAACAGTATAAAAGTTAAAGCTTTTTGGTAAATTCGTCTTTTGTCATCATTTAGAGGCAAATCAAAGCCGGATTAATCGCATCCCAGCAATTCTTCTGCATTAATGCCACCTTCACTCGTATAGACCAAGCGTAGTAAATATTCTCCTCAAGTTTTGGAAATCGTACTTCATTCTTTGTTTCATTCGAAAGCTTCATCGTGCTAATATCAAACCTACAGAATTTTTTATTGCTTCAAACGTGGTTCGAATCGAATAATCCATTTTTTGATCAAATATGTCTAATTAACATCAACACATCCAATCTGGATGAAATAAAAGTACAGGCCCATAAGCTATACCTTAATAAAATAAAAAGAAAAGTTAAGGCTCATAGTTTGCAAGCGTAACATATTTTTCTATTTGTGAACTTAAGTATACTTAAGTAGTAGTTTTATTAGATGATTTTTTATTGAAAAAATTTTATGGAAAAATTTTTATTATTCATTTTACGACAAAGTCATTGTTTATAAAAAATTTTGCTTCTTTTAAAAATGAGAATAACACTGAAAAATCTTAGATTGGATCTACAGGGTGTTGTCAAATTAATAAAACATGAAAATACCTCAACAGGGAAGTACCATTATTTTTTGTTTTACACAAAATTTTTATGAAAGAAAGTTGTTTATAATCTAAAATAAAGCCTGAATACAAATTTGCAAACTTAAATTCAAATTTTGTGTGTCCCTAGATAAAGTTGACCAGATAAGAAAAATGGTTATTAATTTTAAGACGAAAAGCCATTCTTTATAAAAAAAATTAACTTGTCGAGAAAATGAAATTCACATATTAAAACATTAAATAAGACGTATAGGGTGTTAGTAAATTAAGAAACAGGAAAAAATTTCAAGAAAGAACGAAAGAAATTTTATTATCTTACATAAAGAAAGAATTTATTTATTATCTTACATTATTATTTACAAAAAAATGCTTTTAATCTCTCTTTTAATGCTCTTTTTTTATAAAGAATTACTTTTTATTTCGTAAAATTAATAACCATTTTTCTTATCTGGTCAACTCCATCCGTGGACACACAAAATTGGAATTTTAATTTGAAAATTTGTATTAAGGCTTTATTTTAGATTATAAACAACTTTCTTTTATAAAAAATTTGTGTAAAATAAAAAATAATGGTACTTCCCTCTTGAGGTATTTTCATGTTTTCTTAATTTGACAACACCCTGTAGACCCAATCTAAGATTTTTCAGTGTTATTCTCATTTTTAAAAGAAGCAAAAATTTTTATAAACAATGACTTTTTGTCGTAAAATGAATAAAAATTGTTCTCCTATAGACAACCCCATCCGTGGACACACTGTATTTTTTTTTTGGTCCCGCCTACATTTAGCCCAAACTAGCTCCATCTCTCACGGACTTCTCTTCCTCTCTCTATCATTGGGAACGCTGAGTAACCTCAAAATACCGAAAGTGCCGCGTCCATACTTAATGGGTCTATTAACACAATTTTTGTTTAAATTTTTAAAGTACGTACCTCTCTAATAATACTGGAATTATTGTGATGCGGACCTGACTTTCTAAATTGACAATATGGCTGCCGTTGACTTATGGGTCGATTCTGAGAATTTACCTATAAGCTACAGAATCTGTAAGAAATAGCGCCTGTAACTTGAAACTTTACAGATTTGTAATATTTGCTATTCTGGAACCAAATCTGTAAAAGTCAAGTTACAGATCTTTACCTTATAGGTTTCAACTTCACTCATGTTTATAACGTCAAAATTATAACCTCATAACAATTAAAAGTTTAAAAGCTGAGTACCGACGCCGACCTTATCTTATGGAAAAAAAAGGAAAAATACGTCTCCATATCAACTAGAATTTTATTTAAATTTTATAAACAAAATATTTGTTTAAAATGCCTCTCTGTGAGGTCAAATGGATTTAGCCTTCTTTCAATTTATCATATATAATTTCTAAAAAATGTAATTATTTTTATTATTATAATTATTGGTATTTATTTAAGTAGATACCCATTTAAAACTACAAAAATCTCACTTGTTTTCATATTTCTCTAACAGAACACCCGCAAATAAATTCATTTGTAGGTTATGGGTAAAAAACAGTAAAAAACATAGTAAAAAAACACGCCTTTACTTTAAATAAACTGCTCCACAAAATTAAGGAAATTCGCAAATATCGCGATTATTTTAAAAATTACAAACTTTTTGATCACCGAATTTTCAAATATGCGAAATTAAAATGTTTTCTCTCATATCTGAGTGGATTTTTTGCCCCTACCTTTACAATTCATACTAAATTTGATGATCAAAAAACCTGCAACTTTTAAATTAATCCCAATATTTGTGAACTTCCTTAACTTTTGTGGAACAGTATAGTTTAAACACCCGTAAGGTTCACACAACAAAACACAAGGAATAATGCTTTTTAATGCTTTCTACCACACTCTGTACCGCTTACAGTGACTGATGTCTAGCCTGTAAATATTTACGAATCTGTAAGCGAATCTGTAAGTAACAGATGAGGATAGAATTGCATTTCCTGTAACTCTTACAGATTTTGGCTTATAGGTCTTACAGATCTTCTCAGAATCGACCCATTAGCCAAATCAAAAGCGCCGACACCCAGTATTCCCTCTATCGCTCTATCCTGTCTACTCTGTGACAACATTAACTTTTATGGGTCGATTCTGAGAACATCTGTAAGACCTATAAGCCAAAATCTGTAAGAGTTACAGGAAATGCAATTCTATCCTCATCTGTTACTTACAGATTCGCTTACAGATTCGTAAATATTTACAGGCTAGACAGTCACTGTAAGCGGTACAGAGTGTGGTAGAGAGCATTAAAAAGCATTATTCCTTGTGTTTTGTTGTGTGAACCTTACGGGTGTTTAAACTATACTGCTCCACAAAAGTTAAGGAAGTTCACAAATATTGGGATTAATTTAAAAGTTGCAGGTTTTTTGATCACCAAATTTAGTATGAATTGTAAAGGTAGTGGCAAAAAATCCACTCAGTTATGAGGGAAAACATTTTAATTTCGCATATTTAAAAATTCGGTGATCAAAAAGTTTGTAATTTTTAAAATAATCGCGATATTTGCGAATTTCTTTAACTTTTGTGGAGCAGTTTATTTAAAGTAAAAACGTGTTTTTTTACTATGTTTTTTACTGTTTTTTACCCATAACCTACAAATGAATTTATTTGCGGGTGTTCTGTTAGAGAAATATGTATGAAAACAAGTGAGATTTTTGTAGTTTTAAATGGGTACCTACTTAAATAAATACCAATAATTATAATAATAAAAATAATTACATTTTTTAGAAATTATATGATAAATTGAAAGAAGGCTAAATCCATTTGACCTCACAGAGAGGCATTTTAAACAAATATTTTGTTTATAAAATTTAAATAAAATTCTAGTTGATATGGAGACGTATTTTTCCTTTTCCTCTTAATACCTTGTGCTCAACTTAAAATACGTTATACATATACGTTATACAATACGTTATACAGATCTGTAACTTGACTTTTACAGATTTGGTTCCAGAATAGCAAATATTACAAATCTGTAAAGTTTCAAGTTACAGGCACTATTTCTTACAAATTCTGTAGCTTATAGGTAAATTCTCAGAATCGACCCATTAAATTCAACGCCCCTTGTTTCGAATTTGACCCGATACCTGTCGTACCGTACGTCGTACGCGTAGTCGCCTGAGCAGGGGCACGATTCTGCGCGAGGAAAACGTCACGGGGACGAGGCGAAAAACCGACACTATCGTCTAAGAATTCGGCGTAGCTCGGTCACGTTTTACTTACTGTTTTTCTTTTACTTTCTAACGTTTTTTATTCCGGAGAGGTCGAGTTGTCACCCGAATTCTAACCGGTCAGTTCTTATGGGTCGAGTTGTTACCCGTTACCGTTGTTACCCGGGGTAGGTACGGCAGGGTGCAATTAGGTTTTCGATTAATCCTACTTCATTCAAAAATCCTAAATATTTTTTGAACGTAACCAACTTTTTGTTTTTTTTATTATTTAGGTAGATACATTAAATATTTTTTAAACTTTACATAAATATTTTATAAGATCAATATGATTCTGAAAATTAAAATTTATGTACATTAGGGTGAGGCGTATAAAACGATTGATTACTTGTCGCATGGAACGATTCACATGCATTTGTGGTTTGTATTAAGGACGAAGAATGTCGACCCATACTTGAGGAAGAAATTTTGAATTGCTGTCAATGTACGTTTCCACTAAATAATCACAAAATTTTGATAACCTTGTTGCAATTTGGTTTTATCTCTAAAAGTTCCAATGCAAAACGGTGTCTGCAAAACATCCACCAACTATTTCTAACCCAAATCAAAAAACCCAACATTATTAAGCAATTAGACCCTTATAATCTGCATGGAACGGATAACAATAGACGGGTGACAACTCGGACCTGTCCTTTTATTCATACAAATGTTCAATTAGATTTGTGTAAGAT
>OU900097.1:1438904-1470800 GCA_918026865.1 Phyllotreta striolata | reverse complement strand
ACTGTTCCTACTGTAGCGTGTTTTTTTCCACGGTGGATTATACGCTTACAATTATAACACCTCGACGACAGTCTTATGACTAACGGGGTTGCTCGGGCGCCAGATTTTTATATGTGGTTTACTCCACGATTCTTACCCTTACTAAGAAATCGACGAGGGACAGGTAACTGCAGTGAAGAATCGGTTCGTCCAGGGGTCGTGATATTAGTGACCTATTAAATCGACTAAAAGGGAGGGCTTTAATTCTCCCCTTAATGCGTACAGAACTTACCGGCAGTTTATCGCAAGAATTGTTTTATTTCCAATTTGGATCGAGTGGAAGAAATAAAAGTTCTCGTTTCGGATTAAAAATAATACTTATTCAAGGAAATAATTACATAAAATAAAGATTTATAATCCTGACATGTAACGGGGATAGTAACGCGGTTTTTATTTCAATAAATAACGACTCTAAGGCGGCGAACGAAACGGTTTTCAGGGAAAATAGTGTCAGATTACCAGTTCCCAAATTTAACAGGGTAAAATACTTATAAAAGGTTTCAAACGGGAAATACACGGGATAATGAAATTATGCAATAAAATAAATTAATCAAAAACTATAAGTACTTACGTTCGGATCAACGGACGTTCGCAGGTTACGGGTCGGCCCACGTGGAACTTCTCTCGAACTCACAAAAAAAATCGGATTGTCGCGAAACGCGTATTAAATTTTACCTCGGCAAATACAAATCAAATTTACAACAGGTTTTGAGCCGTTGACTGGACACTCGGAAATTTTCGGAAAATGAAAATTAAAAGCAGCGAATACGCGAGACTTACATACGGATCCAAAAGAACGTGTGAGAACTTAAACGGAACGAGAGTGTAGACCGAACCTCTTTCTTTCGAAAAGCCGGTTAATTTATACTTTTTG
This sequence comes from Phyllotreta striolata, assembly GCA_918026865.1. Lineage (NCBI taxonomy): Eukaryota > Metazoa > Arthropoda > Insecta > Coleoptera > Chrysomelidae > Phyllotreta > Phyllotreta striolata. Next base: position 1,469,887 of record OU900097.1, on the reverse strand, counting down.
AATTTGCAAAAACTTTACTTCCACTTCTAATTGAAGATGGATTCGGCGCGGAAAGTCAAACTATAATATACGGTGTGATAATTAAATATGGGAAATCTGGAAAATTAACAATACGAAAAATAAAATAATAACTTCGTTACACTACAATATTACATTAATTTTAAATATAATGAACTAAATTTCTGACAAATCAAATACAATAATTTATTTATTACCTACCTGAATGTGGCTGCAGGTTAGATTTCAGTGGTACGGAATTCAAGATACTGACCAGATTTTGTTGTACTTTTCGACGATAACTACCACTTGATTTAAGCTTTCTCCATTTCGATGGTTCCATTATTAATTGACAGCAATTTTAACCTTATTATAACGATATTTAAATACAATTTTACGTGATTGACGATAATGTGTGGTATATGACATATGACATAGATTATTATATAAGAAGAACCATGGCTACCAGTTAGCACTAAAGTTTTATAGCACTCTTCTTAAACACAAATTTTCTTCAGAGTTTTATAAAGGCTACCTACATTACTATGACGACAATATGTTTTATATTTAGCCCAGAAAGTACCGTATAGGAACTTGACACTAATAGTTATATAATTTGGTAACTGTAACTATTATAAAACCTTACTATATAACCTTTAGTAATAAATGAATAAGTTTTATAATTTGGTGATAGAAACATATTGACAACCACCTTATATAACTTGAAGTTCTCAGTCGTTTAAGTAATCTTATAAAATCTTAATATAAACCCGCAACTATTCAGTAATCATATAAACCCGTAATAAAAATTTGTAACCATTAAAAAACCCTTATATAATTTAATAGTTACAAAGGATTACCAAATTGTTCATTGGGTTGGGTCGAGCTCATGCTTACCGGTAAATCTTAATTGGGTGGCTCATTTGGATCGAGCTGAAGCTGAAGCTGTTTTTTCTATTTTTTATACTTCTTACTGCAATCCTGTAGCCTTCTCCCCATACAACCTTATTATTATTCCACCATTCTCTTTTTGATGCCTTATCAGTCTTTTGTATTCTCTCCTCTCTTCGTTGTATTTCTCCATGTGGGAACTCAGTTGTTCTTTCTAATCTTTCTTTTAATCGTTCTCCTCAGTTTGTTGCATCTTTTTCTTGCTTGGCTTATGTCGTCATTCCACAAATATGGTTGTGGCTTATGTCCTTGTGTGTGATGTTTCCTTTGGCATTTCCTTTGTGATTGTTATAGAATTTCTGTCATTTTCTTCACTGATTCCTTTATAAGGTTTTTATTTTCCGTAAGTGCTTCCCTTAGTTTCTCCTTATCTATTTCTGGTTTTCTTTGGAGCAGGTCTATTTAATTTCTAGTCTTATCCATTTTAGATGTGATTTCTAGGTATAGATATTTGTGTAGGCTTAGGGATTCCTCGTCGAGTACTTTCCAGTTCTTAACACGCATTGCACCTTTATCGCTTATTAAGCTTATATCGATATATGACGTCGACCTACTCCTAACAAACGTGGGGATTTTCCCGTCGATTAAAGCGATCAGCTCCAATGCCACCAACCATTCGTCTATGTATTTGCCTCTTTCGTCTTCCGTATTCGGGCTCCATAGCCTGTATTTCGCGTTAAAATCACCGAGGACAACGACCTTTTCCCTTTTTTCTCCTCTGACATCTTGCATAATCCCGTCCACATGGTTCTTAAACTCTCTTAAGCTAAGAGTATTAACTCTCTTAATGTTCGGGGATATGTAGCAGTTATACAGCGTGAAATGTTCGAATACTATTTTTACATAGCCTCTGTCACTCTGATAGTTATGAACCCTCAATTTTTTATTAATAAATTGAACAGCACTTGTTAGTTCCTCATCACTTATTAAGTTTTTCCTGTTCGTTATACGGGGTTGGGCAAAAGTCCGGAATAAAATTATTGTCTGTTGAACCAGTAATTTAAACAAAAAACGCTGAAACACGGACGGATTTGTTACCAATAAAATGATTTTTTTTCTTCAACCCCTTAGTTGCAACCCTACCCAACTTTACTTTTTCAAATGCAAAGGTATGTCATGTCATTGAGGGGACCGTGAAAAATGGAATCTAAAACATACCTTTTTTTTGTTTTTCTCCCGGTAATAAGTCTATTATCATTTCCTTCGTTATGTTAGCTGTCATCCCCCTTACATATAATGTAGTGCCTTTTACTCATATTATTCTTTTGTTCAGTCCTGCTTTATCCAATAACTCATTTAGTTTTGTTAAGTCTTCTTTTTCCTTGTCTGGTATTACTAATAATTATTATTAGCTAATAATTAATAGTTATTAATTAATTAATTATTAACTAATAATTATATTACCCTCTTTCGTGCGTCTAACAGTTGTAATTGCCTTTGCTGCATCGCTCTGACCCACCGCGTTATTAACCTATTCCAGAATTCTTGTATGTCTTGGGTCCATTTTCCACAATTACATTGTGTCATTTTCATTGAGTCATTTTCCTCATTTCTCCCAATTCTAGGCCATTTAGATGATGCAGGCATATCTTTGGGTTATCACTACATTCTTTCCTTAGCTATAGTAGATTGTTCCATAGATCCTCTTCACTACCCATAGTTATAATTTTTGCTATCTTTCTGCTTACTATCGGTGTTCCCTTAGTGGGCTTTCACACCAAAGTAGCATGCGACGTGCGACTTGCTGCCAGGAAGCAAGTAGCATGCTACTTGTTTTAAAACCGATACAAATAAATGAACGCTTTCACACTGGAGTGGCGTCGCAAGAATGCGACGTGGCATCATGCGACGTGCGACTCAAAAATAAAACAAGTCGTATAATTTGCTACTTAGCTACGTGTTTTTAACCCGCGCAGACGTTTTTTCACTTGTTGTGGCTGGATTAATTTTTGAGTCTTTTCGTGATGTCTAGCAAAAAAGGTGTAAAAACATTGCCGGATGATGAACAATTTAATATAGGCTTTGTTCAGACTGTCGAGAGGTTCCCGTCCCTTTATGATCACACTTTAAAAGCGTACAGCAACAGAAGTGAACAAGATAAGGCTTGGAACCAAGTTGCTGGGACATATTTTTCTACAGGTAAGTTTGTTATTTTTATTTAAATATGTTCGGAACTCAAGAAAATCGTTGTGTCTTGTCAACCGGTAAAGATTGGTCAATAAACAGCCAGCGAAATATCGATTTACAGACTTTCCTAGATGGCTGTCCAAAAAAAGTTAGGTTGTGTTGAATTAATAAAGAAAAACAAACGAAAGGCTGTTCAACGGTTTAATTTAAAATCGAGAAAAATAAAACGATAACGCGGTGGCTTGCGTATTTATATACAAACATTGTTTTGCCATGGCAAAGCGTTTTCAGGTTTCACGAAGTATGCGCATAACCTATCTCTTAAATCGCTTGCCGTTGTTGGTTGACGTCCGTGAAGCTCTGATTGTAGGCCCGGTAAGTTATTGTAGATAGCTTCAACATCTTGTTCATTATTAGAATGCAAAAACCTACCATCGTGTTTCCGAATGAAATTATGCAAAGTACAAGCAGCTTTGACAATATGTACAACTTTTTCTGGTTCACAGTCAATTTGAGTCTCGAAAATTCTAAATTTTGAAACCAGCATACCAAATGCACACTCAACACTTTTTCTAGCCCTCGAAAGTCTATAGTTAAATATTCTTTTAGAGTTAGTTAGGGTTCTTCTGGGGTATGGTCGCATAATATTGTTACTAAGCGGAAAAGCTTCGTCTCCTACAAAGAACATCGGAAACGTGGAATTGTTCTCATCATTTGGTAAGGCAGCAGGAGGTGGAATGTTAAATTTATTTTTATTAAGAGCGCGAAGAAAACCGGAAGATTTAACTACACGACCATCACTATTTCTTCCATAGTCACCGACACTTATAAAAGTGAATAGACCATCTGCGTCCGCACTTGCCATTAAAACTACTGAAAAATAGCCTTTATAATTAAAATATGCTGAACCTGATTTTTTAGGGCATTTAATTCTGATGTGTTTGCCATCTAAGGACCCCAAGCAATTTGGCATATTCCAAAGTTCATAATATCGCGCAGAAATCTCTATCCACTGCTCTATTGTAGGTAATGCCATATATTGTGCTTGAATGGCTATCCACAATTTTTGAGCAGTATCAGCAATAATGCTACTTATCGTTGAAATTCCTCGATAAAATTCAAAGTGCAACGCCGTAAACGACATACCAGTTGCTAGAAACCTAAAAAAGAAGCAGAAAAAATATTTCATAAATTTAAATGTTAATATTATGTACGATAATAGTATATTGCTAATTAGAACGTCCAAATTCGAATGACACAAATTTAGACGCACACTTTTTGTTTTAGCTTCTGAATGCAAGAAAAAATGGAAAGTACTGCGGGGTAGTCTAACAAGATATTTAAAACAGTGTGCTGGAAAAAGTGGAGATTCAGCTAAATCAAAAAAAATATATTATTTGTGGGATGTAATGCAATTTGTGATACCGTTTACGAAATCAAGACCCCAATCGGGCAATTTGCCTGTTGACAGTGATGAAGAGGAAATATTTGAAACCAATCATTACAGTATAGATGATGATGACAATGTGTCAAGAGCTACCGGTCCTGAAGAACACCCCCCTGATCATCAACCAGAAGCAGATTTACTGGATACTAATTTCTCACGTACACCGTCACGTACATCGAGTAGATCCTCAACAAAAAGAAAGGTTCCGCCAAAAACTCCAGTGGATGAAATGGAGCATGCTGTGGTCAATTACCTTTCTCAAAAAAGTACGCCACAGCCTGAAAACCCGGACTTAAATTTTTTTAAAAGCATTCTTCCTGATATTGCCACTTTAAACGCATCGGAGAAACGAAAATTTAAAGTAATAGTACTGCAGACATTGGACGATATGTTGCAAAAAAAACTACGTCAACTTCAGCGAGTGCTTCCACTTCTGTATCTAATAATGACAGGCAAAATACGACGCACATAGCATATAACAAAAATTACACTGGCCAATTTACTTCGTTTTCCTCCGATGGAAGCATACTCGTCAACGAAGGTAACTATCTGCCAAATTATTCTCCTGGATATGAGGGCTAAAATTCACCTCGAACATTTATTATCTCGTCGACTGAATAACGATTTTGTGGTTCATATATTTTGACTAAATAATAAATTAATGTTGAAGCATTTTCTTGCCTTTTATTCCCGTGCATTTATTAACTTTTTAGGTACTTACCTCAAAAATATAAGTAGTCTTTCCTCCACAGTAATAGCTCTTCGATAATTTGTATCCTGTAACTGCATTGATGGTTTCATTAAATCGACAAGCTTTTTGAATGTTTCCTTTTCCATCCTGTATAAGTTCTGGAATTTTTTAGGATGTATCTGTAACTGCTGCGATACAATAAATATGCTATGTGTATCAGCATTATCTCGTAAATAGGGATGAATCCACATTTTTCTTCTCGTCTTCTTCTTCTTCCTTCTTGCAATCACAGCAGCAATTAGCGCAATATTGTCTTCTTCCGACGACATCTTGATGATAACTATTTTATTATTTGCCAACGGAGGTCTGATGTAAACAAGTCGCACTGTGCGACTTTGGTATGAAAGTAAATCGTGAAGTCGCTAGTTGCGACGTGCTACTTGCTTTCTGGCAGCAAGTCGCACGTCGCATGCTACTTTGGTGTGCAAGCCCACTTAATCTTCGTTATTTGTTCCATAATTTCCTGATTTTCCATCGCTCTTATTTCTGGATTTTTCGTTATTTAGTAGAGGGTTTTCTACTACAATTTTGGTTTTTTCGTATATCTCCTCTGTCCAGATTTCCTTTGCCAGTTCCTTATATTCTTCGAAATGGTTTATTTTTCGAATTGCCTCTGAATTATCACTTTCTTCTACAGTTTGCGTTCCTATTTCCCTCGTGCTTTTTCCTTCCGTTTGTGTGTCCAAGTCAATTAATATTTTTTCTGGGCTTTCATATTTTCTCTCGTTGAGCCAATCCGTTATTACGTCTCTCGTGAAATTTGTAGCAGTCCCTTTAAGTTTCGCCGAAATTTCTCTAATTTTTCGTAGTATGTTTGGGTTTTCCGATATGGTTTTTTCCAGTTCTTCGAGCAGTTTCTAATTTTGTTGGATTGTTTCAGTATGTAAAGATACCTCTATGCTCTCTCTTTTCTTGTACGGTGTGCCATCGTCGTCTTCGGTAAGTATTGATGTGTTGTGTAATTTCCTCTTTCCGTAACTCTCCGGCAGTAAGTTTCTTCTTGACTTCCATTGCCATCCTTGTTCACTCTTTTTCAGAGACGTCTATTACCCTAGCATAACCATTTCATAAGCCGGCGTCCAAAACTACACAGTATTTTGTTGCTAATTTGTGCCGCCAGAATCGATTTTGTTGCTCAAATAGTTCTTGCAAAAACGCGGTTATGCTAGCGTAATATTTAGATTTATCAATATATCATCCCTTGCGAGAACGTTCTCGCTTTGCCGGATTAATTATGTATTTATGGATATTTTTCAGTGCAATTGGAACACTCAATTCATCTGAATTGTATCAGCAACAAAATATGCCGTTTGTCTTGAATCCTTAGCTGTTTTGGTTCTCGAGATAGGTAAAATCACGATTTTCCAGGGATCGGGGTAGTTACACCACCGCGAAGGGATGATATTTTGATAAATCTAACTCCGCTATCCTTCAGCAACAAAATATGCCATTTGTCTCGTATCGGTAGCTTCATTGGACTTTTAGATATCGCTATATTTCGCTAGCGTAATATTACGCTAGCATAACTGCGTTTTTTGCAAGAACTATTTGACCAACAAAATCGATTCTTGCGGCACAAATTAGCCACAAAATACTGTGTAGTTTTGGCGCCGGCTTAAGAAATGGTTATGCTAGGGTAATAGACGTTTTCAGAGTAGGTGTGTGAATCGGAGTTTTGACCCCCCCTTCCCCCAGGATCCGTGGGGCAGTCCATGCTGGTAGCGATGGAGAGGGATTCTGGACCTTCGGTCCTACCCTCCAGGGGTACCATGTTTTGTAAATCAGACATTTCATGATTTATTCGCTGTTTTTTTTTTAAGGGGTTTCCTTCCCTTGGCCCATGTTCTCCAGATTAGGCGCCAGAGATTCGCCCGTCACCCTTCTCTGTTGGCCCCGAGACGTACTCCCATAGCACGCCTCGGATTACCAGGGACATTCCTAAAACCGCAGTAATTACCTCATTCGGTTTGCTCGAATTTTTGCTCCTTCTTAACGTTTTACGAGAGTTTAACTTTTGTTTTCCATACATTGATGGCATTTTAATAGCTTCCTCGTCATTGGAGGAGCATATAAATCATTTAAAATGAGTTTTTCATAAACTCAATGAATTTGAAATTACGCTTAATATCTCTAAATGTATTTTAGCCAAAAACGTCAAAGGTTTGCGACGATTTCTTGGTATGATTAATTTTTACCGCCCTTGCATTCCTAATGCTAAAGAAAAGCACGCTCCTCTTTTTGAGTTAACGAAAAATAATTCAAAAGGTACGGTAAATGTTTCGTGGACACCCGAAACAAAACTAGCCAAAACTAAAAACGACATAGTGAATTGTATTTCACTGGCACATTCTCTTGCAAACGCAACATTAGCCCTCATGATAGATGCGTCAAACACCCCCATGGGTATTGCCTGCATCAAATACGCATTTTAGATTTCCAACCCCTAGCATTCTTTTCAAAGAAATTCTCCGTAACACAACAAAAATATAGCACTTGTGGTCGAGAGCTGCTCGCCATATATTCAGCCGTAAAATATTTCCGAAACCTTTTAGAGTTTCCCTTGATTTACGCTCTCCATCAAAAAGCAGAAAAAGCATCACCAAGGCTGTTTCGACAGCTCGATTTTTTTTCGCTGTTTACTTCTGATATCAGGTACATTAAAAAAATATATATAAACAAAAGAAAAAAAACCCTAATGAAATTCAAATCAACAATAATAATAATAATAACTTTATTTAGCAGTTAAGTAATGGTACAATAAAAATAAACACAATATTTAGTGGGTGATACACAATATACAAAAATTTAACTAAAATATCCGTAATACAATACTGAAGATAGATCCATTTAGTTTTTAAAGATCTATTTAGATGTTTATAGATATAAACAACTAAATAGAACTAAATAAAGTAATTAATTGACTTGAAATATCCCTAAAAAATCGCAAGGTTGTGCAAGGGATATTTACGTTCAATAATGGAAAAATTTTTAAATAATAAATTTAAATTATACAGTGTGATTTTTTGAAAAATATCCACCGCTGATATCTCCCCGCACAAATTTTTCCTGTAAAAAAAATCCGAAATACGTCAATTTTGTTTTTGAGGGGGACATCTAACCACCTTATTTTCAATCATGTTGTTTCACCCCCCTAGGCAGGGTGGTTACCCTTATCAAAATCTTAAATTGGACTATGGGTCGAGATATTCATAGTTTTGAAGGCGATTCAATTCTCTCTATACTGGTGCATCTAAAATGAAAATCTAACCACCCTTTCTCAAACTATGATTTTTTTAAGCCAGGAATCTCCGATAAATAAATTTTTGTTTTTAATGTGCATTGTCGTATCAAGAACCGGCAACACACTTCTACTTCAATCAAGTATTAGGGGAAGGAGCATTTTTTGACCGATCGTGAGAGATGCTCAATGTACCTTACTAAATTTAAACTTCGATAAATCCCAACAAGACAGACAAGCACCGAAGCAATCACAAAAAATGATACACGCAGAATGGCCGTAAGCTCCGAATTTATCGTTAAAACCTAACTTAAAACCTAACCACTTATGTTTTTGAGTGCCACTCGTTCCGCATCGTGACGTCATAGCAATCAGAGAGCGTTTCGTGCTCAAAAAGGATTTTTTGATTTTTGTAAAACTTTGTAAATGCACTTATAAGACTATTCTGAATAATTTGATGAGTTTTAAACAAGATTTATTTTGTTTAGAACATTCCTGTTGTCTTCGGGTAAAATTTAGGCGAACTAACTGAAGAAAAAAACAATATTGGCAAGAATCTCAAAAAAATTAAAAAATGTATTTGTAATAAATCCATTATTTGTCAGTTAATAATTGCGTCAAATTATTTATTTCCTTTAGAATATCTGAAAAAAATATACAAATTATATTGAACATAATATTATCCAATAGGTATTTACCTAGCATTCCCAGCTCAGCGTTATTGTTATATTTCATAAACGTTTTGTTATTTATATTGATGTTAGAAGATTGTAATGAATATTCTAGATGCTCTACAAATACAAAAAAATAATAAAAAAAAATAAAAAATCAAATAATAAAAATAAATAACACAATTGAAATTATTCTCTAATACGGAGTGTCAAAATGTAGAGAAAAATAAAAAATAACCCAAAATTTTATAAAGCTTTTTTCCAAATTTGACATAGAGAACAAGTCATGATGTTTCTGTAAGAATTAGAAAAAAGGATTCCTGACACTTAAAATAATTATAATTAATTATTAAAAACAATTATTAAAATCATATTGTATAATCTTAGTGAAGCTCGCTCGTAAAGAACAGACGAGTACCCGCTTTCCGAAATCAGAAAGAAGGTTTTTCCTAGTTTTCCTCTAAATACCGTCGAATTCACGCCGTTTAAATCTACAAAGGTTAACTTAGGTGGGTGACCTGGCTCAAGGGGTCAGTTAGGCTACGGCCAGTCGGGCGGGATTTCACGCTGCGTTTCGGCGTGAAAACACGCCAGAAAAGGGGAATGGTAAGGTCCAGTAGAGACTCCAGTAGAGAAGTCCAAGGGGCTTGAAGCCTCGAAGGGTAGGCTAAGTCATCCGCTAAGTCATCCCAGAGTGACTCGGACTACGTTGTGTTATTCCCTTCAAAGCACTGTTGGTTCGTAAACCTATACGCCCTAGCCTTTTTTTTGCATTTGATGCATTTACGCCTTAGCCTGGCTCGATTCAAAGGGTTAGACCCCCAAAACCCTTTTAACGTGGCACAACCCTTACAATTTAAAAAGGAAAGTACCAAGTGTTGAACATTTTTGAAAAGGTAATTCTGACATTCTGACATTATTGGAGAATTCAGCAATATCAATAGTCTTGTCAAATTTTGATTTTAGCGCCCTTTTGGGGGAGAAATAATTGTTACGTAATTTAAAATGTGACACCTCATTAGAAAGCTCTATTGATTAGTACTTCAGTGCAACCCGCGTATCGCATTTGTTATTTAACATTAACTTGAATTCAAAACATCACACCCTTATGTTTTATTAGTTTTCAAAGATACATATGATTAGAGGTTAATCTTATTTACTACATTAATTTTCTGATAAAAATAGCTTTCAATTAAGGTTTCTCACTTTGAATTACTTAACGATTTTTATTCAACCAAGAGTGCGCTAAAGTCACTTTTTGGCACAACATCGGTATTGCTGAATTCTCTGACATGTCTGAGTGTTTATTGTTGGGATTTGTCGAATAGGATAACTACCAACATGACTGATACAGTCAAGGGGAATTAGGTTGGTAAGCGGTGGTAGTTACTGGATAGTTGAGAAAATGTTAACTTACAGGGTTGTTGTTAGAATTGTAAATGTTTTAGTTTACGATTGTTTGTTGCATAGCAAATTATAAACACATTGTAATTTATATAAAACGAGCGTGCACCAATGATTTGACAGAGTTCGGCGTTGGCGTCCATGTTAACCATTTGGGGTTGGTTAGTGATTGAAAGTTAGAGAGTTAATGCAAGTCAACCGATCAGTAAGCAATTGCAAAGTGTAGTTCTTCTCAAGTTAATGGTTGTACTGTGTACACTAGTTCGCCAATAAAGCTGCCGTTCTCTCCAAATGTGGTTTCACTACCTTTATTTTAAATGTCGATACAGTCCATTATATTGGATTTTTCCATTTAAAATGGCCACTCTTTCTATTGCTCTACAGCCCAAACGGTTTATTTGCGGACACATGTTTATTAAGACTTTTCTGCCTATATACCTTGTGGCGACAGAGAGCCAAGTAAGAGGCCACGACGAGGTGAAAAAAGCAGAGGAGTAACTTAACCAAACTCTCACACAGGGGTACGGTTTTCGACCCGCTTTTTTACTGTTTATTATTTCGTTCTTGTTTTGTACATGCATACATGTAATGTTCAAAAGGTTAATTTATAAATAGATAATTAGTTGAAGTTATTAGGAAGTGCAATTCTTTCAACTCCCTACAAAAGACTTCCTAAAACCTTATACCATCTCGTTAGGCAATGACGTCATTTTTAGTAATTTCCACGCAGTTCAACATTTCTCTAGTTCTAATGTTATATATCCCATTTGACTAGGGGAATTTAAGGACGCGTAGTTGAAAGTCCAAGGCGATGTTGTAATGCGTTAGTCTCAAAATTTCGTGCTTTTTAATTGACAGCTCGACAGCTGACACTTCAAATACAATTTGCTTGTATTTCGTTACGATGTTTATAGCAAGTTTTTTTAGGCGTTTTTGTGTTGTTTTTGTGTTGATATCTTGTTTTCTACGTGAGTTTAGTTTTTCGTGCATCTGTTGCAACGCCCAGTCGCCATCTTGAAATTTTCATCTGTCAATTGTCAAATAAAAAAGGGATGCATTAAAAAAATGCATTGTGTAACGACTAGTACTAAAGTACTATCAAGTCTTTTCGACTTGAATACCTCTTGAACTTGAAGGCCTCTTAGAGCCACTATTAATTAATAATTGTTTTTGAGCGTCATATAGCTAGGGATATTAACAGAATATAGGTATTATAGTTTACAATTACAAATAGTACAATACTTGTATAGTTTTGCTGTCAATGTTGTCGCATAGTCAGGAATGTCAACATAACAAATTTAAAATGGTGAAATGTGATTGGTAAACATCTAGTTAATATTAGACGTACGTATCAGCACGGTTTCCATGTAAAAATATATTCCACTATAACCAAGAATACTGTGTCAGACAAGCACGTGAATAAATGTAGTGGAATTATTTCACATGTGAATCTTTTTACGTTAAGTCGAGAATTGAGCCACAGGGTTGTATTCGCTCTATAAATTTATTTTTAATAGCTCTAATTTTGTTCATTATAAAAATTTTAGGAAAATTAAATGGGTTATTAAATGGTTATTGAATTTCATATTTTTAATGAGCTATCCATAATCGCATTATCAATTTCTTTCTTTAAATCAGTCATCATCATCAATGAATCATTATCCCATTTCAACAGCATTATCCATTATCAATAGCCAATACCTATTTTATGTTGATAATTCGGATCCCGTCTACAAAATACGCAAGTTTTGTATGAAGCATTTTTCAAAATTATCAAAAAAAAATATAATTTCGAAAAGACCTCAGCCAACTCCAGTGGACAGGGTGGAGGGTCGATATTAACGTCTATAGATGGCTTTTGAAAAAAGTATTCAACTTTTGATTCTTTTCTACTATCGCACGGTGAATTAACGACCATTTTCGACAATAAAATTTTGGAAATTTTATCATTTTTTGTAATTTTGAAAGATGTTGTGGACAAAACTTGCCTATATTGAAGCGAAGATTCCGAATCTTCAATAAAAAAGAGGGATGTCTGTATAAATTTTTAATGTTATACCTTCGCTCCCCCTTAAGGGGTGTGGATGGTACTGGTTCGATATAAGTATCAATGGGTAGCTCTTGAAGTAATATTGGATATAGTCCATTTCCAAAATAGTAGGCACTAAATTCTCGGAAATATTATCGCTTTAAAACGAAAACATTGTTGTCAGCTTGTGATTCTTAATATTTAAGTATCTTCTATTTAAATCATTTACAAGCTGCTAAATAGCCATAGAATTACGGACAACGTGTTTTATTCATTAAAGTGTCGTTCTGCTAAATAAATGTATTCAATAACTACAATGTTTATTAAAAGAAATGCAAAAATAATAAAATAATAATAATAAAAAATAATGTTATGCGTCTCAAACTTATAAATGGCAACCTTGCGTTCATCGAGCTTTTTCTTAGGCGGAGAAAAGAACAACAGATTAAAGTTGCCGAAAGGTAGAGGGAGATGTACAGGGTGGCCAAATAAGGATGGCTCTCGGCCATATCTCGCAAACTAATTGTCATAGACTTGCGGTAAAAAATCTTATGACTAAATAGGACAAAAGAAAATGCTGGAAATAATTTTCAGGTCTCTAAAATGGCCGCTAGGGGGAGTATCCGCCATCTTAATTTTTAAAGCATTATTTTCAAAATAAAGGTATCAAAAATGTATTTTATTTTGATAGTTGAGATAATTTCGATTATTTTTTGTTATATATTTTTGAATCTATCTTTTAAAATAAAGTGGTGGGGGTGGTTTGAATATTTTGACAAATAGATGTTAATAACTTTTAAACGGCTGAACTGTTTTTCAAAAAAATTAAATTTTTGAAAGCTATATAAGAGAGTCATCCTTATTTGGCCACCCTGTACATATTAGCCGAACCGTTGACATAGGTCAGGTTAAAATTCGTGAGCCTAACACTAAAATGCAGGTAATTAATATACACTTTTTTAACTGCATTCAATTCGATATTTTGTAATTTATAGTTAGATTTCAATTTTTGATTATAGTTCATCATCCGAAGAGTTTTCCTCAGAAGATAATGATTATTAATATAATAATATTTGTATATAAATATAATAATATTTATTACATAAGCCTTGCTCTGCTAATTATTAGTCTCTTGCTGATTTTCCCGTCGAACAACCTTGTAGCCTACGATATTTTCCGTACGCCACTGGGAGAGACCCATTATCGCAAATTCTTCACAATTATTTCTGAGAATTTAGTGCCTACTATTTTGGAAATAGACTATAGGTGTTTTTTTATTTCAATTCGGACCTTAAAATTGCCTGAAAATCGACCGTTTCCCTACTTCTTGGACATTCGGCATAAAAATCTAATATACACAAGTCATTTTGTAAAGCCTGCCAGTAAAATCTTACCGCTTGTATTATTAGAAGAAATCGATTTGATTAAAACGCTGCGATTATTCACCGTTTCTCGTCCGCGCTTTATAAATTCGTCCAAATTCTTAACGAAAGTATCAGATATTTTTTGCTTTGCTTTATTTTCTCCATTGTCCGTATTTTGTCCTAAAAAAAAAATTATATTCAAATTTATAGAAAAGTTTTTGTCATTGTTTTTGTCAGTGTTTTATCATTTGAAAATCATTCGAAGGAAGTATGAAAAAAGCCCAAAATTTTTGAACGAATAATGCAAAATTCATTTCAACAGATTTGTGGAGAAGTAAGAAAAATAATGGTAATAATAAGGCGACTGGATGATAAATATGATACAATATACATATTTATAGTTATGAAATAGAAATTAATTGTAGAAATAGTAAGTCATAAATAAAAGAAATAAAGAAGAGAATGCAAGGGATGAAAAATGAATGGAAACTGAGAGTAGCGAAGAAAAATGGAAAAAAATCGTGCACTAATAAAACAAAAAAGTGCATAGAAAGGGCTTTAGATTTATTTAGAACGTTCAAGAACTCTCCTTAAAACTATTTTAGAACTGACTAGGAACATTTCAAATGGTTCATGACGACTTTAGAACCATTTATAACCAGTCAAAATCCTTTAGAACTGACCAGGAACATTTTAAATAGTTCAGAACAATTATAGAGATACTTATGCCCATTTTCTCCAAAGCATCAGAAGCCTGATCATGTGTAAGTTTACTTTTAAGGTAGGATAGGGTTGTGATCACAGTACTATTTCCCCAAACATTCCACGCCTTATCATGAGTGTGAAAAATTTTGAACTGGCAACATTGTAAATAACTAGTTCAAGACCCTTCAAGATCGTTTATTTGGTAGTGGGTTAACAGTCGGTTGGTAGCAGTGCAGTAATTTTTTGAGGTTAGACGTCCCCTAACCACACCCAACTTTTGAGTGTCTTGACAATAGAATTTTTTGTTTGTAGAATAAGTGCGCCATTTATGTACCACCGTATAAGCACTTTTCTCAATAAAAAGTCGAATTTTAAATTTTAATCGGCTTAATTTATATTAAACAATTCCTTAACCATTTAGGTAAGAAAAACTCATAATAAAATTAAAAAAAAACAAAATCTTTGAAATAAACAACATTTTCTAAAGTATATCATTTTTATGAACCCTAAGAAAGAATATAATATGGACCACATCCAGATATAAAAAACATTCTTTTTTAAATAGTCCATATTATACACTGTATAATATATTATACACATATTATTTATAAAATGCGACATAGGGATTCCTGTACAAATGTGTCAAAAGCAAGCTAACTTTTTTACCAAATAACGTTCGTGAAAAATAATGAGAGATTTAAAAAGATCGTTAAAAAATAAGTCGAAATAGACGTTAAATTTTATTAAATTCGTTCTGGTTTAATTAAAAATGTACAATTAAGTTGAAAAAAGTCAAACGTCATAAATGTGTCATTTTTATGTCACTATCTAACAATCGTAAAATGGGCGGAGTTAGCCGGGATGGTTTACGCTCTGAAATTTAAAAATTTTAGCGGGAAGTAATGTGGTTCAATCTCCGCGCAGTACAGACATTTTTTTCTTTTTTTTGGTTCTTTTTCTACTGTTTTTGTCTAAAAAATGTTAAATAGAAATATTTAAAATAAGACGAGCTTATTTGAGATATAATTTTATTTTTATTTAAATAAAAGCTCCGAGAATTAAGTGTCAATTTTAATAACGCAAAATCTCGTTAGTAGGTAGAGCCTTTAAGAAGATGCCATATTTTTATTCTTGAAAAAAAACACTAAAAAACCAAAAAATGTCAAAGAAAAAAAGAAAAATAATTTCAGCACTGGGTGGGATTGAACCAGATTCATACCGCTGAATTTTTCAAACTTCAGAGCGAAAACCATTCCAGATATCTCCGCCCCTTTTAACAATTATTAGATAGTGACATATGACGTTTGACTTTTTTCAACTTATACATTTTTTTATTAAACCAGAACGTACTTCATTAACTATTTCATTTACGTTATGATTTACAATAATAATTTAATTGTTTGAAAAAAGCAGCACAAAACAAACAAAACTCGGTTATAAAGCAAAAGCTGATCACAAGTCATCAAAATTGGACACCTAATCCTAACCTTATCACAGAATAAGGATTTATATTGGGAAAACTATGTAGAAAAGACTTGTGCTATATTTTTATCATGTGATTAGTTTTTATCACATGATGCTTTGGAGAAATTGGGCATAAGAGAGGTATTGCTACCGCAAACCTTTGACGCCGATCAGCGAGCTTACTATCTTACGTCGTCTAGGAGTACTATCCAAAACCTGTCCATGTCCCATTCAGAGATAACATGGGAAGATGAAATTATTGAATATTTCTTTTGTTAAATTACGTAGAATTAAATTTAATTTGTAACCGTTATAATAAAATAAATTAATGCGAACTCCGTACTCATTAATTTATTTTCTCCGAAGAAAAGGGGGGATGTAATGAAGCAATTTTCCCGACCTTATAATTAAATTTATTTGTATTAAATTCCGAATACCGTTGCGAATTTACGCGTGAACTTTGACCCGTCGTTGTTCAGCCGGAGACCCGTACGTGGAATCGTTCGAATCCCTTCCATTGACCGATCAACTCCTACTGTTAGCCAGATTAAAGGGCTAGTTTTTATAACTAAAAATTAATATAAAAATGGAAGAATCCAACGATTTTAGCAGTTCTGTTTGCCAGCTAGCTTGCCCAAGAAACCGACCAGTAGTGATTAACCAACAGCAGCCACCGACCGTAAGGTAAAGATTTTTTACTTATTAATTCTGTGGTGCTCCGTTCGTTTCGACTTGACTGGAGAATTCAGCTTGTCGATACCTTTCTTTGTACCGATTTTTCCGGTAGTTCGTTTGACTCGTTTCGCGCTTTAGATTTTACTCGCTTGCACGGAGGTTTCGACTTGTGAGTAGAATCCCGTTTTGCGGAAAGATCTGTGACTAGCTTTTCGTTGGAAAATAACTAGTCTCCATCCGATTATATACGACATTAAGTTCCGGGAGTTTGTC
The DNA here is from genome assembly GCA_918026865.1 of Phyllotreta striolata. NCBI lineage: Eukaryota > Metazoa > Arthropoda > Insecta > Coleoptera > Chrysomelidae > Phyllotreta > Phyllotreta striolata. The sequence continues at coordinate 1,452,791 of OU900097.1, read as the reverse complement.
TAGTTTCGAATCCCTTGCACGGAGATTTCGACTTGTGGATTCGAACGTGAAAACTACTAGAACCGTGTGAAAATACCACTTGCACGGAGAATTCGACTTGCGGTATTTCTCACACCTTCACCTTGGAGGATTCTTGTCTGGAGATTTCAGCTCGAAGAACCCGTGGTGAAGATTTTCCCTGATACTTTGATTGTGACCCGAAAGTCCGTACAAATCTTTTCCTCGTGGATAAAACCGTCTGAACTCATAAGCCCAAAAAAATTGATAACGAATACCTTTTATAAAATTTTATGCTGCAAGGTTGAAGTATATCCAAAGATAACGTTGTATGCCGTTCATACCGTTTATCGCTGTACAAGTTTTTCGCTTTTCCTATTTCAATTTTTTAGAGTTATTTTATTTGTTTACTCACAATAATTTGTCGATTAATAAATTATCGTGATAATTTAACAAAGACTCGTCCCTATTATTTCCGTACCTCGTTTAATATTTAAGCTACCGGCCGCTTCCATAATTATTAGCAATAATTATGGATTTCTAATAACCGCTATTTCTAATAATCGCTTTCGAACGTCTATAATTTCTTGACCCCTGGAAGTACCGTATCTCCATCTGTAGCTAACTAAGGCCCTTCACCGCTGTACCTGAAGGTAAGTGGAGTAAACCACCATAAAAATCTGGCGCCCGAGACAAATCCCGTATTCCGAAAATAACCGAAGAGCGCCACTCGTAAGCGTACCGGCGAAAAACGCTTACAAATTTGGCCATTGTAATGGCCGCTGTGACAACTAACCCGTGAGACAACCAAACCCGGTCTCCTTGGAACGGTTCTGGATCCACCAGAACTAATTTAGAACTATGTAGTTATTTATAACTTTTAGAAGATTATTTGGAATTGATTCAAATTTAGAAAACATACATGTATTTTAAAAATCGTCAAATTTAATAACATACAGGGTGTAAACGATATGATAGTCATTATTTAAATGGTTGATAGGGGAGGTCAAAACAAACAAAAAAGTTCAAATAACATGGGTGCAAAAACCTCGTGATTTTCGAAAAATTCGACTTTAAAGTTAAATACAATTTGGCAACGATGCGATGTATTGTTTAGGTGCAAGAAAATTAAAGGAGATTAAAAAAAACTTTTAATTTTTAAAACAATAAATTAACATAATACTCTATTCAGTACTCTATTCAATACTCGGTTTAAGCAAAGATTCGCGCTCTCTCTATTATTCACGAGCTGGTGCGTGCACTGCGCTGTTGCCATGTGTTTTTTAAATTTTAACTTAAGGGAATTTTTTATTTTCATTTTTTGAGATTTTAGGCCAAATTTTGAAAAACTACTTTTGATTTATTTAGAAATGAACATATTTTAAAATGAATAAAGTTACACATAAATATTCGTAAGATTCTGTTAGATATAAGCATTTAAAGTTTTACTCTTTAAAGTCATTTAGACAAAAATATATTGAGTTTTGCGAAAAAAGCCATATGAACTTTTGACTTGTTTTGACATTCCCTATCACCCATTCAAATAATGACTATCATATCGTTTACACCCTGTATTTCTAAATTATTATCCAATTTACATGTAGAATATCTTTTGGAATCGTGTTGCCAAATCGTGTTGCCAAATAAATTCAGTAAAATGTTCAAAAATAATCGACTAATTCACTAAAGTATTCATTCGTCAAATTTACGTATAATCTCTAATGAAATCATTTTATAATCGTCAAATTTAATAAAACACTTTTAAAAACTTTACATGAAAAACATTGTGAAATTATGTAAAGATCGTCATATCCTAAAAAATTAATTAAGACAGATTTAATTAATTCATACATTACCTGAAGTTTGATCTTTGAAGCAATTCTTCAGTGAATTAAGCGTCGTCAAATGTATTTTACACCTTTTAATTACCCTGGCAAAATTAACGTCGTTGTTTTCTAAAATTTCATAAGCCGATTGAACCTCGTGCGAAACTGAAATATTTCCAAAATATAATCAGAAAAACATATTAATTAATCAATAACTTAATAGTTAATAACTTAATTAAATACAGTGTGTCCACGGATGGGGTTGCCTATAGGAGAAAAATGTTTATTATTCATTTTACGATAAAAAGTCATTCTTTATACAAATTTTTGTTTCTTTTAAAAATGAGAATAACACTGAAAAATCTTGGATTGGATCTACAGGGTGTTGCCAAATTACACAAAATTTTTATAAAAGAAAGTTGTTTATAATCTAAAATAAAGTCTGAATTTAAATTTTCAAATTTGTAAGATAATAAAAATTCTTTCGTTCATTCTTGAAATTTTTTCCTGTTTCTTAATTTACTAACACCCTATACATCTTATCTAATGATTTGATATGTGAATCTCATTTTCTCGACGAGTTAATTTTTTTATAAAGAATGGCTTTTCGTCGTAAAATTAATAATCAGTTTTCTTATCTGGTCAACTTTATCTGTGGACACAAAAAAATTTGAATTCAAGTTTCCAAATTTGTATTCAGGCTTTATTTTAGATTATAAACTACTTTCTTTTACAAAAATTTTGTGTACAATAAAAAATAATGGTACTTCTCTCTTGAGGTATTTTCATGTTTTCTTAATTTGGCAACACCCTGTAGATCCAATCCAAGATTTTTCAGTGTTATTCTCATTTTTAAAGGAAGCAAAAATTTTTATAAAGAATGACTTTTTTGTCTTAATATAAATAATAAAAAAAATTTCTCCTATAGGCAACCCCATCCGTGGACACACTGTATAGTCATTATTAAGCATCTCAAGTATTTATTACAATTGTAGTTTTTTTTATTAGTAATACATTACTAATTAAATATTAATTTATTTATTTTTTTATTTATTTAATCAGTTAATTACAACACTGGCCTACATGATTTTTCAAACTCAAGGCAGCTTCAACTGTTCCAATGGAATTATTATTAACACTTACCGTTTTTGAATTCCTTAAGTGCCTTCTTGATTTTCTCTACTTTACTATCTTCGTCTCCATGTTCTTTTATCGCGACAGCCATGAAATCCACGACCACCTTCGAATGTTTCTTCAACCGTTCGAAATGATCTCCATTTAATTCGGCATATTCTTCATAATATTTCTTTATTTCCTCGATCAAACGAGTATTTTCCTCGATAATTACTTCGCAGAACAAATAGGGATGAAGACAACCGTAAATCAATTCGCGCATCACGTTGGCTTGGTTTATCCAGTAGCTTTTCAATATTAGAGCTAATTGGGTGTTGGTTAAATTTGGGCAGGACAGAACTGATGTAAACGCCGGTATAAGTTCGGTTTCTAAGGCTTCTATGATGCCCATGCAACTTCTCATTTTAGTTTGTTCTGTAGTGGTAAGAATTAAAAGAAAAAAGTCGTTGTTAACGTCCGTATAAAAGAGAAAGTGACTAAGTTCAAAAACCCAAATTTTTACTTTTTAATAGGCATGTACTTGAAATTTTTTATTTATTTGAAATTTTTTAATTAAAATCCAAAACTATACCTACAGTGTTTATAAAAATCATTATACATTAATACATACTGGAACGAGGACTGCCATCTCTTTCCACGTTACTGAGCGGTTAGAGAGAGATAGTTGAGCTGAGTCCGTGTTGTCTCTTTTTAGCAAAAAGCTAAAAACATTAGGTAAGCTCCAGCCTGTAGCGCTCCAACCGGAAAAATGGTTCGTTAAAGTTGTTTGTGTTTATGTTTGTGTATAGTCAGATAGCAGCCAACGTTAGTTATCTCTGGTATAGTAGTGCATGTGATATTTCATTCATATCGACGTTTGTGAAAATGGGAAAAAAGTGCTTTATACAAAATTGTAACAATATGCAAGATACAAATCCGGATGCATCGTTTTATAAGTTAAAATATCATTGTTTTCAGAAAATATGACTTTCTACAGACATTTAAAAAACAAGATTTTAATCGTCACTTTGCTACTCGCGCAAGTGCCCAGCACATCGATGCCCAATAAAAGAATAAGAAGAAGAAAATATGGGTTATGTAGAGAAAGAGGAGAGAATGCTTTCAGAGGCAAATATTTTCAGATTGGATAGTATATCTAGTAACGTGATCCCTGCAGATAGTTAGACAAGGACAGCACGGACCCCAGTCTATCTCCACAGAACTATCTCTCTCAAAAACCTTTGACCGCACAAGAACATGTGAGCCTTCGTTCCAGTATGTATACAGGCTGCTCCATTTTTGATCGCAACATAGGTTATATAGGCTATAGTTGCGATAAAGACAACTTCCATTAGACACTTATAAAGGAAAAGAAAAGAGTGACATTTGTGTCATTGCAACACTTCACTTTTCACACAACTGTCATTTTATTAATCTTTCTTTATTCCACTCATAGAAATGACCATGTTGCAATAGGCAATGGAGCAAACAATATATTTCATTGTTAAAATGCTAGTAACTCAAAAGGACTTGGTCACTTTCTCTTGTATACCAACGTTAATATTTAAAATGTTTAAAAAACTGCCAAAAACCAATAAAAATGAAATTGCTGAGGCTCCTATGATGCCCATGCAACTTCTCATTTTGCATTCTTTTGCAGTAGTAAGAATTAATAAAAACCAATATTATTAATTTGTAGCAAATAAGTAAAAACTGTTAAAAACGAATAAAAATGAGGTTTCTGCGGCCTGCGGCTTATATGACGCCCACGCAGTGTCAAATCAAAAAAAAAAAGTAAAAATTAATAAAAATTTGCGTAAATAATATACAGCCTGTCTACTTTAGTTGGCAACATATGAGAAACTTTTTTATTATTAATTTTACGAAAAAGTTAGATGCAACCATCATAAATGTATTAAATTTTGTCAGTGCTAGCTATATGAGGTATGTCAAAAAATATGAATTTTGCTCAAAAGTAAAGTTCATTTCAATTGAAGAAAATTGTTAATATAAGAAGTTTGAAATTAAAAACTATGCTTTAATAAGTAATTTCATCCTTCTAATTGATACCGATACCGAATTATATTCAATTTTATTTATTACAAACATGATAAACCTTTCCGTTACGTTTAGAAAGTAAATGCATATTTGTACGTGATTTTTAATTTCGAACAACTTTTTATAATAACATTTTTCAATATTTTGAAAAAAAATAAAGGTAATTTTTTTTATATACCTAGTATAAGATTGGAAAGATTTAATATCTGATGATTCTATCTTAGATTTGAGACCATGTTATGTTATTTGGTTGAGAAATCAGCATCACGCTTATTGGAGTGCTTCTGCAGTCTTAGGTAGTCCAAGCTCCTTAGGAGCTGGACTGATGGACATGCTAGGGCAGCTGTGGAACTACCAAGAAGTAGGTTAAAAAAGATAGCAGGACTCCTAACGGGGCACTGTTGTCTGAGAAAACACCTCTATAACCTAGGTTTAGAGGGAAGTCCCCTTTGCAGGCGCTGTGGCATGGCGGATGAAACATCGGACCATGTTCTTTTGGAGTGTCAGAATTGAGATGTGCTACTCAGGCGAACCTTTGGAGTCCCTGTTATGGCCGCTGGAGAAACAAACAGGCATCCATTGAAAAGGACTGATGCCTTTATCGAGGGACTCGGCTTCATGGATGCATAAGCAGCAGGAATGGCACAATGGACCCGCTAGAGGCCTCAGTGCCTGAACCTTGGCTAAAAATTCTCAATCAAGGTTCACCTGCGAACTAATAATAGTAGTAGTTGTTTCTATTAGCTGCCAACTTAAGTAGACACGCTGTACACAATAAAAAACTACCAACTAACTAGTAAAAAATAATAAAAATACAAGCACAAAAAAATTAAAAGAAAAAACAAAAAAATAATCGAAAAAAAACTCATACCATTAAAACAATTCGAACCGGACGAAACGAAAAATCCTACAATTAATATTCTATCGACGTGCAAATCGAATTCGACTATCAAATCGTCCAGATGGTCCTTTTTCAATCGATTCGATTTATCGAAACAGAAATCTTGAATCGATTCCAACGCCTTCGTATATTCAGAAAATGTCTTTATACATAACTTCACCACGGCTGTGTTGACTTTGTGTTCGAGCAGGCACAATTTTCTCGTGGTGGTTTCCAAATACAAATTTAAGAAGGCCTTATTGAAATTGGGTTTTTTCAGTTCGATGGCCAGATTTCCAAGCGATTCCAGTAGCTAAATAAAATCGATGATAGAATCTATTAGATGTGAAACTGAATTGATAAAATTTGATTATAGTACACTGAATGACGCAGATTTTTGTGAATTGAACAAAAATTATAAAATATACAGGGTGGCCCAGAACTCACGCCCCACGGGGAAATCCCTTGTGGAAACGATAATGGAGATGCCAAAACTGCAGTCATGAACATGAAAAAGTTTTTTCTTTGGTAAATAAAGAGGTTCAAATCGACCAATAGCCAGTTCAAATCCACGAAAATGACGTGAATTAGCTATACAGGGTGTTTGTAAATTACATGTACATATTTCAACCACATGTCAGGAATACCTCTAAAACTGATTTGGCGTTATTATTTTTTTTAATTCAAATGTTTAAATTTGGTGCAGTTTAACATTTATCCGCCCCAAATTCTACGTCGTATTGTCTACGCGTATTCTGCATAAGCGGCTGGGAGCGCGCTAAACGAACATTGTTGTAAAATGTTTATAAAACGAAATAATGTGATAATTTTTCCGTAATATCGTCAAACCAACTATGTGAATTAAGCTAGCACACCCACCTCGACTAAATTGAAAAAAAAAGTAGCATATAATTACCCATACTCTCGCATTGCCAATAAGCGCGAATCGCCCCGGTATAGCCGCTGAGCCGCGCTGATGTGGCTCACTTAAGTTTTAAACATCAACTCACCAATAGTTGATATTAATTCTACAACTGTACGATCACGCGATTTCGGACCGGCAGCTGACTCGCGGTCGTAAAACACCAAATATTCATCTAATTAATCTCGCTCTTCAGTTTGTTTGTCTTAGATCAGTGGCTCCCGCGGTCTGAAAATTTTTCGCGATTTCTCACAGCCTTGGTTAAACTTTACTTGTTTTTAAAATTATCAATTTTAACTTATAAAATTCATTTGATATAAAATTTCACTGACAAAGTGAGTACATTAAATATTACCCAATTAATACTTTAATCTATTTAATTTTGATACTAAAAACGGTACATACATGTGCACCGGTACCTTTGAAGTCGGCGCTAGGCGTTTTTTATGCCATGTTGAATTATGGCTAGAAATAGTATACCACCGCAATATATCGAGAAAAACGGCATTGAAAATTGGGGTGCTAGCTTAAGTTCAAGGCAGCACCCCCACTGTCTGAATTTAAAATCAAATGGATCCAAATATAGGGGATATTAAGGGCTAATTTGTACCACAAAAAGTTTTTCTATATTTTTATTAATAACATCAAAAAATTAAATAGAAAGCTATGATTGTCGCTGCTCCATAATCTTAGCACCCCCACTTTCGTCAAATCAAAAAGTCTTAATTTGCGGCTTTACATTAAAAATGATAAAAATTTCTTATGTGGTAGAAATTTGCCTTTAATTAGTTGTAAAATGATACATAGTCATTTTTACATTTACATTATTTTTTACATTCATACGTCACACACATGTCTCTTCAAGCTATCGATTTGAACTTAATTTGCGGCTTTACATTGAAAATTATCAAAATTTCTTATGTGGTACAAATTTGCCTTTAATTAGTTGCATAATGTTGTATATTCACTTTTCAATTTAGTCCAGGTGAGGGTGCTAGCTTTATTAACATAAACCAACTAGGTATACTAAAATTAATCATTTTAAAAATGGTTGAATTTCGTCAAAGAATGTTTTGCAAAATATTCGAAAATAGCTCATGAATTTCGAAAACATTGAATACATACAAAAAATAGTTACATTCTGACAAAATTACAATTTGTATACAGGGTGAGTCAAAACGCAAACATAATAATTACTCGCTTAATTTAAATGGAACACCCTATATTAATAATATCCAATGGGAAGTCTATTTCTTACTGAATCTTTTTTCATTACATTTCCCTATACCTAACTGTCACCGTTTCTGAGATATTTTCAGTTTTATTAAAAAATGTCCAGTTTTTGATATTAAAATTTCATTTTAATCTTATTACCAATGACGTCTTCGAACTTTTTTTGCCAAATAATAGTAGAAAATTAAATATCGAGTAATTAACGATCATTAACTACCCGAAATATTTGGTAATTTTTAAATTAAATTTTAAATTATTATAATTTTAATTTAATCTAGTTACCTCTATGACGTCATCATCTACGAACTATGCGAATTTTACTTATTAAACTCGTGTCACTGTAAATTATATAATAACTAAAAATTTAGGGCACCTGCTAATGATATTTGATTAATCATTGCTTTACCGCACTATTGGGACACCCTGTATGTTAGCACTGATATTTTTAGATTGTTTTTAGATGGCATCTTTTAAAATGCTGATGTTATAGTAGATTGTTGTCATTGTTATTTTATATTGAATATTATTAGGGTATACACCAAACAAATCCTGTTAATATTTTCTTTGTGTACAATTTCGTGTAGATACATGGTAAATGTTTTATGAATTGTTAAGCAGGTAAAAAAATGGTCAAATTTAAAACATATTTTAGATATCGTAAAGTTATCATTATACCTACAACAGTTAATATAATATTAATTAATGAGAATATATTGCTTTTAATAATAATATTGGGAAGTACATGCATATGCAAAAACAAAGAACTTGATCCTACTAGGTGTGTCCACAAAGAAAGTTATGTTTGGTAACACAAGCTTCTACGATTCTTTGCTACATTTCTACAAATGATCGAAATTTTCAGGTATTTCTCAGAGCGTGGTACATGTTTTTGAAAACCGTCTTCATAGAAAGTTGCCGCCTGTGTTTTTTTTTTTAAATAAAAGCACAACATTATTATTAATGATTACTATATTAACTAATGTATAATCATAACTTTACGACATCTAAAATACGTTTTAAATTTGACATTTTCTATACGTGCTTATAGTAATTCATAAAATATTTACCATTTATCTGTAGATTGAGTGTGCTGTAAGAAATTATTGATAGGAAATATTAGTAAGAAAGAAGAGAAACGTAGGGATATACAGGGTGACCCAGGGTAGCGTTAAAGTCCCATAACTTTTTACCTAATTGAGATATCGACTTGATTTTTTTTTCAAAAGGTAGGTACAATAATACTGCATATTATTAAAATAGTTTCGTCTATATACAGGGTAGCTCAGTATTAGAAATTCACTAAAGATACCTTTTTTTTTTAATGGAACCCCCTGTATATTATAACATTTTTGAATTCTTTAGTGAATTTTAGTGTGACTTTATGTACCATACATTGTACCTAAAACCAATCGTTTAGTGGTAATTCGACATTTTCGAAAAAAGTAGAGGTTTGAAAAAAAATGAATATTGCCGCTTTTGTAAAACTTAGAAGGCCGTGACTCTGGGTTATTAGTAAACATGAAATGTACTACTGTGTGACATGGATTCATAATTGAATACTGTTTGTGTTCTTAGATATCGATAAGCAAATTTACAAAATTTCAATTAAAGGTAACTTGATTTTTTTAAATGAAACTACCTACTTTTTTGTACACCATCTTGTAGGAAATTTTATTGCCTTTCTAACGATATAATATTGTCAATATTTTTACCTGCTAGTTTTCTCTTAATTCCGGAATTTCTTATAATTCGCGGTAATTTTCAATTTTCAATAGTACTGTTCAAAGTGGCTCAATATAGTAAATTAAATTAAAATAAAACAAAAATTTTATAAAAGATAGTGAGTTATAAAAAAAGTATACAGATCAATCAATCAACTACAATTTATTTTATTATAGGGAGATAATGATAATGTACAAGGAATAATGTAAAGAACAGTTTTTTTTGATAGCACAATAATTTTTCTTACAGTAGATGCTCAAAGATATTGCTATTATGTTCGATTACGTCTTCTTAAAAACTAATTTTTAAAGCGCGTTAGCATGTTTTAATCAATTGATCGAAAAGCGTCTCTTATCCGGTTCTTCATGTCGTTAGCTGTTGTTGGCCTGCCCGTTCCCGCGATTTGACACCAATTGATTTTTTCCTATGGGGATTTGTTAAGGACAATGTCTATAGTGTTAGGCCAACAACAGCTAACTACCGCGAATACTACTAAATTACCGCGAATTATAAGAAATTCCGGAATTAAGAGAAAACTAGCAGGTAAAAATATTGACAATATTATATCGTTAGAAAGGCAATAAAATTTCCTACAAGATGGTGTACAAAAAAGTAGGTAGTTTCATTTAAAAAAATCAAGTTACCTTTAATTGAAATTTTGTAAATTGGCGTATCGATATCTAAGAACACAAACAGTATTCAATTCTGAATCCCTGTCACACAGTAGTACATTTCATGTTTACTAATAACCCAGAGTCACGGCCTTCTAAGTTTTACAAAAGCGGCAATATTCATTTTTTTTCAAACCTCTACTTTTTTCTAAAATGTCGAATTACCACTAAACGATTGGTTTTAGGTAAAATGTATGGTACATAAAGTCACACTAAAATTCACTAAAGAATTCAAAAATGTTATAATATACAGGGGGTTCCATTAAAAAAAAAGGTAACTTTAGTGAATTTCTAATACTAAGCCACCCTGTATATAGACGAAACTATTTTAATAATACGCAGTATTATTGTACCTACCTTTTGAAAAAAAAATCAAGTCGATATCTCAATTAGATAAAAAGTTATGGGACTTTAACGCGACCCTGGGTCACCCTGTACATACATATGTATGTATGTACGTATGTATGTATTGAAAATGTGAAAACCGCATCCTTCTATCTTTAGTAATAACTGAGATACCGGGCAAAAGTACCGAAAAGTGGACACACTGTACAGTGTTAACAATAAAAAAGAATATTTTGGAATATTAATGGTTTGTTTGAGAACGGTTATGCTGCTTCCGTAATTCTGTTTTTCAATTCTTGAACTGTGGTTATTTGTCATCAATTCAACTCAATTTGTATTGAATTCAATTTATTCTGTTGTTTTGTCATTTGACTTTTTAATCAATCATAAAGTTTAAAATTACCTCACCAAGTATATCACCATTAATGTGAACATTCATTGAAGCAAGTTCCTTATGGTAAGTTGCATTTTTCTTATTTTGTTAATTTAACGAACATTTGCCATTTTATGAACTGCTTTTAACTATTTTTTTAAAACGAATACATAGATATTCTAAATTTTTATTAAATTTGCAAGATATTAAAAAAATGATGAAACCTTGTGAACAGGTCGATTCAATATTAATGCAAAAATTTTTTTGCGAAATTTTACCAAAGGCAACACTCTGTATATCATATCTAAAAGTATAACCTATGTATTACACAATTTTTTGTAAACCTAAACGGAAGAAAGGTACTTCTATTGTTTCAAGGCACTTTTTCACAGTAAACGAATTATCCCGTACAGCTTTTCAGTACTTTATCTACTACTTATAAATTGTAATTACCGAAAAAAAAAATTATAATTACCGATAAACTACCACCTCTTATCTTCTTTTTATCATCCTCTAAAGATACTTGAGCTACAGACATGCCATGCCCTAGTAATTCTTCGACGATATCATTCAATTTCTCGAGATCCTCCTTGGCTTTGAGGATATCCGTAAAATCCAGTGAATGTATTCTCTCGAATGCCTGGTCAATTAAACTGATAAAATTAGATTTTGATGTATCTGAATGGAGCTTTCCGGTTATCGTGTACTCGATGCCTCGCAGTGAATTCAACAACTGCAATTTACAGAAGAATCGTATGTCCTGTAATATTAAAAAGTCGATACATTTGACAAATTAATTTGTATATAATTCGAAAAACTCACTGGTAAAGGTTGTTCGAGTTCGGATTCTCTTACGAATAAGTTAATTAGCAACGAAAGAATCGATATAGACTGGTGTAAATGTAGTAAAATCGTTCCTTTGCTATTTCTATTTTTGTCCACCATTTTGTAGTAGTCCTTGATGAACAGGATGAAATTCGTAAAAAGTACACTCAATTCCTAAAATATCGTTAATTGTAGGCTTGCACTTATTTGAAAACGAATCTATTTACTTTGAACCAAATTTTTAAATCGTTTTTGTCGGCTCCAAGAGAATGTAAAAAATTTATGTACTTTTTAATAGTCGATATTTGCTTCATAACACCGTTTTCCATATTTCTGGTATATTTCTTTTATTCTTATTCTATTATTTGAGATATTAAAATGCACTCTTTGTCTGGTCGTTGCTTTGAATACAAAAACGGAAAAACGGTTATGACTTATGGCCTCTTACTGGTCATCTTTTCAACTACCAACTAGCCATATGGGTGTTCCGATAGAACTAGTGAATTCATGAATTGTTTTTAATTGAAACCGAGTACGGTTAAGACAGGATATTATCAAAAGTGTAAATCATAATTATTTACTGATTTGTCACCGATACTTTAAAAGTGGTAGGCCGAATAGCCATAGTTGCTGTGGTCATATGTCAAAGAAGGAGAACAAGCAGTAACATTTTTATTTTTGCATTAGTTACGACTAGTTTTCGTAGGTAGTTTTTTTGTTTGTGTAATATTTATATCGTATAATATACGTCTGTAGTCAAGGGCCAGTATCATTGGCCCTATTATCTTTGACACTAATGACAGTTGGCCGTCTAAAATTAGCAAATGAGGGCAATTTCTTATAGAAGAAGACCTAATGAAATTGACACTATGACACTAATGACTAATGACAGTGTCATGTGTCATGTCTCATGCCACATGTCACATAGCATAGCCTATTGAAACAACGTGAACAATATTTGAAAAAATACCGTGAACCCAAATATATTGGCTGGAAAAATGATTTTAACGGGACCAGATCCAGGTTTGTGTATGTATGTAATAGTTAAACCAATAAGTTATCGCCAGGGCGATGTACCATGAAGTTCAGAATGAACTCCACAACTCCACAATAAACTATTATTGACTTAATGAAGAACACTAATACATTGAAAACGTGGTGGAAGAAAAATCAAATTACTGAGTATACTGTTTTTCGTTAAATCAACCTTACGAAAAGTAAGTTATCTAACCTCTCTCAAACTCTCATTAAACCGTTTTGGTTTCGCAGCCTTTATTTAGCAAGGAAGCTGTATTCAAATCGGGTCTATCGAAGGATAATAAAAACACCTTATGGAAAAAGAACAAATGGGAATCAATTATTTCCAAAGCTGTTTTTAACAGGTACCAATTTGTAAATAATCGAGTAGTAATAACATGTTACGTAACTTGTTAAATGGTGTTCTAAGTGTGTTTAGTATACCGAGAGGTCACCTTGGAACCCTGCATTCATCCTCCGATTAATCAAGAATCAATATCAATCAATGATTAATCAATAATCAATATGAAGTAAGCAAGTTAAATTAAAGTTTTGCAGTTCTAATGATGAGGGGGCACGTGAGAAAAAAACGTTTTTACTTCTGTTTAATTCCAAAAATAGATAATTATCATTCATAAGTTTGGAGGATATGTGGAGGAAACGTGGATTTTTAGGGATGAATTTTGTATTGAAAGTTAGCTGAGGACAGGCTTCAAAACAATAATAAGTACGTATATTTATTAAATACAGGGTGTTTCATTGGGAAAGGGCAATATTTTAACCCTATGTAGAGGTCACCTAGGAGATTACAAAAAACCCATATACTATGGGTCTTGCGCCCTTTATAACCGAGTTACAGGGTGTTTTTTGAATTTGGCCCATTTTTTTCGACACCTATAACTTTT
>OU900097.1:1226367-1438347 GCA_918026865.1 Phyllotreta striolata | reverse complement strand
TGGCGATATTATTGAGTAAAAGTAATGAAAAATACAAAAAAAAATCGTACAAGCCATAATAAAATAGATAGAAAATATTTTTAAACGGCATATACGTTAAAAAGTAATAATAAAATCATATATGCAGAAAGAATTTGAAAAAACTACGAAGAACCTGGTTTTGGGCGATATTATTGAGTAAAAGTAATGAAAAATACAAAAAAATCGTACAAGCCAGAATAAAATAGATAGAAAATATTTTTAAACGGCATATACGTTAAAAAGTAATAATAAAATCATATATGCAGAAAGAATTTAAAAAAACTTAGAAGATCCTGGTTTTAGGCGATATTATTGAGTAAAAGTAATGAAAAATACAAAAAAATCGTACAAGCCAGAATAAAATAGGTAGAAAATAATTTTAAACGGCATATACGTTAAAAAGTAATAATAAAATCATAAATGCAGAAAGAAATTGAAAAAACTACGAAGAACCTGGTTTTAGGCGATATTATTGAGTAAAAGTAATGAGAAATACAAAAAAATCGTGCAAGCCAGAATAAAATAGATAGAAAATAATTTTAAACGGCATAAACGTTAAAAAGTAATAATAAAATCATATATGCAGAAAGAATTTGAAAAAACTTTGAAGAACCTGGTTTTTGCCGATATTATTGAGTAAAAGTAATGAAAAATACAAAAAAATCGTACAAGCCAGAATAAAATAGGTAGAAAATAATTTTAAACGGCATATACGTTAAAATGTAATAATAAAATCATAAATGCAGAAAGAAATTGAAAAAACTACGAAGAACCTGGTTTTAGGCGATATTATTGAGTAAAAGTAATGAGAAATACAAAAAAATCGTGCAAGCCAGAATAAAATAGATAGAAAATAATTTTAAACGGCATATACGTTAAAAAGTAATAATAAAATCATATATGCAGAAAGAATTTAAAAAAACTTCGAAGAACCTGGTTTTTGGCGATATTATTGAGTAAAAGTAATGAAAAATACAAAAAAAAATCGTACAAGCCATAATAAAATAGATAGAAAATATTTTTAAACGGCATATACGTTAAAAAGTAATAATAAAATCATATATGCAGAAAGAATTTGAAAAAACTACAAAGAACCTGGTTTTAGGCGATATTATTGAGTAAAAGTAATGAAAAATACAAAAAAAATCGTACAAGCCAGAATAAAATAGATAGAAAATAATTTTAAACGGCATATACGTTAAAAAGTAATAATAAAATCATATATGCAGAAAGAATTTAAAAAAACTTCGAAGAACCTGGTTTTTGGCGATATTATTGAGTAAAAGTAATGAAAAATACAAAAAAAAATCGTACAAGCCAGAATAAAATAGATAGAAAATAATTTTAAACGGCATATACGTTAAAAAGTAATATTAAAATCATATATGCAGAAAGAATTTGAAAAAATTTCGAAGAACCTGGTTTTTGGCGATATAATTGAGTAAAAGTAATGAAAAATACAAAAAAATCGTACAAGCCAGAATAAAATAGATAGAAAATAATTTTAAACGGAATATACGTTAAAAAGTAATAATAAAATCATATATGCAGAAAGAATTTGAAAAAACTTCGAAGAACCTGGTTTTTGGCGATATTATTGAGTAAAAGTAATGAAAAATACAAAAAAATCGTACAAGCCAGAATAAAATAGAGAGAAAATAATTTAAAACGGCATATACGTTAAAAAGTAATAATAAAATCATATATGCAGAAAGAATTTGAAAAAACTTCGAAGAACTTGCTTTTTGGCGATATTATTGAGTAAAAGTAATGAAAAATACAAAAAAATCGTACAAGCCAGAATAAAATAGATAGAAAATAATTTTAAACGGCATAAACGTTAAAAAGTAATAATAAAATCATATATGCAGAAAGAATTTGAAAAAACTTTGAAGAACCTGGTTTTTGCCGATATTATTGAGTAAAAGTAATGAAAAATACAAAAAAAATCGTACAGGCCAGAATAAAATAGATAGAAAATAATTTTAAACGGCATATACGTTAAAAAGTAATAATAAAATCATAAATGCAGAAAGAAATTGAAAAAACTACGAAGAACCTGGTTTTAGGCGATATTATTGAGTAAAAGTAATGAGAAATACAAAAAATCGTGCAAGCCAGAATAAAATAGATAGAAAATAATTTTAAACGGCATATACGTTAAAAAGTAATAATAAAATCATATATGCAGAAAGAATTTAAAAAAACTTCGAAGAACATGGTGTTAGGCGATATTATTGAGTAAAAGTAATGAAAAATACATTAAAATCGTACAAGCCAGAATAAAATAGATAGAAAATATTTTTAAACGGCATATACGTAAAAAAGTAATAATAAAATCATATATGCACAAAGAATTTGAAAAAACTACGAAGAACCTGGTTTTGGGCGATATTATTGAGTAAAAGTAATGAAAAATACAAAAAAATCGTACAAGCCAGAATAAAATAGATAGAAAATATTTTTAAACGGCATATACGTTAAAAAGTAATAATAAAATCATATATGCAGAAAGAATTTGAAAAAACTACAAAGAACCTGGTTTTAGGCGATATTATTGAGTAAAAGTAATGAAAAATACAAAAAAATCGTACAAGCCAGAATAAAATAGATAGAAAATAATTTTAAACGGCATATACGTTAAAAAGTAATAATAAAATCATATATGCAGAAAGAATTTAAAAAAACTTCGAAGAACCTGGTTTTTGGCGATATTATTGAGTAAAAGTAATGAAAAATACAAAAAAAATCGTACAAGCCATAATAAAATAGATAGAAAATAATTTTAAACGGCATATACGTTAAAAAGTAATAATAAAATCATATATGCAGAAAGAAATTGAAAAAACTACGAAGAACCTGGTTTTAGGCGATATTATTGAGTAAAAGTAATGAAAAATACATTAAAATCGAACAAGCCAGAATAAAATAGATAGAAAATATTTTTTAAACGGCATATACGTTAAAAATTAATAATAAAATCATATATGCAGAAAGAATTTGAAAAAACTACGAAGAACCTGGTTTTAGGCGATATTATTTAGTAAAAGTAATGAAAAATACAAAAAAATCGTACAAGCCAGAATAAAATAGATAGAAAATAATTTTAAACGGCATATACGTTAAAAAGTAATAATAAAATCATATATGCAGAAAGAATTTGAAAAAAACTTCGAAGAACCTGGTTTTTGGCGATATTATTGAGTAAAAGTAATGAAAAATACAAAAAATCGTACAAGCCAGAATAAAATAGATAGAAAATAATTTTAAACGGCATATACGTTAAAAAGTAATAATAAAATCATAAATGCAGAAAGAAATTGAAAAAACTACGAAGAACATGGTTTTAGGCGATATTATTGAGTAAAAGTAATGAGAAATACAAAAAATCGTGCAAGCCAGAATAAAATAGATAGAAAATATTTTTAAACGGCATATACGTTAAAAATTAATAATAAAATCATATATGCAGAAAGAATTTGAAAAAACTACAAAGAACCTGGTTTTAGGCGATATTATTTAGTAAAAGTAATGAAAAATACATTAAAATCGTACAAGCCAGAATAAAATAGATAGAAAATATTTTTAAACGGCATATACGTTAAAAAGTAATAATAAAATCATATATGCAGAAAGAATTTGAAAAAACTTCGAAGAACCTGGTTTTAGGCGATATTATTGAGTAAAAGTAATGAAAAATACAAAAAAAATCGTACAAGCCAGAATAACATAGATAGAAAATAATTTTAAACGGCATGTACGTTTAAAAGTAATAATAAAATCATATATGCAGAAAGAAATTGAAAAAACTACGAAGAACCTGGTTTTAGGCGATATTATTTAGTAAAAGTAATGAAAAATACAAAAAAAATCGTACAAGCCAGAATAAAATAGATAGAAAATAATTTTAAACGGCATATACGTTAAAAAGTAATAATAAAATCATAAATGCAGAAAGAAATTGAAAAAACTACGAAGAACCTGGTTATAGGCGATATTATTGAGTAAAAGTAATGAAAAATACAAAAAATCGTACAAGCCAGAATAAAATAGATAGAAAATAATTTTAAACGGCATATACGTTAAAAAGTAATAATAAAATCATAAATGCAGAAAGAAATTGAAAAAACTACGAAGAACATGGTTTTAGGCGATATTATTGAGTAAAAGTAATGAGAAATACAAAAAATCGTGCAAGCCAGAATAAAATAGATAGAAAATATTTTTAAACGGCATATACGTTAAAAATTAATAATAAAATCATATATGCAGAAAGAATTTGAAAAAACTACAAAGAACCTGGTTTTAGGCGATATTATTTAGTAAAAGTAATGAAAAATACATTAAAATCGTACAAGCCAGAATAAAATAGATAGAAAATATTTTTAAACGGCATATACGTTAATAAGTAATAATAAAATCATATATGCAGAAAGAATTTGAAAAAACTTCGAAGAACCTGGTTTTAGGCGATATTATTGAGTAAAAGTAATGAAAAATACAAAAAAAATCGTACAAGCCAGAATAACATAGATAGAAAATAATTTTAAACGGCATGTACGTTTAAAAGTAATAATAAAATCATATATGCAGAAAGAATTTGAAAAAACTTCGAGGAACCTGGTTTTAGGCGATATTATTGAGTAAAAGTAATGAAAAATACAAAAAAATCGTACAAGCCAGAATAAAATAGATAGAAAATAATTTTAAACGGCATATACGTTAAAAAGTAATAATAAAATCATAAATGCAGAAAGAAATTGAAAAAACTACGAAGAACATGGTTTTAGGCGATATTATTGAGTAAAAGTAATGAGAAATACAAAAAATCGTGCAAGCCAGAATAAAATAGATAGAAAATATTTTTAAACGGCATATACGTTAAAAATTAATAATAAAATCATATATGCAGAAAGAATTTGAAAAAACTACAAAGAACCTGGTTTTAGGCGATATTATTTAGTAAAAGTAATGAAAAATACATTAAAATCGTACAAGCCAGAATAAAATAGATAGAAAATATTTTTAAACGGCATATACGTTAAAAAGTAATAATAAAATCATATATGCAGAAAGAATTTGAAAAAACTTCGAAGAACCTGGTTTTAGGCGATATTATTGAGTAAAAGTAATGAAAAATACAAAAAAAATCGTACAAGCCAGAATAACATAGATAGAAAATAATTTTAAACGGCATGTACGTTTAAAAGTAATAATAAAATCATATATGCAGAAAGAATTTAAAAAAACTTCGAAGAACATGGTTTTGGGCGATATTATTGAGTAAAAGTAATGAAAAATACAAAAAAATCGTACAAGCCAGAATAAAATAGATAGAAAATATTTTTAAACGGCATATACGTTAAAAAGTAATAATAAAATCATAAATGCAGAAAGAAATTGAAAAAACTACGAAGAACCTGGTTATAGGCGATATTATTGAGTAAAAGTAATGAAAAATACATTAAAATCGTACAAGCCAGAATAAAATAGATAGAAAATATTTTTAAACGGCATATACGTTAAAAAGTAATAATAAAATCATATATGCAGAAAGAATTTGAAAAAACTACGAAGAACCTGGTTTTGGGCGATATTATTGAGTAAAAGTAATGAAAAATACAAAAAAATCGTACAGGCCAGAATAAAATAGATAGAAAATAATTTTAAACGGCATATACGTTAAAAAGTAATAATAAAATCATAAATGCAGAAAGAAATTGAAAAAACTACGAAGAACCTGGTTTTAGGCGATATTATTGAGTAAAAGTAATGAGAAATACAAAAAATCGTGCAAGCCAGAATAAAATAGATAGAAAATAATTTTAAACGGCATATACGTTAAAAAGTAATAATAAAATCATATATGCAGAAAGAATTTAAAAAAACTTCGAAGAACATGGTGTTAGGCGATATTATTGAGTAAAAGTAATGAAAAATACATTAAAATCGTACAAGCCAGAATAAAATAGATAGAAAATATTTTTAAACGGCATATACGTTAAAAAGTAATAATAAAATCATATATGCACAAAGAATTTGAAAAAACTACGAAGAACCTGGTTTTGGGCGATATTATTGAGTAAAAGTAATGAAAAATACAAAAAAATCGTACAAGCCAGAATAAAATAGATAGAAAATATTTTTAAACGGCATATACGTTAAAAAGTAATAATAAAATCATATATGCAGAAAGAATTTGAAAAAACTACAAAGAACCTGGTTTTATGCGATATTATTGAGTAAAAGTAATGAAAAATACAAAAAAATCGTACAAGCCAGAATAAAATAGATAGAAAATAATTTTAAACGGCATATACGTTAAAAAGTAATAATAAAATCATATATGCAGAAAGAATTTAAAAAAACTTCGAAGAACCTGGTTTTTGGCGATATTATTGAGTAAAAGTAATGAAAAATACAAAAAAAAATCGTACAAGCCAGAATAAAATAGATAGAAAATAATTTTAAACGGCATGTACGTTTAAAAGTAATAATAAAATCATATATGCAGAAAGAATTTAAAAAAACTTCGAAGAACATGGTTTTAGGCGATATTATTGAGTAAAAGTAATGAAAAATACAAAAAAATCGTACAAGCCAGAATAAAATAGATAGAAAATATTTTTAAACGGCATATACGTTAAAAATTAATAATAAAATCATATATGCAGAAAGAATTTGAAAAAACTACAAAGAACCTGGTTTTAGGCGATATTATTTAGTAAAAGTAATGAAAAATACATTAAAATCGTACAAGCCAGAATAAAATAGATAGAAAATATTTTTAAACGGCTTATACGTTAAAAAGTAATAATAAAATCATATATGCAGAAAGAATTTGAAAAAACTTCGAAGAACCTGGTTTTAGGCGATATTATTGAGTAAAAGTAATGAAAAATACAAAAAAAATCGTACAAGCCAGAATAAAATAGATAGAAAATAATTTTAAACGGCATGTACGTTTAAAAGTAATAATAAAATCATATATGCAGAAAGAATTTGAAAAAACTTCGAGGAACCTGGTTTTAGGCGATATTATTGAGTAAAAGTAATGAAAAATACAAAAAAATCGTACAAGCCAGAATAAAATAGATAGAAAATAATTTTAAACGGCATATACGTTAAAAAGTAATAATAAAATCATAAATGCAGAAAGAAATTGAAAAAACTACGAAGAACATGGTTTTAGGCGATATTATTGAGTAAAAGTAATGAAAAATACAAAAAAATCGTACAAGCCAGAATAAAATAGATAGAAAATATTTTTAAACGGCATATACGTTAAAAATTAATAATAAAATCATATATGCAGAAAGAATTTGAAAAAACTACAAAGAACCTGGTTTTAGGCGATATTATTTAGTAAAAGTAATGAAAAATACATTAAAATCGTACAAGCCAGAATAAAATAGATAGAAAATATTTTTAAACGGCATATACGTTAAAAAGTAATAATAAAATCATATATGCAGAAAGAATTTGAAAAAACTTCGAAGAACCTGGTTTTAGGCGATATTATTGAGTAAAAGTAATGAAAAATACAAAAAAAATCGTACAAGCCAGAATAACATAGATAGAAAATAATTTTAAACGGCATGTACGTTTAAAAGTAATAATAAAATCATATATGCAGAAAGAATTTAAAAAAACTTCGAAGAACATGGTTTTGGGCGATATTATTGAGTAAAAGTAATGAAAAATACAAAAAAATCGTACAAGCCAGAATAAAATAGATAGAAAATATTTTTAAACGGCATATACGTTAAAAAGTAATAATAAAATCATAAATGCAGAAAGAAATTGAAAAAACTACGAAGAACCTGGTTATAGGCGATATTATTGAGTAAAAGTAATGAAAAATACATTAAAATCGTACAAGCCAGAATAAAATAGATAGAAAATATTTTTAAACGGCATATACGTTAAAAAGTAATAATAAAATCATATATGCAGAAAGAATTTGAAAAAACTACGAAGAACCTGGTTTTGGGCGATATTATTGAGTAAAAGTAATGAAAAATACAAAAAAATCGTACAAGCCAGAATAAAATAGATAGAAAATATTTTTAAACGGCATATACGTTAAAAAGTAATAATAAAATCATATATGCAGAAAGAATTTGAAAAAACTACAAAGAACCTGGTTTTAGGCGATATTATTGAGTAAAAGTAATGAAAAATACAAAAAAATCGTACAAGCCAGAATAAAATAGATAGAAAATAATTTTAAACGGCATATACGTTAAAAAGTAATAATAAAATCATATATGCAGAAAGAATTTAAAAAAACTTCGAAGAACCTGGTTTTTGGCGATATTATTGAGTAAAAGTAATGAGAAATACAAAAAAAATCGTACAAGCCATAATAAAATAGATAGAAAATAATTTTAAACGGCATATACGTTAAAAAGTAATAATAAAATCATATATGCAGAAAGAAATTGAAAAAACTACGAAGAACCTGGTTTTAGGCGATATTATTGAGTAAAAGTAATGAAAAATACATTAAAATCGAACAAGCCAGAATAAAATAGATAGAAAATATTTTTAAACGGCATAAACGTTAAAAATTAATAATAAAATCATATATGCAGAAAGAATTTGAAAAAACTACGAAGAACCTGGTTTTAGGCGATATTATTTAGTAAAAGTAATGAAAAATACAAAAAAATCGTACAAGCCAGAATAAAATAGATAGAAAATAATTTTAAACGGCATATACGTTAAAAAGTAATAATAAAATCATATATGCAGAAAGAATTTGAAAAAACTTCGAAGAACCTGGTTTTTGGCGATATTATTGAGTAAAAGTAATGAAAAATACAAAAAAATCGTACAAGCCAGAATAAAATAGATAGAAAATAATTTTAAACGGCATATACGTTAAAAAGTAAAAATAAAATCATATATGCAGAAAGAATTTGAAAAAACTTCGAAGAACCTGGTTTTTGGCGATAAAATTGAGTAAAAGTAATGAAAAATACAAAAAAATCGTACAAGCCAGAATAAAATGGATAGAAAATAATTTTAAACGGCATAAACGTTAAAAAGTAATAATAAAATCATATATGCAGAAAGAATTTGAAAAAACTTCGAAGAACCTGGTTTTTAGCGATATTATTGAGTAAAAGTAATGAAAAATACAAAAAAATCGTACAAGCCAGAATAAAATAGATAGAAAATAATTTTAAACGGCATAAACGTTAAAAAGTAATAATAAAATCATATATGCAGAAAGAATTTGAAAAAACTTTAATAGTTTTTCGTCAGAAGGAATTTCGCCTTCTAAAGAAAAAGTAAGAGGTATCGTCAATATCGCCTCTTGATTTGTACAACGCGAAGAAATTAATCTATTAAATGTAGTTTCTAAAATAATTTTGTACCTCATGCTTAAAAAAATAACTTTGTACCTCTACAAAGCGCGGCGTGCGGTCCAGTGGAACAATAAAATTTATTAGAACTTACCGCGACGTTCTATTGAAATGTACACTGGTAGACTGGATTTAGATGGCTAAAAATTTAACATTGATTTTCCTATAATGCGCGAATTAATTTTCAACGGTGTATATAGGAACGTTTGGTTTATTCATTCATTCATTTTAAATATACATTGAGACGTCAACCTTTGGACTTTTTCCAGTTTTATCATTTAACTAAAATTAAGTGTGGGGTTAGCGAAACTCCCCACAAACATGATAAATTTTCCATTTTGTTTAGAAATGATAAGCAAATTTTTAAAACAAAATTTATTAAGAATCTAACATTTTACAGTTAATACCTTTTAATAAGTTAAATAATGCCTGCTGTGTAACATTTTAGCGATGCATTTAAATTAATTTACCATAATAATACATTTTGTTGAAATAATTTAACGTACATTATTATCTCCCTCAATTCACCAACCCTTTTAGCTTAAAAATACTATTAAATAATGCAACTCTGTATAATAATTTATTCGTTGACATAATGTCCCGTATTCAGCGCCTCACTTTAAACTTAAACATGGCTTTAGAGGGTTACTTTAACGAAAACAAAGTCCATAGTTACTTGATAACAAAAATGTACAACTGTCAAGTTGGAGACGCGTCTTTAAAGTCGTGTTTAAGGTTACAGGGGGTGCTGAAAACACGAAGTGAAACTGTGAATTACCTTATTTAATACATGACTAATGAATGTAAAAACTAAATTTTTAGTTTGTTAACTTTTTAAACAATGTCAATGTTAAACAGTTTGTATTCCAGAATGTCGTGGTAATTAGACGAATTGTCGAAATGCCATAAAAAGACTGTAGCATAAACGAAAAGCCTGAAATATATTATACAGTGAGCATCATAAGTGTTACCCCCCATTCTAACTCGTTACTGGGCTCTTGTTAAGAAGAACGCCGAGACAGGTCGACTTTTGATTTTTATAATGTACTTTTTGGTATGAATAGTTTATTCCCTATTTCAATCTTTACTGTAGGGGAGCAACCCTTTCGAAAAATTTGAGGTAACACGTAATGAAGCAAATTTGAGAATAAAAACCCCTTTTAAATGAGCTATCACTCATGCCCAATGCTATTTAAATTTTTCAAAAGGGTTGCTCCCCGCCAGTAAGGGATGAAATTGGGAATAAACAATTCATACCAAAAAATACCTTGTAAAAATCAAAAGTCGACGTGTTTCGGCGATTTTCTTAACAAGAGTCCAGTAACGAGTTAGATAGGGCAACACTTATGATGCTCACTATATATTATTTGACAGAGAAATTATTAATAAACTTATTGGCCCGTATTCAGCGCCCCACTTTAACCTTAAAGACGGCTTTAGCGGGTCACTTTAACGTAAACCAAATCCCTAGTACAAGGTGGCCAACTAAGAATGCGAGGTACTGTTTCTGGAAAACTATCCATCGCAGAAGCTTGCGGCAAAAGAGTTATTACTAAACGGCCAAGAGAAAAACCTGGAAAATATTTTCAAGTTTCTGAAATGGCCGCCAGGGGGTGTAATTACAATCTTAAATCTAAAAAAGTGATGTTTCAGTAAATTTCGTTATATTACCTTTGCCGTCACTGTAAATCATATCCTAGGGTTATTTTAATAAAATATACTTAAGCATAATATAAGCTATTAGCGAATTATTAGTTTGTCACTTAGTTACTTTTGGAAAAAAATGAGAGAAGTCATTCTCATGACGGTTACTACACTAGCAAGTATGACAATAATTTGACAGTAATGACAGTAATCAGTCAATTTAGTTTTTTTTTTAAATCTACCTGTAACTGAGTTTTCCAATTTAGAAAAACGTGGTATTGTTGAATGTTACATAAGATACAATAAAATGCTGTCAAATCAGCTGACGAATACTTTAATAGATATTTTCAATTAGCCGAACAAAATCGTAAATGAATCTGTGGAAGAGAAAATTATGGTTTTTATAAATACAAATCCTAGAATATCGCCCCTGAATAACAAATCGCTGATAAGGCAGGCACTTTCCAAAGTACTGTTCTAAAAGCGTTAAAAAAACTATATGTATCCAAATCTCTACACCTAGGAGATTTTGAGCGTCGAATGTACTTTTGTAGATTTTTGAAGGAGTATCTGCATGAATGCTGAAAATTTTCTTTCTATAATTGTATTATGAACGGACGAAACTAACATTTACCATTTTTTTCTTTTTTTTATTGATTGTAATATTTAACAGCTATCAGAGACTACAATAATATTACTAAGTTTTGTTGTACATTAACAATGTGTGAACTTTTTTAATTTGATATGATGAGGTTTCTCCATCGAGAAAGCCTCTTGCACCTGACATTATTAAATAGTAGAGAGAGCTAGGCGCGATAACCAAATTGGTGTTCTGAAATTATTTGCAGAAGATCTCTTGTACGATGTAGTAGTGGTTTTTCCAGTAGTTTTGAAATTAGTTTTGAGTAGTTTTGAAATTACCGACAGCAGGCTTATCGGTCTGAAACACTCGATATTAGTGCATAGTTTTCCTGGTTTGGCAACAAGAAAAAATTCGAACATTTATAATCAGGCCAGTTGTGAAGTCTTATAATACATTGTATATACAGTGTTAACCATACATGGAAAATTATTCGCGCATAATAGGGAAATCAATGTTAAATTCTTAGCCGGCTGAAATCCAGTCTACCAGTGTACATTTCAATAGAACGTCGCGATCAATTCTAATACATTTAATTGTTCTACTGGACTTCACACCGCGCTTTGGCTTGGTTAGATTAAAAATCAAATAATTTCGACGGTTTCGACACTTCAACAGTATCAAAACGGGTTCGGATGGGTGAACGTCGAGTCGATTAAAAAGAAATGAGAATTTTTAAACGATAATGTATTGAAAAAATATCACTAATATTAAAATAGAATTATGTCTTTTTGCCACAATGGCTTGAAAAAGAAAGTAAATTCTAAGAAAATAATAAAAAGGAAACTCCAAAAATAAACTTAAAGATAACAATAGCCAAACCTGTCATACAGATGTCATCTCATATTAGAGCTGAGGTATGTTTCTAGCAGAAAATTGAATTATTTTTTCCCTTATTTCAACAAGATTTGTTGCTCTTTCAAAACTGTACCTACCGATACACATATTTTTTTGAAATATCCTCAAAAAAATATTATATTTAGTTTCTAAATAATTATGTACCTCATACTTAACACAAATAACTTTGTACCTCTACAAATCGCGGCAAGCGGTCCAGTAGAACAATTAAATTTATTAGAATTTATCGCGACGTTCTATTGAAATGTATACTGGTAGACTGGATTTCAGACGGCTAAAAATTTAACATTGATTTCCCTATTTTGCGAAATTAAATTTCCAACGGTGTATGTATTAATTAAATTAATTTTTTCAGTAAATATTTGTACAATTATGAAACCCAGAAACAGGTCAATTTTTGTTTTTTTAAATGAATTTAGTAACTTCAAATTTTTACCCCTAACTGCAAAGTATGAGACTTACCATCCCTAAATTTTAAAATTTGAAGGGTGGGCCTAAGATACCTCATTTGAAAGGCAATTACAATCTCCATTCGGTAGGGCCATTTTTTATTTATTATGTTGCCTAGTTACGGATATAATGACATTAGAATAGTAAACATTGTAAAATTCATATTTTCACATCTTTTTTATAGTAATAAACAGGAGGAAGGATCTGCGAGAGGGGTTGTCTAAACGGCGGTAGACAATACCATCTCGCAGATAGCGAATCAACGGCGAGAGCCATCTATCGGGCGAAGGCGAAGCGGCTAAGGCGGACAAGCGCGCATGGCAAGGGGAGGTTGGGAGGACAGTGTCAAGCCGGCGTTGGTGTGGCGTACTTGCGTACTACGGCGGTTCTGGCGATTTATTCAATTTTTGTATTATACGGAGTGTTCGAATAATTAAAGTTATTTTGTGAAAATTCCCGGCGTTTCAGTCAGAAGTGGGATACGGCTCAGCGTGCAAACAGGCGAGTTTGAGTGAGTTTTCAGGCGGAAAATCTCTGACGGCGACAGGGCGAGGGCGCCATTTTGTGCGACAGACAATTGCGGTTAGTGCTTAGTGTTTAGGCGTTTAAACAGTAAGTACCCCTTTTATTATTGCGGCGATATGTATTGGAATGGAGCAAATGCGGTGTAATTGCGAAATTTGATCGGCGAAATTCAAAAACCGAATTAATTACCGGCGAAGAAGAATGGATGTGCGCATGCGTAACGGCGAATGTGCTTTTTAATTCCAATAGACAAAGGCGAACGTGATTTTTGGATTTTTCTAGTTGGCGACGATTAATCTCGATCGGTGTTTACAAAAAAAAAACATAACAAATCAGGCGGTCGCATTCCAACGACCATAGGCGTGCGGTTTGAATTTATTTGTTAATTTAATTTTCCAATGGCGTGGTTTTATTTTATTTTAACGAATGGGCGATTTATTTAATTAACAAAATGGCGGTTTCTTTTAATGGCGAATTGGATATAAGCGGCGTAATTATTCAAAAACAAAATGGTGAATAATAGGCGGTAATTGAATATTTACAAATAGGTGATTGGCGAATGGCGATTAATAAAATACTGATTGGCGAATAACTATTGGCGAATAGCGATTGGTGAAAAATTATTGAACGGCGAATTGGGCGAATGGCGATTGGACGATTTTGAATGGATTTTGGAGAAAGATGCATAACGGTTGGCGGGCCACCGCTGATGGTTTAATTCAGTCCCTGGCCAAGATTGAATTGACGAATATCAGCAATCGGTTAAGTCACAGGTGCATTGGTGGCGGACGATGTTTCGGGGTGCTTCGCGATTGTAACATGCGCTCTTATTGGGCGAGTTCAATTGCTGAAGTCTTCCCTGATCGTACGATACGCGCACTAGCCCTGACGTTAGTGCACGAAGTAGATGTTCCAGTGGCGTAGGCGATAATAAATTATTTTACTGGCGATAAACGACGATTCACTTGTTCCAGTGGCGTAGGCGATAATAAATTATTTTACTGGCGATAAACGACGATTAACTTGTTCCAGTGGCGTAGACGATAATAAATTATTTTACTGGCGATAAGCGACAATTTACTAAAATGGAATTTGATATTTTAGCTAATGGCGGATCAAGAGGAGGCGAATCTCGAACTAGGGGCGGACCTAGACTTCGAGTTAGAAGAAAGGCGACCGGAAGAGGCGGCGGCAACTTCAGGATGGCGTGGCCTGAATTTGTCCGAGATCCCGATAGACGAGTTGGCGAAAGTCTTGGTGGCAGGCGGCCTAATGGAGAGCGTCGAACGAGCGGCTAGACAGCAGGCGGCGCTGGTCGTTCGAGAGATGGCGAAGGAACCAAAGACGGCGGCTGAGAAGGTGACACTCACGCCGTCCACTTCTCGTGATGGGGGCGCCGTCACGGAGAGGGATTCGACACCGGCGTCTACACTTCGACCCATGGCGTTGGGCCTCGAAGTAATCGACAAATTCGATCCTGGCGACCCGGACTCGAATGTGGAACGGTGGCTCCGGAAGATCGACCAATTGGGGGCGATTCATGGGTGGGCGACTCATGATCGCACTGCCATTATGCAGGCAAGGCTGGACGGCGCGGCGAAACGCTGGTTCTACGAGCGTGAGGAGTATGATCTCACGTGGGACCAGTGGAAGACGACGTTACGGGAGGCGTTTCCCAGGCGACGGGACTACGGCGCAGTCCTGGAGGAGTGTTTGGCCCGGCGAAAGCGGCCAGATGAACGTATGACGGCGTACTACCACGCGAAGCAGGCGTTGTGCGAACGGGCGAAGATCCACGGGGGGACGCAGTTTCGCTTATCATAAGGGGGCTGCCGGAGGAGCTCCAGGCGAACGCCTACACGGCAGGTTTCGTTAGTACAGAGGCGCTGTACCAACGATTCCTGTCCGGGCTAGAACACTACAGGAGCGGCGAGAAGAAGGAGGCGAGACGGTCGGGCGCGACCTACAGTGGTGTGGCTTCGGCGAGAGCAGGCGGCTCTTCGACCAAGCAGCTGACGCGCTGCTACAACTGTCAGCAGCTGACGACCCACGTCAGCAAGGATTGTCCAATGCCAAGGGTGGACCGATGCATCACCTGCGGTAAGACTGGGCATCTCCGGACTGACTGTCCGAAGAAGGCGGGCGAGGCGACATCAGGACGACCAACCCGAGGAACGGCGCAACCTCAGGTGAGTCTTTTGATTTCTCCCAGTAATATTGGTTATCGTCATAGTGCACGAATAAACGGCGAATCAATCAGGGCGTATTTGGACACCGGTAGCGAACGAAATTTAATTTCGGTAGCAACGGTGGGGCGTTTGGGCCTGAAAGTGAACACCACTGGCGTGGGGTGTCCACTGAAAGGTTTTGGCGGGGGCGTTGCTTTGGCGTTGGGGCGTGTCGAATTCGAACTGGTTCTGGCGGACGAATCATTCGAAACACAGGCGTTGGTTACCGATGGCGATATGGGGCAAATCGAATTGCTTTTGGGGCAGGAACTGATTGGCGCACCAGGTGTTACGATGGTGGTACGAGGCGGCAAAACGTACCTCACCAAAGAGCCGGACATCAACGAGTTTATGAGGCGGATCACCCCTGATGTACCGAGCTCGAGGTGTAAAGTGCTATTGGCGGAAGATGTAATACTCTCGCCTGAGGCGGTGCACCAGGTGAAGGTCACTTTCTCGGGAGGCGTGAGAGGGGCGAAATATTACATGGGGCGTAAGGAGATTCCGATTGGGCGTTCAATCGTTATGATACCGGCGGGACTAATAGGCGAGCGACCCGGAACGATCAAGGTGGTTAACCTGGGCGAAGAAGCGATTAAGTGGAGTAAAGGGCGACTAGTTGGACGAGCAGAACCCTGTTTATCCAGCGACGACGTTAAAGGGGCGATCCAACAGACCATCGTCAAAGTAAGGAAAATTTCTGTTACTTCTAGTTTAAACTTTGCATGCATAAATGTGGGCGACGTTACGGGCGAAATAAAAAGGCGATTAACTAATTTGTTGGAAAGTTATTCGACGTGTTTTTCCAAAGGCGATGACGATTTAGGTTTAACGAACTTGGCGAGTATGCAAATTAGATTATCAAAAGATACTCCGGTGTATTATCGACCCTATAGGTTATCGCATCACGAACGGGAGATGGTTCGTGAAAAGGTACAAACTCTTTTGGCGGCAGGCGTAATAAGGGAAAGCGAATCGGCGTATGCGAGTCCTATTGTTTTGATTCCGAAGAAGACTGGCGATGTTAGAATGTGTGTGGATTATCGGGCGTTAAACGCTATCACGGTGAAAGATAGGTATCCACTTCCATTGATTTCCGATCAACTGAGTAAACTGGCGAATAAAATGTTCTTCACGACATTGGATCTGGCGCAAGGATTTCACCAGGTGCCTATGCATCCGGATTCGGTGGATAAAACGGCGTTTATCACACCCGACGGGCATTACGAATATCTGAGGGTTCCTTTTGGACTCAGTAATTCTCCGGCGGTTTTCCAACGGGTGATTAACAAAATGTTGGGTCACCTACGATACGGCGAAGTATTGGCGTACATCGACGACCTTCTACTTCCTACGGCGACAGAAAATGAAGGCTTGGCGTTATTAGAAACGGTGTTAGGATTGGTGCAGAAAGCTGGCGTGAAGCTAAAATTGGAGAAGTGCTCATTTTTGCAGCGAAGTATCGAATATTTAGGTCACGAGGTTGATGCGGCGGGCATTAAACCAGGGCGACGCAAAACTCAGGCGGTATTAGATTTTCCTGAACCTAAAGATGTTCACGGAGTTAGACAGTTTTTAGGATTGGCGAGCTATTTCAGAAAATTTATTAAAAACTTTGCAGTGTTGGCGAAACCACTGACAAACCTGACCAAGAAGGATGTTGAATGGCGATGGACTAATGAACAGCAGCGGGCGTTTGAGCTGATAAAGGCGAAATTATCAGACCGACCAATTCTGGCGTTATACGATAGTAAGGCGACTATTGAACTTCATACAGATGCTAGTAAGTTGGGCGTATCTGGCATCTTACTACAATCAGCAGAAGGCGGACCTTTAAAGGCGGTAGAATACTTCAGCCGGGCAACGACTGTGCAGGAGCAGGTTTATCACAGCTACGAGTTAGAGACACTGGCGGTAGTAGAATCTATAAAACGTTTTCGAGTTTATCTAGTGGGCGTTCACTTCAAGGTGGTAACAGACTGTGTGTCGGTCAGGGCGGCGTTACTCAAAAAGGACTTGGTACCTCGTGTAGCTAGGTGGTGGCTGACGATTCAGGAGTACGATATGGAGATACAATATCGACCAGGCGTTCGTATGCAACACGTTGATGCATTAAGCAGAAACCCTCCTACCGAAACAATAGGCGTTAACATTGTCCAAATGGGCGAAAGTGATTGGTTTCTAACGATACAGCTACAAGATCCTAAGGCGCAGGAGATTGTTAAGTTGTTGGCGACAGATAACGTACCGGCGGATATCAAGGCGCATTACAAATATAAACAAGGGCGGCTTTATCGCAAAACGGCGAAAGGTGATAGGTTGTACGTTCCAGCAATGGCGAAGTTTGGACTATTACGTAAGCATCACGATGACATTGGTCACCCGGCGGCTAAGAGGTGTTTAGCATTGATCGAAGAAACTTATTGGTTTCCTCGAATGCGGCGTTTTGTTGACAAATATGTGGCGTCATGTCTAAACTGCGGATTTGCGAAAGGCCAATATGGGCGGGGCGAAGGCTTTTTGCATCCCATCCAACGGAAGGCGATACCATTCGACACGGTGCATGTCGATCACTTGGGCCCATTCGTCAAGAGTATCAAGGGGCACACTTATATACTCATGATGGCGGACGGATTTACAAAGTTCGTGCTGGCGAAACCCTTGAAAACACTCAAGGCGAAGGAAACTATAGCACGAATGCGCGAGGTGTTCAGCGAATTCGGCTACCCCGAAGCGAGGGGAGATGGGACGAGAAGCTGCCGGATGTTGTATGGGGTTTGAATAACACCGTCAACTCTAGCACGCATTTCTCTCCTACTAACCTAATGTTCTCACACAATCACGGACGAGTAACCGACTTGGCGAATGGCGAGCTGATCAGCGCTACAACTAAACAGACCGGCGATGGTCAAGGAGACACGGCGAATGTCTCACCGGATGTTGAATGCTCAAACAGGCGTCTGGCGACTACGGCGGAATCGAATGAGGCGAATTCGAATTTGGCGGAATCCAATTCAGCGGATTCTACATCGAATCAGGAGGATTCGAACCTGAATCAAGCTGAATTAACTGAGCAGTCCATCCACCTGAGTGAGCGAGGTGACGACCGAACTCTTCAGGATAACGGGCGTGACGAGACGAAAAGTCTTGGGCGGAATCAGGCGATTGCACGAAGGCGAAGTGCCAGGTTACACTCTAAAAGAGATTGTCCGATGATTGGGTCGAACACGACGGAAAGTTGGGCGACAACTTCGGAACTGGCGAAGAACGTTGGCGGAAAACGTAAAACGGGCGGTGTGAACCAAAACGAACGAAAGTTGTTCGATGAGGCTCCCGGAAAACGGCGTCGGCTGGGCCTTATCGATGGCGAAGGAGTACACGAGCGACGAGTAAAGGCGTTGGCGAACATCGATCAGGCGGCTAAGAAGATGAAATCGAGATTTGACCGAAAACGGAAGACAGCAACCAACTACAAACCAGGCGATTTGGTACTATGGAGAGATGCGGCTCCAAAGAAGGCGGGTGTTGGCGTTGTTGGTAAACTCACTAACAAATTCGACGGACCATATCGAGTGCGGAAATACTTGGCGAATGATCGTTATGTCATCGAGGCGATAAAAGGCGCTAGAGGATACAAACGGTACAAAACGATCGTGGCGGTCGATTCGTTGAAACCGTACCACTCGGTCAATCAGGTAGACTACGAATCAGATGGGAGCACCGAATCTGACGAGGCGAAATAGACCAATGCGCTAGGCGAGCATTTTAGGCGAAATTAACTTAAACACTTGACGATTTAATCAGGCGAATCAGGCGAATTTATTGGGCGTGACAGGCGTCAACCTTAGGCGAATTAAGCAGGCGAGCTTAACGCTATTGGCGGGCGAATGTACAGGCGATGTTTTTATAAATTAATGAGGACATTTAATTTTGCAGGATGGCCGAATAAACAGGAGGAAGGATCTGCGAGAGGGGTTGTCTAAACGGCGGTAGACAATACCATCTCGCAGATAGCGAATCAACGGCGAGAGCCATCTATCGGGCGAAGGCGAAGCGGCTAAGGCGGACAAGCGCGCATGGCAAGGGGAGGTTGGGAGGACAGTGTCAAGCCGGCGTTGGTGTGGCGTACTTGCGTACTACGGCGGTTCTGGCGATTTATTCAATTTTTGTATTATACGGAGTGTTCGAATAATTAAAGTTATTTTGTGAAAATTCCCGGCGTTTCAGTAATTAATAAATTAGCTGTAAATGGTTCAGGTGTATAAGACTTACCACCCCAAAATTTTCAAATTAGAAGAGCAGGCTTTTATTTTTGATAACAGAATTATTAAAATAAATTATAAGGAAACACGAAGATAAGTTCATAGAAGATGTTCAAACTGTAAACCATTTGCTTCCTGACAATATGCAAGGCGGTTTCTAAATTCCCCAAGGAAACTTTGTGTACCGAGAATCTCGCGTAAGGGGTAGACTCGGTATATGTGTACGAGAGAGACCGGACCGTAGGTGGCGATCGTGTCGGGTGGACAACGACGGGGCGGATAGAATCGATCGACGTATCGATTCTCAGTGCGAATCTACCTATCGGCGTAGGCGTTATACTAATTGTAACGGTTAATGGTGAACGAATAAAGATTTTGTGAAATTTCTATTCGACTCGTTTTTACTCGTCTAACAGATCAGAAGTGGGATAGAGCTCATTGAGCTATGTGGAAGATGGTGTTCTCGTGAAAGAAGGTGTTCTTTGTGAGAAAATTGTGATCGACAATTTCACGGCGTGCGGGCGGCGGAAAACAAATAACGGGTGGTTATAAAAGAGGGCGGTAAGATCCTAGACAACCGTAAGTACATTTTGTGTAAATATATTGGTGAACAATACGGTGATAGTGCAGAGCCGGCAATTTGCGTTTCGAAGTTTCTAGAAAAATTGACGGCCATATTGGAAGCCGGTTGGAGAAGAATCGCGTGGAGCGCGTGCAGTACCGCTTGATTTTCAACGAACAGAGAATAATCGATATACGAATCGATTAATTGAATTCGACGGCGAAACAAGTTGAAACAAACAAAGGCTCAACAGCCTAAACATCGTGAACAACTTTACGTTGTGATAACATAGGCGTGCGATATTTTATAAATAATTTTGGCGAAAATATTTATCAGTGGCGTACTGATATATAAAACGGGTCGTGTTGTTTTAAATTATTATAGGCGATATTATTATTAATTTGGTGTCAAATTTTAGATAGAAATGACTGCGTTCGGCGAGGAATTAGTTCTAGACGAGGAGTTATATTTGGACGACGGGTTACCAAGGCGAAGTGAAACCAACTAGCGGCGAGATTTATTTTCCACTAAGGCGACGCAACTTAGGCGATATGTTGATCTGACGGTAACGCCAGTTGGAGGACTGGTGAAGGCGTTAATGGCGAGCGGTTAGCTTTGAGCGTGAAGAAAATAGCGAAGCAGCAGGCGGCTCTGATAATGGGTGATATTATCGATATGACCACGGCGGTTACGGCGTTATGCCCTTGACGTAAAGGAAGGCGGTAGCAGAAGACGTTCTGTACGACTAGGACCGAAGATGTTGGATCGTTTTGATCCAGATGATTCAGATTCTACAATTGAACAGTAGGTTCAGAAGATGATCAAATTTGGACGATCCATGACTGGTCATAAGCGGACGACATTAGCGCATTTAGAATGGGCAACACGGCGTTGCTCGACAATCGTTTCGACACTGGCGACCCGGATTCCAACGTGAAGAGGTGACTGTTCACGGGTGAGCGACACATATTTATATCACAATTGTAAAGAAAAGGTTACATGGTGCGGCGAGACATTGAGCGCGAGAGCGATTTGTAAAATTTTGTGCAATTGCGCTATAGCGGCATATTGGCGTATCTGGAATCTACTCATTCCTTCAAATGGAGAAGAAGAAGACTTGATGTAGTTGGAGTTGGTGTTAAATTAAGAGAGCAATCAGGCGTGAAGCTCAAATTAGAAAATGTTCCTTTTTGCAGAGTAGCATTGAACATCTAGGTTTCGAGGTGAGCGTGAAGGCGTTCAACGTAGAAGGTGTAAAGTATAGGAGGTGTTGGATTTCCCAGAACATAAAACGTACACGGCGTGCGACTATTTGTTTGGTTTGGCGTCATATTTCCGGAAATTCATTCCCAACTTCTCAATCATGGCGAGAACTTGAAGTAACTTACGAAGCAAGATGTATACCTTGGTGGTGAAGCGACGAACAACAGAAGGCGTTCGGAAAAATCAAGAAATATTTATCCAGTAGGCCGGTGTTAGCCTTGTATGATAGTCAGGCGGATATTGAAGGTCATATGAACGGTAGTAAATTGAACGTATCTGGTATTCTTTTACAATTGGCGAGCAATGGGAAATGGCGATTCACTGAATATTACAGTCGAACTACTACGGCGTAAGAGCAAGTGTATCATAGTTACGAGTTGGAGATCCTGGCGATGATCAAATCTATCAGGTGATTTAAAGTTTATTAGTAGGCGTACATTGTACTGACAAAGTGGTCACTGGCGATCAGGTGGTAACTAATTGTGCGGTGGTAAGAATGGCGTTACTCAAAAGAGATTTAATTCTTCCAATAGCACGGTGGTAGCTGGCGATTCAGGAGTACGATATGGACGTGAAATACCCAAATTCAAAGTGCAGCATGGCGATGTTCTTAGCAGGAATTCTTCGATTGAAAATGTTGGTGTTAATGCAGTGCAAATGGAAGAAGGTGATTGGTTTGCGACGGTGCAATGGCAAGATCACCGAGCGCAGGAGTTAATACGACAGATGGCGTAGATTCTCACATAAAGGCGATTTACAAAGTGAGAAAAAGGCGAATATATTGTGTAACGGCGATAGGAGACAGGCGGTCAGGATAGAGGTGATATATCCCAGCTATGGCGAAATTCAATATTTATATTTGGCGAGATTGTACGTCATTACAATGACATAGGACACCCGGCGTGTGAATAATGTTTTGCATTATTATCTGAGACCTATTGGCTTCCTTAAATGAGGCGATTTGTGTCGAAATGTATTAAATCATGTTTTAGGTGTGAGTTTGCTAAAGAGCAACATCGGCGAGGCAAAGAACAACTTCATCGAATTGAGCGGCGGCCTTTGATACGGCGGAAACGGCGGATATCATTTGGTACGGCGTACATGGGTATCTTCGTAAGGAGTACAAAAGGGAATATTTATATTTTGGTATTGATCGGCGGATTCAGTAAGTTTGTCTTGGCGAAACAGACAAAAACTCTAACGAAGTATTTAACAATTTTGATTATCCTAGGGGAGTGATATAAGATCGAGCGAAGGTGTTCATGACCAAGGAGTTTCGATCGGAAAAGGGCGTTAAACATGTAGTGAATGCGGTGGCAACACCAGGGGCGGACGGTCAGGTGGACAACAGAAGCGTTATCAGCATCAGCGACGACTGAAAGTCGATGGGACGAGAAGCTACCGGGCGTTGTTTGGGGCCTTAATAATACGAACAACTCCAGTACGCATTTCTCACCAGCGCACTTGATGTTTACATTAATCATGGCAGAGTACCGGATTTGGCGATTGGCGAGCTAGCTAGCGACACGACTGGTGATAGTCGAACGACTGGTGGTAGTCGAATGACAGTCATCAGACCGGTGATAGTCTGGCAAACGCAGGGGGCGTTCAGGGCATCGATGGTACAGATCAGGCGTGCGAGAAAATGTTAATTGACGATGACGACAACGAAATCGATGTCCGGCCTGATGAGCGGGGTGACGACCTTACTCAACAGGTTTTGAGGCGTAGTAAGACGAAAAGGCTTTGGTGAAGCCAGGCGAAAAGGCTTAGGAGAAGCCAGGCGGAACCGCAACGGTGAAGCGGGAGGGTTGCTCGAAAACATACCATGTTGTGTAAGACTGTTGTTAAGTTACGTGCAATTCGTATTAATGTTTAGGTGAACATTGAGGAATCTGCTTAGGCAACGAAACGGTGTTATAGTAATAGGCGCAAGGCGGCGATTGAGTATAAGGTTGGCGAATTGGTGCTTTGGCGAATGGCAACTGCACATAAAGCTGGCGTAGGCGTTAGCAGTAGTAAACTGCTAGTGAACGAGTTCAACGGAATATATTGGATGCGAAAATATCTGGCGAATGGAGTATATTTCATCGAGGCGCGACAAGGTGTGGAAGGATACAAATGACATCAAACGATCATGGTGAACGATTGGTTGAAATCGTACCATGCAATTAGGAGGATTTGCGATTCGGGCGAAAGTACCGAATTTGGCGCGACGAATTAGGCGAAAGTATTAGACGTATCAGGCGAATTTGACAATTTGTGCAGGCGAATGCACGGGTGAAGTTTTGATCAATTAATGAGGACATTTAATTTGCAGGATGGCCGAATGTACCGAGAATCCAGCGTAAGGGGTAGACTCGGTATATGTGTACGAGAGAGACCGGACCGTAGGTGGCGATCGTGTCGGGTGGACAACGACGGGGCGGATAGAATCGATAGACGTATCGATTCTCAGTGCGAATCTACCTATCGGCGTAGGCGTTTTACTAATTGTAACGGTTAATGGTGAACGAATAAAGAGTTTGTGAATTTTCTATTCGACTCGTTTTTACTCGTCTAATATTTGTATAACCTGAGGACTTGCTTAAGTTGATTTGATAACCTTCTTGCCCAATCCTACGCTTTAAATCTTTTACATTATCTGGCCTGTTAACGTATACTTTAGACTTTAAATAGCCCCCACAAAAAGAAATCTAGTGGAGTCAAGTCAGGAGAACGCGCAGGCCACTTTATTACACCACGCCTACCAATTCATCTGGCAGAAAACAGCGTTTAAATAGGCCCTCACATTATTTGCAAAATGCGGTGGGACTCCGTCCTGCTGAAACCATATTTGCCGATCGATTTGATTTGGATTGCCATCAGCAGGGTACAGTCTTGCCACGGTTGGACTTAAAAAAATTAACCAAGAATCTTAGGTATTCTCCTGCATTTAAGGAACCGTCGAAAAAATAAAGACCGATTCTTCGATTTTCAATCCTAGTCCTAACGTTTACTTTTCTGGGATGTTGCGTGTTGGCCTCCATCATCCAATGAGGATTTTTGCTGCTCCAGTACCGACAGTTTTGTCTATTGACGGTACCATTCAAGCAAAATGTCGCTTCGTCGGAGAAAATAATTCTGTTTGAAAATTGGGGGTTTGCATTACATACAGTGCATTTCTTTAATGTCTCCCTCCTTTTATTTTTTGAACGAACCAACTTAGAAAATTGAAATTTGGGATAATGAAACTAATGCATGATTACTATATTTTTGGAGTAAAATTGACAGATGGAAATTACAGTATTTGTCAGGAGCTTTAAAATGATGTGTCACAAGACCCCCCTTCCATTTAAATTTATTTCTCAAGATGGCACCCAGTCGCCATCTTGAAATTTTTATCTGTCAACTTTACTCCAAAATATAGTAATCATGCATTAGTTTTATTATCCCAAGTTTCAATTTTCTTAGTTGATCCGTTCAAAAAATAACAGGGGGGACATTAAAGAAATGCACTGTATATTAGTAACAAAGAATTGATCAGGGACATGAAAACACATTTATTAATAAAGAGATCGTCAGCGGCTCTGGCGGATCAATTGCATAAATGCAGACAAAATAATAAATCTATTGAGAAGTATGGTAGATCCATTGAGGACCTCATGGTAAATTTAACACTCATACAAGCTAATACTGACGAGGAAGCGCGGATATTGACCGCAACTAATGAAAAATTGGCAATCAACACTTTTTGCAAAGGGGTTACGTGACAACAATATAAAGACAATAGTAAAATCTCGAAACTATAACAAATTAAAAGATGCTATAGTATGCGCGAAAGAAGAGGAACTTTTTAATACAAATTCCCAACCACAACGCTTACATTTTTTCCGAGGAAATAGATTTACACGCGGAAATGTACGAGGTTTGAATACAAAATACAGACATAAAAATCGAGGTAATAATAATTTTAATAACGGACGCAATTTTCAAAATTCATTTAGGGGTCGCGCCAGAACGAACAATAATAATAATAATCAAAGACGCGGATTTTCAGGTCCTTCTAGACAATTTAATCAACGCTACAATAATAATCAACAAATGTATACGATGACAGATAATGACGAATTAGTTAATTTATCTAACACACCAGTTGAAGATAATTTTCGAGATCGGTTTTTTCGTGACGAAAACCAAAACTGACAGTTCGGATAATATTTTTAGTTTGAATGGGTTAAATTTTGTACGAATCAGAGTTGGAGTGAAAGAACTTAAATTTTTAGTAGATAGTGGAGCATCGCTTAGAGTAATTTATAATTGTGTAATAAAGGATATAGGAAGTGTAAACACTGCAAATACAATAAAAATAATTGGCATTGCTGGCTAGACAAGGTCGATCGGTAGTACGAATTTAACAGTTAACGTAGGTGAAGGGCAAAATATAGAACATACATTTCAAGTAATACATGACTTTGAAACCCAAGTAAATGGAGTACTGGGAGCAGATTTTTTCGTTAAATATTTAGATACTTTAGATTATCAAGCATTTAATTTCACACTTACTATAAATAATAATAGAATTGTTATTCCACTAGAATCATAGTAAAATATTTACACAACAGTTCCGCCAAGGTGTGAAACAATTGCTTATTTTTCAACAGAATGTGTAGATGAATGTGTTATTATACCTGAACAGGTATGTGAAGGTGTTTTTGTTAGAGGAACATTAGTTAAGTCTGTAGATAATAAGCTACCAGTTAAAATTTTAAATGTGACGGAAAATGAGGTTAAATTAAAAAATTTTAAACCAAAATTTAAAGATGTATCGGAATTTCATATTTTTAAATTTTCATAAGTTTCTAATTCAGTTAATAGGGTTGATAAAGTGCTAGACTTGATAAAAACTGAATTAATGTCTTCAGAAGAAATCGTATCAATACACAAAATGAGCGAAATTCGCAGATGTATTTTATTTAGAAAACGACCTATTTACAGGGTCTAATTTACCAACACAAAAAATTAGGATACAACCGAATGTCTGTCCTTCATATATCAAACCATATCGATTATCACAATTTCAAAAACAAGAAATTCATACAAAAGACAAGGAGATGCTAAATGATAATATTATAGAACCTACAAACTCTGAATGGTTGTCACCACTTTTAATTGTACCCAAAAAGTCTGATAACCCCAACAATAAGCAATACCGAGTAGTGGTCGATTACCGAGAACTTAACAAAAGAATTGAAAATGATAAATTTTCTTTTCCAAGCATTGAAGAAATTTTAGATTCATTACAGAGAGCGGTATATTTTTCACATTTATATTTATATCAGGGATGCTACCAAGTAAATTTAGATAAAATGGGTCTTAAAATAACTCCCAGTTCTTTTTCAAGAGCTATGAATATAGCTATGTCGGGACTAAATTATGACTAATGTCTCATTTATTTAGATGACCTAATAGTTTTTGGAAATAATTTAGTCACACATAATCAAAATTTAATAAAAGTTTTAACCGATTGAGAATCTCTATCTCTAAGTTAAATCCCAAAAAATGTAAATTTTTACAAAAATAAACACTGTTTTTAGGACATGTGGTATCTTCTCAAGGAATTTTACTAGACCCTGAAAAAATCGAAGCCATGAAAAATAATCCCGGTAAAGAAACTAAACGCTTTGTGGCTTCTGCTAATTATTATCGAAAATTTATTAAGAATTTTGCGGAAATTACAGGTCCATTAAATAATTTAACTAAAAAAGGCGTCGTATTTAATTGGACCGACAATTGTAAAAAAGCTTTTGAAACATTAAAAATTGCATTAATATACCCACCTATATTACCGTATCCCGAATGTTCTGACTCGAATCAATTTATATAAAGGATAGATGCATCTGGTTATGCTATAGGAGCAATACAGTTGTTAGGCGAGTAAAAACGAGTCGAATAGAAAATTCACAAACTCTTTATTCGGTCACCATTAACCATTACAATTAGTATAACGCCTACGCCGATAGGTAAATTCGCACTGAGAATTTACACGTTGATCGATTCCATCCGCCCTGTCGTTGTCCACCCGACATGATCGCCACCTACGGTCCGGTATCTCTCGTACACTTATACCGAGCAAATTAAATGTCCTCATTAATTTATCAAAACTTCGCTCGTGCATTCGCCAGCACAAATTGTCAAGTCCGCCCGATACGTCTAATACTTTCGCCTAATTCGTCTCGCCAAATTCGGAACTTTCACCCGAATCGCAATTCCTCCTAGTTGAATGGTACGGTTTCAACGAATCAATCACCACGATCGTTTAATGCCGTTTGCACACTTTA
Source organism: Phyllotreta striolata (assembly GCA_918026865.1). Lineage (NCBI taxonomy): Eukaryota > Metazoa > Arthropoda > Insecta > Coleoptera > Chrysomelidae > Phyllotreta > Phyllotreta striolata. Next base: position 1,410,200 of record OU900097.1, on the reverse strand, counting down.
ACACCTTTTATCACCTCGATGAAATATAGACCATTCGCCAGATATTTTTGCATCCAATATATTCCGTTGAACTCATTCAATAGAAGTTTTCTACTGCTAACGCCTACGTCAGCTTTATGTGCAGCTGCCATTCGCCAAAGCACCAATTCGCCAACCTTATACTCAATCGCCGCCTTGCGCCTATCAGCATAACACAGTTTCGTTGCCTGAGCCGATTACTCAATGTTCGCCTAAACATTAATACGAATTGCACGTAACTTAGACTCCTCTAGATCACAATCAAATGTAGTAATCGCCATCATATTCGAACTATCGATTCTCAGTGCGAATCTACCTATCGGCGTAGGCGTTATACTAATTGTAACGGTTAATGGTGAACGAATAAAGATTTTGTGAAATTTCTATTCGACTCGTTTTTACTCGTCTAACAGATCAGAAGTGGGATAGAGCTCATTGAGCTATGTGGAAGATGGTGTTCTCGTGAAAGAAGGTGTTCTTTGTGAGAAAATTGTGATCGACAATTTCACGGCGTGCGGGCGGCGGAAAACAAATAACGGGTGGTTATAAAAGAGGGCGGTAAGATCCTAGACAACCGTAAGTACATTTTGTGTAAATATATTGGTGAACAATACGGTGATAGTGCAGAGCCGGCAATTTGCGTTTCGAAGTTTCTAGAAAAATTGACGGCCATATTGGAAGCCGGTTGGAGAAGAATCGCGTGGAGCGCGCGCAGTACCGCTTGATTTTCAACGAACAGAGAATAATCGATATACGAATCGATTAATTGAATTCGACGGCGAAACAAGTTGAAACAAACAAAGGCTCAACAGCCTAAACATCGTGAACAACTTTACGTTGTGATAACATAGGCGTGCGATATTTTATAAATAATTTTGGCGAAAATATTTATCAGTGGCGTACTGATATATAAAACGGGTCGTGTTGTTTTAAATTATTATAGGCGATATTATTATTAATTTGGTGTCAAATTTTAGATAGAAATGACTGCGTTCGGCGAGGAATTAGTTCTAGACGAGGAGTTATATTTGGACGACGGGTTACCAAGGCGAAGTGAAACCAACTAGCGGCGAGATTTATTTTCCACTAAGGCGACGCAACTTAGGCGATATGTTGATCTGACGGTAACGCCAGTTGGAGGACTGGTGAAGGCGTTAATGGCGAGCGGTTAGCTTTGAGCGTGAAGAAAATAGCGAAGCAGCAGGCGGCTCTGATAATGGGTGATATTATCGATATGACCACGGCGGTTACGGCGTTATGCCCTTGACGTAAAGGAAGGCGGTAGCAGAAGACGTTCTGTACGACTAGGACCGAAGATGTTGGATCGTTTTGATCCAGATGATTCAGATTCTACAATTGAACAGTAGGTTCAGAAGATGATCAAATTTGGACGATCCATGACTGGTCATAAGCGGACGACATTAGCGCATTTAGAATGGGCAACACGGCGTTGCTCGACAATCGTTTCGACACTGGCGACCCGGATTCCAACGTGAAGAGGTGACTGTTCACGGGTGAGCGACACATATTTATATCACAATTGTAAAGAAAAGGTTACATGGTGCGGCGAGACATTGAGCGCGAGAGCGATTTGTAAAATTTTGTGCAATTGCGCTATAGCGACATATTGGCGTATCTGGAATCTACTCATTCCTTCAAATGGAGAAGAAGAAGACTTGATGTAGTTGGAGTTGGTGTTAAATTAAGAGAGCAATCAGGCGTGAAGCTCAAATTAGAAAATGTTCCTTTTTGCAGAGTAGCATTGAACATCTAGGTTTCGAGGTGAGCGTGAAGGCGTTCAACGTAGAAGGTGTAAAGTATAGGAGGTGTTGGATTTCCCAGAACATAAAACGTACACGGCGTGCGACTATTTGTTTGGTTTGGCGTCATATTTCCGGAAATTCATTCCCAACTTCTCAATCATGGCGAGAACTTGAAGTAACTTACGAAGCAAGATGTATACCTTGGTGGTGAAGCGACGAACAACAGAAGGCGTTCGGAAAAATCAATAAATATTTATCCAGTAGGCCGGTGTTAGCCTTGTATGATAGTCAGGCGGATATTGAAGGTCATATGAACGGTAGTAAATTGAACGTATCTGGTATTCTTTTACAATTGGCGAGCAATGGGAAATGGCGATTCACTGAATATTACAGTCGAACTACTACGGCGTAAGAGCAAGTGTATCATAGTTACGAGTTGGAGATCCTGGCGATGATCAAATCTATCAGGTGATTTAAAGTTTATTAGTAGGCGTACATTGTACTGACAAAGTGGTCACTGGCGATCAGGTGGTAACTAATTGTGCGGTGGTAAGAATGGCGTTACTCAAAAGAGATTTAATTCTTCCAATAGCACGGTGGTAGCTGGCGATTCAGGAGTACGATATGGACGTGAAATACCCAAATTCAAAGTGCAGCATGGCGATGTTCTTAGCAGGAATTCTTCGATTGAAAATGTTGGTGTTAATGCAGTGCAAATGGAAGAAGGTGATTGGTTTGCGACGGTGCAATGGCAAGATCACCGAGCGCAGGAGTTAATACGACAGATGGCGTAGATTCTCACATAAAGGCGATTTACAAAGTGAGAAAAAGGCGAATATATTGTGTAACGGCGATAGGAGACAGGCGGTCAGGATAGAGGTGATATATCCCAGCTATGGCGAAATTCAATATTTATATTTGGCGAGATTGTACGTCATTACAATGACATAGGACACCCGGCGTGTGAATAATGTTTTGCATTATTATCTGAGACCTATTGGCTTCCTTAAATGAGGCGATTTGTGTCGAAATGTATTAAATCATGTTTTAGGTGTGAGTTTGCTAAAGAGCAACATCGGCGAGGCAAAGAACAACTTCATCGAATTGAGCGGCGGCCTTTGATACGGCGGAAACGGCGGATATCATTTGGTACGGCGTACATGGGTATCTTCGTAAGGAGTACAAAAGGGAATATTTATATTTTGGTATTGATCGGCGGATTCAGTAAGTTTGTCTTGGCGAAACAGACAAAAACTCTAACGAAGTATTTAACAATTTTGATTATCCTAGGGGAGTGATATAAGATCGAGCGAAGGTGTTCATGACCAAGGAGTTTCGATCGGAAAAGGGCGTTAAACATGTAGTGAATGCGGTGGCAACACCAGGGGCGGACGGTCAGGTGGACAACAGAAGCGTTATCAGCATCAGCGACGACTGAAAGTCGATGGGACGAGAAGCTACCGGGCGTTGTTTGGGGCCTTAATAATACGAACAACTCCAGTACGCATTTCTCACCAGCGCACTTGATGTTTACATTAATCATGGCAGAGTACCGGATTTGGCGATTGGCGAGCTAGCTAGCGACACGACTGGTGATAGTCGAACGACTGGTGGTAGTCGAATGACAGTCATCAGACCGGTGATAGTCTGGCAAACGCAGGGGGCGTTCAGGGCATCGATGGTACAGATCAGGCGTGCGAGAAAATGTTAATTGACGATGACGACAACGAAATCGATGTCCGGCCTGATGAGCGGGGTGACGACCTTACTCAACAGGTTTTGAGGCGTAGTAAGACGAAAAGGCTTTGGTGAAGCCAGGCGAAAAGGCTTAGGAGAAGCCAGGCGGAACCGCAACGGTGAAGCGGGAGGGTTGCTCGAAAACATACCATGTTGTGTAAGACTGTTGTTAAGTTACGTGCAATTCGTATTAATGTTTAGGTGAACATTGAGGAATCTGCTTAGGCAACGAAACGGTGTTATAGTAATAGGCGCAAGGCGGCGATTGAGTATAAGGTTGGCGAATTGGTGCTTTGGCGAATGGCAACTGCACATAAAGCTGGCGTAGGCGTTAGCAGTAGTAAACTGCTAGTGAACGAGTTCAACGGAATATATTGGATGCGAAAATATCTGGCGAATGGAGTATATTTCATCGAGGCGCGACAAGGTGTGGAAGGATACAAATGACATCAAACGATCATGGTGAACGATTGGTTGAAATCGTACCATGCAATTAGGAGGATTTGCGATTCGGGCGAAAGTACCGAATTTGGCGCGACGAATTAGGCGAAAGTATTAGACGTATCAGGCGAATTTGACAATTTGTGCAGGCGAATGCACGGGTGAAGTTTTGATCAATTAATGAGGACATTTAATTTGCAGGATGGCCGAATGTACCGAGAATCCAGCGTAAGGGGTAGACTCGGTATATGTGTACGAGAGAGACCGGACCGTAGGTGGCGATCGTGTCGGGTGGACAACGACGGGGCGGATAGAATCGATAGACGTATCGATTCTCAGTGCGAATCTACCTATCGGCGTAGGCGTTTTACTAATTGTAACGGTTAATGGTGAACGAATAAAGAGTTTGTGAATTTTCTATTCGACTCGTTTTTACTCGTCTAATATTTGTATAACCTGAGGACTTGCTTAAGTTGATTTGATAACCTTCTTGCCCAATCCTACGCTTTAAATCTTTTACATTATCTGGCCTGTTAACGTATACTTTAGACTTTAAATAGCCCCCACAAAAAGAAATCTAGTGGAGTCAAGTCAGGAGAACGCGCAGGCCACTTTATTACACCACGCCTACCAATTCATCTGGCAGAAAACAGCGTTTAAATAGGCCCTCACATTATTTGCAAAATGCGGTGGGACTCCGTCCTGCTGAAACCATATTTGCCGATCGATTTGATTTGGATTGCCATCAGCAGGGTACAGTCTTGCCACGGTTGGACTTAAAAAAATTAACCAAGAATCTTAGGTATTCTCCTGCATTTAAGGAACCGTCGAAAAAATAAAGACCGATTCTTCGATTTTCAATCCTAGTCCTAACGTTTACTTTTCTGGGATGTTGCGTGTTGGCCTCCATCATCCAATGAGGATTTTTGCTGCTCCAGTACCGACAGTTTTGTCTATTGACGGTACCATTCAAGCAAAATGTCGCTTCGTCGGAGAAAATAATTCTGTTTGAAAATTGGGGGTTTGCATTACATACAGTGCATTTCTTTAATGTCTCCCTCCTTTTATTTTTTGAACGAACCAACTTAGAAAATTGAAATTTGGGATAATGAAACTAATGCATGATTACTATATTTTTGGAGTAAAATTGACAGATGGAAATTACAGTATTTGTCAGGAGCTTTAAAATGATGTGTCACAAGACCCCCCTTCCATTTAAATTTATTTCTCAAGATGGCACCCAGTCGCCATCTTGAAATTTTTATCTGTCAACTTTACTCCAAAATATAGTAATCATGCATTAGTTTTATTATCCCAAGTTTCAATTTTCTTAGTTGATCCGTTCAAAAAATAACAGGGGGGACATTAAAGAAATGCACTGTATATTAGTAACAAAGAATTGATCAGGGACATGAAAACACATTTATTAATAAAGAGATCGTCAGCGGCTCTGGCGGATCAATTGCATAAATGCAGACAAAATAATAAATCTATTGAGAAGTATGGTAGATCCATTGAGGACCTATTAATTTAATTTAAATTAATTTAAAATTATTTAATTTAAAATATTAAGATATTGACCGCAACTAATGAAAAATTGGCAATCAACACTTTTTGCAAAGGGGTTACGTGACAACAATATAAAGACAATAGTAAAATCTCGAAACTATAACAAATTAAAAGATGCTATAGTATGCGCGAAAGAAGAGGAACTTTTTAATACAAATTCCCAACCACAACGCTTACATTTTTTCCGAGGAAATAGATTTACACGCGGAAATGTACGAGGTTTGAATACAAAATACAGACATAAAAATCGAGGTAATAATAATTTTAATAACGGACGCAATTTTCAAAATTCATTTAGGGGTCGCGCCAGAACGAACAATAATAATAATAATCAAAGACGCGGATTTTCAGGTCCTTCTAGACAATTTAATCAACGCTACAATAATAATCAACAAATGTATACGATGACAGATAATGACGAATTAGTTAATTTATCTAACACACCAGTTGAAGATAATTTTCGAGATCGGTTTTTTCGTGACGAAAACCAAAACTGACAGTTCGAATAATATTTTTAGTTTGAATGGGTTAAATTTTGTACGAATCAGAGTTGGAGTGAAAGAACTTAAATTTTTAGTAGATAGTGGAGCATCGCTTAGAGTAATTTATAATTGTGTAATAAAGGATATAGGAAGTGTAAACACTGCAAATACAATAAAAATAATTGGCATTGCTGGCTAGACAAGGTCGATCGGTAGTACGAATTTAACAGTTAACGTAGGTGAAGGGCAAAATATAGAACATACATTTCAAGTAATACATGACTTTGAAACCCAAGTAAATGGAGTACTGGGAGCAGATTTTTTCGTTAAATATTTAGTTACTTTAGATTATCAAGCATTTAATTTCACACTTACTATAAATAATAATAGAATTGTTATTCCACTAGAATCATAGTAAAATATTTACACAACAGTTCCGCCAAGGTGTGAAACAATTGCTTATTTTTCAACAGAATGTGTAGATGAATGTGTTATTATACCTGAACAGGTATGTGAAGGTGTTTTTGTTAGAGGAACATTAGTTAAGTCTGTAGATAATAAGCTACCAGTTAAAATTTTAAATGTGACGGAAAATGAGGTTAAATTAAAAAATTTTAAACCAAAATTTAAAGATGTATCGGAATTTCATATTTTTAAATTTTCATAAGTTTCTAATTCAGTTAATAGGGTTGATAAAGTGCTAGACTTGATAAAAACTGAATTAATGTCTTCAGAAGAAATCGTATCAATACACAAAATGAGCGAAATTCGCAGATGTATTTTATTTAGAAAACGACCTATTTACAGGGTCTAATTTACCAACACAAAAAATTAGGATACAACCGAATGTCTGTCCTTCATATATCAAACCATATCGATTATCACAATTTCAAAAACAAGAAATTCATACAAAAGACAAGGAGATGCTAAATGATAATATTATAGAACCTACAAACTCTGAATGGTTGTCACCACTTTTAATTGTACCCAAAAAGTCTGATAACCCCAACAATAAGCAATACCGAGTAGTGGTCGATTACCGAGAACTTAACAAAAGAATTGAAAATGATAAATTTTCTTTTCCAAGCATTGAAGAAATTTTAGATTCATTACAGAGAGCGGTATATTTTTCACATTTATATTTATATCAGGGATGCTACCAAGTAAATTTAGATAAAATGGGTCTTAAAATAACTCCCAGTTCTTTTTCAAGAGCTATGAATATAGCTATGTCGGGACTAAATTATGACTAATGTCTCATTTATTTAGATGACCTAATAGTTTTTGGAAATAATTTAGTCACACATAATCAAAATTTAATAAAAGTTTTAACCGATTGAGAATCTCTATCTCTAAGTTAAATCCCAAAAAATGTAAATTTTTACAAAAATAAACACTGTTTTTAGGACATGTGGTATCTTCTCAAGGAATTTTACTAGACCCTGAAAAAATCGAAGCCATGAAAAATAATCCCGGTAAAGAAACTAAACGCTTTGTGGCTTCTGCTAATTATTATCGAAAATTTATTAAGAATTTTGCGGAAATTACAGGTCCATTAAATAATTTAACTAAAAAAGGCGTCGTATTTAATTGGACCGACAATTGTAAAAAAGCTTTTGAAACATTAAAAATTGCATTAATATACCCACCTATATTACCGTATCCCGAATGTTCTGACTCGAATCAATTTATATAAAGGATAGATGCATCTGGTTATGCTATAGGAGCAATACAGTTGTTAGGCGAGTAAAAACGAGTCGAATAGAAAATTCACAAACTCTTTATTCGGTCACCATTAACCATTACAATTAGTATAACGCCTACGCCGATAGGTAAATTCGCACTGAGAATTTACACGTTGATCGATTCCATCCGCCCTGTCGTTGTCCACCCGACATGATCGCCACCTACGGTCCGGTATCTCTCGTACACTTATACCGAGCAAATTAAATGTCCTCATTAATTTATCAAAACTTCGCTCGTGCATTCGCCAGCACAAATTGTCAAGTCCGCCCGATACGTCTAATACTTTCGCCTAATTCGTCTCGCCAAATTCGGAACTTTCACCCGAATCGCAATTCCTCCTAGTTGAATGGTACGATTTCAACGAATCAATCACCACGATCGTTTAATGCCGTTTGCACACTTTAACACCTTTTATCACCTCGATGAAATATAGACCATTCGCCAGATATTTTTGCATCCAATATATTCCGTTGAACTCATTCAATAGAAGTTTTCTACTGCTAACGCCTACGTCAGCTTTATGTGCAGCTGCCATTCGCCAAAGCACCAATTCGCCAACCTTATACTCAATCGCCGCCTTGCGCCTATCAGCATAACACAGTTTCGTTGCCTGAGCCGATTCCTCAATGTTCGCCTAAACATTAATACGAATTGCACGTAACTTAGACTCCTCTAGATCACAATCAAATGTAGTAATCGCCATCATATTCGAACTTGTCGAAGTTATTAGCTCGTCCATTCCTGACACCTCAATTTCCATAGAATCGCCTAATGCTAACGCCTAAGTCTCCATCAAATCGCCCACTTTTAACACCTCAGTTTCTATAGAATAACCTAAATCTGACGCCTCAGTCGGTCTATCACCAAAAACCGTCGCCTGTGTACAGATCATTTAATATTCGCCTTGGCTTTAGTACGGTTCGCGAGTAATTTTGACTCGTCTGAATTAACGAACTAACACTACGGTCACCGCCGTATTTCGTACTTGACGAAGCCACTGAATCGTCTATTCCTGACGCCTCAGCTCGGCCTTCACCGACCGTTCCATCAATCCTCCCGACTCGCCCCGTTATCAGTCTTACACAACATGGTATGTTTTCGAGCAACCCTCCCGCTTCATCGTTACGGTTCCGCCTGGCTTCTCCTAAGCATTTTCGCCTGGCTTCACCTAAGCCTTTTAGCTTTACTACGCCTCAAAACCTGTTGAGTAAGGTCGTCACCCCGCTCATCAGGCCGGACATCGATTTCGTCGTCGTCTATTAACATTTTCTCGCACGCCTGATCTGTACCATCGATGCCCTGAACGCTCCCTGCGTTTGCCAGACTATCACCGGTCTGATGACTGTCGTCAGTCATTCGACTATCACCAGTCGTTCGACTATCACCAGTCGTGTCGCTAGCTAGCTCGCCAATCGCCAAATCGGTTACTCTGCCATGATTAACGTAAACATCAAGTGCGCTGGTGAGAAATGCGTACTGCAGTTGTTCGTATTATTAAGGCCCCAACCAACGCCCGGTAGCTTCTCGTTCCATCGACTTTCAGTCTTTGCTGATGCTGATAACGTTTCTGTTGTACACCTGACCGTTCGCCATTAGTGTTGCCACCGCATTCACCACATGTTTAACGCCCTTTTCCGATCGAAACTCCTTGCTCATAAACACCTTCACTCGATCTTATATCACTCACCTAGGATAACAAAAATCGCCAAATACTTCGTTAGAGTTTTTGTCTGTTTCCCCAAGACAAACTTACTGAATCCGCCGATCAACACCAAAATATAAATATTGCCTTTCGTACTCATCGAAGATACCCATGTACGCCGTACCAAATGGTATCCGCCGTTTCTGCTGTAGCAAAGGCCGCCGCTCAATTCGATGAAGTTGTTCTTTGCCTCGCCGATGTTGCTCTTTAGCAAACTCACACCTAAAACATGATTCATTCATAATACATTCCTAATACATTTCGACACAAACCGCCTCATTTAAGGAAACCAATAGGTCTCAGATAATAATGCAAAACATTATTAACTCCTGCGTTCGGGGATCTTGCCATTGCACCGTCGCAAACCAATCACCTCCTTCCATTTGCACTGCATTAACACCAACATTTTCAATCGAAGAATTCCTGCTAAGAACATCGCCATGCACTTTGAATTTGGGTATTTCACGTCCATATCGTACTCCTGAATCGCCAGCTACCACCGTGCTATTCGAAGAATTAAATCTCTTTTGAGTAACGGCATTCTTACCACCGCACAATTAGTTACCACCTGATCGCCAGTGGCCACCTTGTCAGTACAATGTACGCCTACTAATAAACTTTAAATCACCTAATAGATTTGATCATCGCCAGGATCTCCAACTCGTAACTATGATACACTTGCTCTTACGCCGTAGTAGTTCGACTGTAATATTCAGTGAATCGCCATTTCCCATTGCTCGCCAATTGTAAAAGAATACCAGATACGTTCAATTTACTACCGTTCATATGAACTTCAATATCCGCCTGACTATCATATAAGGCTAACACTGGCCTACTGGATAAATATTTCTTGATTTTTCCGAACGCCTTCTGTTGTTCGTCGCTTCACCGCCAAGGTATACATCTTGCTTCGTAAGTTTAGTTCAAGTTCTCGCCATGATTGAGAAGTTGGAAATGAATTTCCGGAAATATGACGCCAAACCAAACAAATAGTCGCATGTCATGTTCGATTTACGTTCTGGGTAATCAAGCCCCTCCTGCACTTTACACCTTCCACGTTGAATGCCTTCAATGCTTACCTCGTGACCTAAATGTTCAATGCTACTCTGCAAAAAAGAACATTTTCTGATTTGAGCTTCACTCCTGATTGCTCTATTAATTTAACACCAACTCCAACTACATCAAGTCATCTTCTTTGCCATTTGAAGGAATGAGTAGATTCCAGATACTCCAATACGTCGCTATAGCGCAATTGCCCAAAATTTGACAAATCGCTCTCGCGCTCAATGTCTCGCAGCACCATGTAACCTTTTCTTTACAATTGTGGTATAAATATGTGTTGCTCACCCGTGAACAGATTGATTAACTGAACCCTAACGCCAAGAGTCGAAACACCGACGTCGATACCTCTCTCCCTGTGATGACATCTCGATCACGACAAGTAAACGGTGTCTGAGTCGCCTTCTCCGCCATCGCCTTCAACTTTATCGATTTATGAATCACTAATGCCGCCTGTTACCTAGCCGCCAGTTCTACGCCTTTCATAAGGCCACCCGCTCGGGATCTCTCGCAAGATTTTGTCGCTAGTACTGCTCATTATCTAAAATATTAGGGTCGGTATTAGTAAATTAATAATTATCGCCTACGCCACTGTATTTTTCAAATATGCGGTTCTTTAACGCCGATTATCTTCCGCCCAGTTTTTTAACTATTTTAGCGACCTTCGCTAATCGTAATCCGCCGATTACCAAATACCAATCACCATCTGTCAATCGCCATCCGTTAATCGCCATCCGCGATCTATTAATCACCAAACGCCAATCGCGATGTATTAATCACCAATTGCCGAATATTAATCGCCATTTTTTTATTAGTTACGCCAATTATAACTAAACAAACACCAAAGATTAATTCACCATTAAAGAAATCAACAATTCAATAGTCAAAACAAATTGCCAATTTGCTAAAATAAAACTACACCTTTGGAAAATTTAATTAAAATTATTATATTATTAGACGAGTAAAAACGTGTCGAATAGAAATTCACAAACTCTTTATTCGGTCACTATTAACCATTACAATTAGTATAACGGCTACGCCGATAGGTAGGTAGTAGTTCGACTGTAATATTCAGTGAATCGCCATTTCCCATTGCTCGCCAATTGTAAAAGAATACCAGATACGTTCAATTTACTACCGTTCATATGAACTTCAATATCCGTCTGACTATCATATAAGGCTAACACTGGCCTACTGGATAAATATTTCTTGATTTTTCCGAACGCCTTCTGTTGTTCGTCGCTTCACCGCCAAGGTATACATCTTGCTTCGTAAGTTTAGTTCAAGTTCTCGCCATGATTGAGAAGTTGGAAATGAATTTCCGGAAATATGACGCCAAACCAAACAAATAGTCACATGTCGTGTTCGATTTACGTTCTGGGTAATCAAGCCCCTCCTGCACTTTACACCTTCCACGTTGAATGCCTTCAATGCTTACCTCGTGACCTAAATGTTCAATGCTACTCTGCAAAAAAGAACATTTTCTGATTTGAGCTTCACTCCTGATTGCTCTATTAATTTAACACCAACTCCAACTACATCAAGTCATCTTCTTTGCCATTTGAAGGAATGAGTAGATTCCAGATACTCCAATACGTCGCTATAGCGCAATTGCCCAAAATTTGGCAAATCGCTCTCGCGCTCAATGTCTCGCAGCACCATGTAACCTTTTCTTTACAATTGTGGTATAAATATGTGTTGCTCACCCGTGGACAGATTGATTAACTGAACCCTAACGCCAAGAGTCGAAACACCGACGTCGATACCTCTCTCCCTGTGATGACATCTCGATCACGACATGTAAACGGTGTCTGAGTCGCCTTCTCCGCCATCGCCTTCAACTTTATCGATTTATGAATCACTAATGCCGCCTGTTACCTAGCCGCCAGTTCTACGCCTTTCATAAGGCCACCCGCTCGGGATCTCTCGCAAGATTTTGTCGCTAGTACTGCTCATTATCTAAAATATTAGGGTCGGTATTAGTAAATTAATAATTATCGCCTAAGCCACTGTATTTTCCAAATATGCGGTTCTTTAACGCCGATTATCTTCCGCCCAGTTTTTTAACTATTTTAGCGACCTTCGCTAATCGTAATCCGCCGATTACCAAATACCAATCACCATCTGTCAATCGCCATCCGTTAATCGCCATCCGCGATCTATTAATCACCAAACGCCAATCGCGATGTATTAATCACCAATTGCCGAATATTAATCGCCATTTTTTTATTAGTTACGCCAATTATAACTAAACAAACACCAAAGATTAATTCACCATTAAAGAAATCAACAATTCAATAGTCAAAACAAATTGCCAATTTGCTAAAATAAAACTACACCTTTGGAAAATTTAATTAAAATTAATTCCATCCGCACGCCTATGGTCGTTGGAATGTGTTCGCCTTGTTACTATTTTTTGTCACCATTAGTCAAATCACTACTCGCCGTCGATTGCAAAAATAAAATCAACCACGTTTGCCGGTTACTGCAAATATCTAAAAGAATGTTCGCCGTTGCACATTCGCACACCCTTTTTTTCTTGCCGCTGATGAATTATGTTAATTAAATTTTTCGAATACGCCGCATCTACTTAACTTCAGTATGCTATATCGCCGTAATAATAAAATAGATACTTACTGTTTAATCCCCTAAATACTAAGTAGATGTGGATCTTTACACCTGTCAAACCAAGATCTCGCCCTTTCTTCGCCGGAGATTTTCCGCCTGAGATTCCTTTACCTTTCTCTTCGCAATTTACTCTTCCATCGTTTCCAAGAGCCGCAGTAATCGTCAAGACGATGGAATCAACGCCGTGTTGCCCATTCTGAATGAGGCGCCAATGTCGTCCGCTTATGGCCAGGCGAAGCTAACCGCTCGCCATTAACGCCTTCACCAGTAACTGGCGTTACCGTCAGATCAACATCTCGCCTAAGTTGCGTCGCCTTAATTAATTTAAAACAACACCGTCCGTTTTATATATCAGTTCGCCACTGATAAATATTTTCGCCAAAATTATTTATAAAATATCGCACAGTAAACAACAGCCTTTGTTTGTTTCAACTTGTTGTAGAAACTTGTACACAGTGTCCTTTTCCCGTTCAACCAGCAAACTTCGTGATTAGAAATAAATACAACCCTTTTACGTACAACATGTGTATTATTACCAAAAAACTTATCGTAGTACAGTTATCGTACTACAACCAAAAACATAAAAACAAAAGTAAAATGACGTTGACACCTGTCTTGTCTAAAAAGTGTCAATCTTCTTCTAAATTACTGGACAACAAATAAGTTGAATGCTAGCTATTCCAACACTCCTCCTCATTCAATTATTTGTTACATTTAATCCCATTCGTTCTCGCAACATACCATGTCGTTTAGGTGGTAATGGCTTCGTCAACAAGTCAGCCAACATATCCTCTGTAGAACAGTAGACGCACGATATGTATTGTCGCTGCACATAATCCTTGACAAAATGAACCCGAGTGTCAATGTGCTTAGTTCGATTTGACAATTTCTCGTCCTCGATGAGTTTTAAACAGCTTTGATTGTCCTCATAAATTGTTGTTGATGCTTGAATCGGCTGCTGGAAATCACTGAGTAATCTTCGCAACCAAAATGCCTCCTGACATGCCTCCGACAAAGCGATGAACTCGGCCTCTGTTGATGACAATGCAACGCAATTCTGCCTCCGACAAGCCCAACTGACGACTCCACCATTCAAAACAAAAACGTAACCCGTGTTTGATTTACGGTTTCTTCTGTCTTCAGCCCAATTTGCATCAGCATATCCGTAGAAAAACGCCTCCGAATTGTCATTTCCATTCAACGCCAACTTCAAATTTGCAGTACCCTTCAGGTACCTTAATACTCGCTTTAATTCATTCCAATCCCCTTGATGCGGTTGCTGCACTCGTTGCGCCAAAATTGATACACTTGCTGAGATATCCGGTCGTGTATTTACTGATATGTAAAGTAGACACCCAATGAGCTTCTGATAACTTGTGTTTGTCAGCAAAACATCATCCGTATCTGTCTTCCCATAATTTATATTCATTGGCACATTTGAAATTTTCGCATCTTCAAGACCAAATTCTGCAACAACTCTTTGAATATACTTTGACTGACACAAATGATATATGTCATTCCTGTCCCTGGTGACTTCCATCCCAAGGTAAAATTTGATTTCTCCCAAATCCTGTAGTTCAAACTCCGATACAATGGCCTTTCTCACCTCACTCATAGCTTCGACTGATTTCGCTGCCACAACTATATCGTCGACATAAATAAGCAGAAATATCCACTCACCATCCCTTTTTCGTGAGTACAGACACTGATCCGCCCTACTCTGCAGAAAACTTGCACCGACTAATACCTCATGGATAGTATCGTTCCACGATTTTGCAGCTTGCTTCAGACCATACAAGCTTTTCTTTAATAAACAAACTAGTTCACTATTTTCCTCGAATCCAGGCGGCTGTTTCATGTATATTGTCTCGTTCAATTGCCCATTCAAAAATGCCGCTTTAGCGTCCATGTGCTGTACGATGAGCTTCTCTTTTGATGCAATCGATAGTAGCACCCTGAACGTTGTCTGCCTTGCAACAGGAGCAAAAACCTGATCATAATCTGTTCCATACTTCTGTGAGAAACCCTGCGCGACCAACCGTGCTTTGTATCGATCAATTTTTCCTCCTGCATCAGTTTTTACCTTATAAACCCATTTGCAGCCAATCGCCTTTCGATCTTCTGGCAATTTACACAAATGCCAAGTTTCGTTTTTCTTTAATGAGTCCATTTCGTCTTGCATTGCCTTTACCCATTTTTCTTTATTTTCGCTTGACAATGCTTCTGATAGACTCTTCGGCTCTTCGACTTTATACACCATATCTATCTCGTCGATCAATCTCCGTGCAGCTACACCCTTGTTCTTACGCTGTGATACTCGACGCTCTGGCACTTCATCACCTGCAAGGCCCTCATTATTCGTATTGCCATCGTTAGATTCTTCATCGAACAACCGAACCAGACCATCAGCAAATGATTCAAAATCGTTTGTCGCCGTATTTCCGCTGTTGCCATTACCGTTCGTTGATTTATCAATGTTAAATTCGACACTGATACTTGATTCAACGTTCGTATCATCTGATGTTTTATCGATCCTTATTTCATTCTCAGAATTTTCAATAAAACGAACATCTCGACTGATCACCAATTTGTCTTTGGCTGAATCGAAGCACCTGAATCCCTTTGAATTTTCGTCATAGCCAACAAAAACCATTGGTACTGCGGTATCATTCAATTTTCGACGTTTCTCGGCTGGAACATAAACATAACATTTAGAACCGAAAATTGAAAAGTGTTTAATACCTGGTTTTGTTTTATTCCATGCTTCATATGCCGTTTTTTCAATTGCCCGACTTGGCAAACGATTCTGAACGTAATTGGCAGTATTAACAGCCTCTGCCCAAAATTTGTTCGGCAAATTTGCATCCAACAGCATGCAGCGCGCCATCTCGATTAGGGTGCGGTTTTTTCGTTCTGCAACACCATTCTGCTGCGGCGTGTATGGTGTTGTGAACTGGATTTGAATTCCTTCACGTTTCAAAAATTCAACGACGTCCCTAGCCATGTATTCTCCTCCTCGATCCGATCTTATTACCTTTGGTTTAGTTGAAAATTTATTCTTCACCATTGCTATGTACTCCTTTATTTTTTCTTTGACATCTGATTTATTTCTTAATAAATAAATCACTGTGTAACGCGAAAAATCATCTATAAATGTGAGTACATATCGCTTTCGGCTGGGCGAAACCGTTTGCATCGGACCGCAAACATCCGTATGAACAAGGTCAAGACATGCACCGGTTTTTGTCAATGATGACTTTGGAAATGGTAAACGTGTTGTTTTACCCTTTAAACAAGTTTCACACTTAGCCTTGACGCCACAATCGACAATCTTCATGCCATCAACCAACCCTTTTGAACACATCTCTTTAATCGCGTTCGGATCACGATGACCAAGAACACGGTGCCATCGATGAATACAATTCTCTTTGTGTTCTCTCACCATATACGTTTTGTTCGGTTGACGCAATTGAAACAAATTCGATTTTGCGTCTGCGACTGCAACTTGTTTGTCCCCAATTTTAATTTCGCATGTTTGATTTTCTGGACTGAAATTAACTGAATAGCCCTTTTCAATTAGCTTCTTGACCGACAACAGATTTCCCTGAATTTTCGGCACATATAAAACATCTGTTGCTGTTACTACTGTAATATCTCCATTCTTGTTGACCACTTCGATACGACAAATGCCCTTTCCCTTGACATCTACTTTTTCACCGTTCGCTACATTTAGACTCGAATATTCCGTAGATTCAAGCGAAACGAAAAAACTTTTGTTGCTTGAAATGTGTTTTGTAGCTCCCGAATCAAGGATCCAACCATCATGAATTTCCTTAGATGAAACTGTAAATAAGAATTCATTAGTTTCTTCCACTTTATTTGCCTTATCACTGGTCGATGCACCATCTCTCTTCGACTGCTTGTCCTTCCACAATTTGTATTTAGTGCAATCGGACTTTATGTGACCAGATTTCTTACAGAAAAAACATTTGACTTTGCCTTTATTTTGTACGATAGTTTTCAATGCTGAATCCATATTTCCGTTACTATTAGCGTCCATTTCCTTTCGACGCTGGTATTCAGTAATTAACTTTGATTGAACTAATGACAAGGTAACATCTGCCTCTGGTCGTGCTTCGAGTGCTACAATTAAATTATCGTAACTGCGCGGTAGACTGCTAACGATAACACCAACATGCCAGGTAGTTGACAACTGTCCCTCTCCTAAATCACTCAGTTTTTGAAACAAATTCGTAAGTTCATTCAAATGCTCTTCCACATTGCCACCTTCGCTCATTTTTAGTCCACAAATCCGACGAATAATGCTCATTTTATTGGTCATTGAGTCCTTTTCATGAAATGATTTCAACGCCATCCACGCATCCTTCGCTGTAGTCCTGTTACGAACATGACACAATTGACTATCTTCGACAGATAAGCCAATCCACGCACGAGCCTGATCATCACGCATTTGCCACATACTGATTGCATCCGCATTAGAATTATCCTGAGTTGGTTCCGGTTTTGCCTCATTTAAAACACTCCATAGTTTTTCTTTCATAAGCAGCAATTCCATTTTATATTTCCACATAAAATAATTGTCATTGTTCAATTTAGTAATAAAACCTTTATTTGATTCCGCCATTTTAACTTTATGCACTCCGCAATAACACAGGAATCGTAAACTCTCTGTAATGTTTTTAATTCGAACCGAATATCACGAACCGAATGTTGCTTGTTGTTCTCACTGGGCCCATAACCTGTAGAAACTTGTACACAGTGTCCTTTTCCCGTTCAACCAGCAAACTTCGTGATTAGAAATAAATACAACCCTTTTACGTACAACATGTGTATTATTACCAAAAAACTTAGGTTATCGTACTACAACCAAAAACATAAAAACAAAAGTAAAATGACGTTGACACCTGTCTTGTCTAAAAAGTGTCAATCTTCTTCTAAATTACTGGACAACAAATAAGTTTAATGCTAGCTATTCCAACACTTGTTTCGCTGTCGAATTCAATTAATCGATTCGTATATCGATTATTCACGTCACCGTCCGTTGAAAATCAAGCGGTACTGCGCGCGCACCACTCGATTCTTCTCCAACCGGCTTCCAATATGGTCGTCAATTTTTCTAGAAACTTCGAAACGCAAATCGCCGGTTCCGCACTATCACCGTATTGTTCACCAATATGTTTACACAAAATGTACTTACGGTTATCTAGGATCTTACCGCCCTCTTTTATAACCACCTGTTATTTGTTTTCCGCCGCCCGCACGCCATGAAATTGTCGATCACAATTTTCTCACGAAGAACACCTTCTTTCACGAGAACACCAGCTTCCACATAGCTCAATGAGCTCTATCCCACTTCTGATCTGTTAGACGAGTAAAAACGTGTCGAATAGAAATTCACAAACTCTTTATTCGGTCACTATTAACCATTACAATTAGTATAACGGCTAGGCCGATAGGTAGATTTGAACTGAGAATCGATTCGTCGATCGATTCTATCCGCCCCGTCGTTGTCCACCCGACACGATCGCCACCTACGGTCCGGTCTCTCTCGTACAAGTCGTATACTGAGTCTATCCCTTACGCTGGATTCTCGGTACAGAGTACATACTGAAACACAGTATACACCACACGAGCTAATTTTTGGAAATCATTGCAATTTACCATCAAGCATGACATAATCAGTAGAACCTATTTACAATTTTGACGATTACCCTTACGAATTAAAATATAGACTCCAATCAAAAATTTTATAGCATCTAAAAATATAAGAATATTGTTTTATGATAAAAATAGTAGTTTTAAAAAATATAGTGTAGGAGATAAGGTATTCTTGGCTCCAATAATGTGAATTGTGTCTGTTTAATAATCCATTTTTAATATATTTAGATTCATCGCACCAAATTACATTTTTCAAAAAATTATTATTCTCTTGGCATTTAATCGTAAAAAAATCCGCAAAGTCCACTATTTTGTTGTAGTCCGCTACGTACAAATATTGAACCAGGTTAACGGAGTAGGGATGAAACTTACGTTTTTTTAAAATTCGATATATAGTTTTTTTGGCTAGTCCTAAATCTCTTGCACAATCACGCAATGAAGCTTCAGGATAAACGGAATAGTAACCAAGATTATTAATTTCGTTATCCTCATTACTAACAATAGGCTTTTCTCTTTGAACTTTTGCTTGAAAAGAGCCGAATTGTGTTAAATTTTTGAGAATTCGGTTTACAGTATCATGACTTGGTCGTGAACGATCTGGATATCTTGCAGCAAATAATGCACATGTTCTAGTAACAACTTTATTAAAAGTTAAAAGTACAAACTTAAATAAAAGTAAATAGACATAATTTTCATTGTTCAATTGCAAACGAGCCATTGTACAAGTTCCAAAAGTACCATTCAATTATTAATTTTAAATTTTGACAGATGACAGTCAATATCTGTCAGGACAATCAATTTATAAAACCGACTTAATTAAGAATAAGGCAGAAATGTAAGTTTTATGTAAAATCATTAATATCTTCAAAACTATTAGATTTAGGTATAGGGAAGTATACATGAACTTTCCTTATTTTTGACCGCTGATTTCATTAAAATAAAAAAAATAGGTGGTTTCCATTAAAAAAAATGAAGAAATTTGATATTTTTGAAGTTCAACTTTTCACATTTTTTGTACACACCCTGTATAAAATAAAAAGTTTTTTAACACAAATTCAAATACCTCTAACCTTGCTAGAAGCACCCCTACAGAAACCGTTTCCATATCTTTTAGGGTATATCCGCAAAAAATAATGTATAAGGATCTGCATCGGTCAAATTTTTCAAAAAAAAAAATGAATATGTGGCGCCCCGGCAAAAGCCCGCGCCTAGGCGGCGCAAATAGCTCCTCGTGGCCCGTCAAGTATTCGCCGTCCGGCCGAGACGTTAAAGGCCACGAGCAAGCTGACAGACGACAGATGACTGACAAAACGGAAGCCGGGACTTCACTTGGGTCCAAACTTCGAACTCGACAGCACGTGCTCGCGACGGAGTCGCACACCCGACTGTAACCTTTCTGATTTCTAAAAATCAATAAATTTCTATATATGAGAGGGTGATCGGATTATTATTTACGTGCTACCCCGTTACACAACTCCAAAGTAGTGACCCCGATAAAGTATTTTTCGTGTTGTGCGACATTTTTCCGATTTTTTCTCCACGTGCCACGAGTTCGTACGCGCCGCGACTCCTTTTCTTGACGCGTCCTACGTGTTTAACACAACGCGTTCCTTTCGCTGAAGTGTCGAGTGCCTATTTTCATGCCGTGAATTTCCTACGCACCGATTTTGACGATGAGCATCCCACCGGCCCTCGACGACCCAGCCAACGAGCAGGCTGACGCCGACCAAGACGCCTTCCAGCTGCCTACGCAAGCTAACCAAGGCCAACCGACAATCAGTGCCGTGAATAACTGCCGGCTTCCACCGTTCTGGCGCTGCGATCCAGAGCTATGGTTCCTCCAGGTGGAGTCCGCACTGCAGGTACACCAGGTGAGGCATAATTCCACTAAGTACCAGCTGGTCGTCGCCGCCTTAGACCCGGAGACGATCCGCGAGGTGGTCGACATCCTCCGAAGCCCACCGGCCGCTGACCGGTACGAAACGCTGAAGGCAACAATTCTGAGCCGCATGACCGACTCGGCCGACCTCCAACTACACAAGCTGCTCACCGGGGTGGAATTGGGCGATAAGAAACCCTCCCAAATGTTCAGGGAGATGCAGTCACTGGCCAAAGGCGGCGTGGGAGATGACGTGATGCGAGTTAAGTGGCTGGACCTACTCCCGCCATCCACCAGGCGTATCCTCCGCCTGTTCAAAGCGAAGAACCTGGCCGAGCTCGCAGAAGCGGCGGACGAGATCTACGACTGCGGCCCGCCCGTGATGGCCGCCGGATACTCCATGCAGAAGGCCCCCCAGCCAACGTCCACTTCGACCGAGCCCACCACGGACCTGGCACAGGAAGTCGCAGCTCTGCGCAAGATGATGGCGCAGCTCCTCTCCACTCCTCGGGACACGACACAACGGGGACGCCCAACCAGCAGAGGTCCTTCCAGTCGCAGGGACCGCTCTTCGACACCTGGCCCCGACGCCCAAACCGGCCAGTGCTGGTACCATTCCAGATGGGGTGGTCAAGCTAGGCGATGCAAAGCTCCCTGCACCTGGCCCGACGTTGCTGCCACCGCCGCCCTACCGGAAAACTGACGACGCCGGCGCCATTTCAAGAGGCTCCCAGGGACGCCGCCGGCAACATTCCAAGAGAAAACCAACTCCACGTCCGCGAACGGAAAACCAACATGCGATTCCTGGTCGACTCCGGCTCCGTAGTCTCCCTACTCCCCCGATCGGCCGTTCCAGGAAGGTACCTACAGCAGGCCGACCTGGTGCTTCAGGCAGCCAACTCCTCACCAATCCGCACCTTCGGGCGACATTCCGTCTCGCTCGACTTGGGACTACGAAGACCAATAGCGTGCCAATTCATCGTCGCCGACGTCCAGACGGCCATTCTGGGCGCAGACACCCTCACCCGGTACGGCATCCTGATCGACCTAAGGGGAAGGCGAATCCTGGATCGCCAGACGCAGCTCTCCGCCGTCGGTTTAATCGGACCTGCCCAGGTCGTGAGCGTGACCATCGCACCGACGTATCAGCTCCCGGAAGGAGCCCTTTCCGAGACGTACAACAACCTCATCCAGGGTTTCGTCGAGCTCGCCGCCCCTCCGGGCGCCTCTGCCACACTGCCAGACTTCCCCGTGCAGCATTTCATTCACACCCAGGGTCCACCAGTATTCGAGAGGCCACGACGCCTGGCCGGCGACCGCCTCGCCGCCGCCAGGGAGCAGTTTGCCGAGCTCCAGAGCCGAGGGATCATACGCCCCTCCTCCAGCCAGTGGGCCAGTCCACTACACTTGGTCTTGAAGCCCAGCGGGGGATGGCGTGTAACCGGCGACTACCGGCGTCTGAATGAAATCACCGTTCCCGACCGGTACCCACTGCCGATCATTGAGGACATCCTCCAGGCCAGCAAGGGCACCGTCTTCTCCGTTATCGACCTCCAGAGGGCCTTCTACCAGATCCCGATGGCGGAAGAGGCCATCGCCAAGACCGCCGTCACCACGCCCTTCGGCCTGTTCGAATTCGTCGGCATGCCACTGGGCCTACGGAACTCTGCGCAGACTCTGCAGCGCACCATGGATCACCTCCTGCGGAAATTCGACTTTGTCCAGTGCTACGTGGACGACTTCCTGGTCTCTTCGCATTCTCACGAAGAACACCTGGAACACCTTCGTCTTCTTTTCGAGACCCTCCGGGACGCACACCTCCACATCAATTGGAGCAAGTGCGTCTTCGGGGCAGCCGAAGTTACCTTCGCAGGTTACCTGGTGTCAGCGGGAGGATTCCAACCGCCCCCCCGGAAGGTGGCGGCCATCTTGGACTTCCCACAGCCTGTCGACTCTTCGCAGCTACGCCGTTTTCTGGGCATGACCAACTTCTACCGGCGCTGCCTCCCGCACGCCGCCGAAACCCAGGCCCCACTGGTCGAACTCCTCAAAGGGGCCACCGGAAAGAAAGCCAAGCTGAAATGGACGGATGCAGCGTCGTCAGCGTTCCGGCTCGCCAAGGAGACTCTTGCACATGCAGTCCGGGTCGCCTTCCTGGACCCATCAGCGCCGCTCGCGCTGCGCACCGACGCCTCCAGCACCGTCATCGCTGCCGCCTTGGACCAGCAGCAATCTGACGGGTCCGGGACACCTCTGGGCTTCTTTTCGCGTAAGCTCTCACCGACCGAACAGCGCTACAGCGCTTACGACAGGGAGCTGCTGGCCATCTTCGCCGCCATACGCCACTTCGTGAGAATCCTGGAGGGCAGACCTTTCACGACATATACGGACCACCGTCCTCTCACGTTCGCGCTCAACCAGCGAACGGACAAAGCTTCACCGAGACAACAGAGGCAACTGGGGTACATATCGCAGTTCGATACCGAGCTTCACTACACGCCCGGACCACAGAACGTCGTCGCCGACGCGCTCTCCCGGATCTGCGCTGTAGACGCCCCCGCACTCGATGCCGCCACCATCAGGTCAGCCCAACTGTCGGACAAGCAACTCCCACACCTCCACGCTAACCCGCGTTCCGGACTGCGAGAGGTGGAGATAGACGGCCACCGACTATACGCTGTACCGACTGGCAACTTCTTCAGGCCATACCTGCCACTCAGACTCCGCAGGGTCGCCTTCGACTGCAGCCACGGTCTCTCCCATCCGAGCGGAAGAGCCACAGCCAACCGCCTCGCCGAGAGATTCTTCTGGCCAGGACTCCGCAAGGACGTGCTTCGCTGGGCCCGACAATGCCACCCATGTCAGGTCGCCAAGGTCCACAGGCACAACCGAGCCGCCCTGGGAAACTTCAACGCACCGGATAGCAGGTTCGAACACATTCATATCGACCTAATTAAGCTTCCTCTGGTACAAGGGTACCAATACTGCCTGACCATCGTGGACCGATACAGCCGCTGGCCCCAGGCAATTCCGCTTGCAGATCAAACCGCCCCGTCAGTCGCGAGGGCACTCCTCGAAGGGTGGATCAGCCCTTTCGGCACACCTCTGTCGATTACGTCCGACCAAGGAAGACAGTTCCAAGCTCACCTGTTCGCCCAAATTTGCACGCTACTGTGCGCGAATCACAAATTCACCGCTCCGTACCACCCCCAATCAAACGGGATGGTGGAACGCCTACACAGAACGCTCAAGGCCGCGCTGATGTGCTGTCCGGATACCCCATGGCCGCAGGCGCTTCCGACAGTTCTCCTAGGCCTCCGCACTACCTTCAAGCCAGACCTTCAAGCATCACCGGCAGAGATGGTTTTCGGGACCGCCCTCCGCATCCCCGGAGAACTCCTAGCCTCTCAAGATGCTCCCACGGATCAAGTGGAGTTCGTTTCCAAACTCCGCAAACTTTTTGGCTCCATCCGCCCAGTTCCGGCCTCTCGTCACTCCGAGCATCTGTGGCGCCCCTGCAGAAGCCCGCGCCTAGGCGGCGCAAACAGCTCCTCGTGGCCCGTCAAGTATTCGCCGTCCGACCGAGACGTTAAAGGCCACGAGCGAGCTGACAGACGACAGACGACTGACAAAACGGAAGCCGGGACTTCACTTCGGTCCAAACTTCGAACTCGACAGCACGTGCTCGCGACGGAGTCGCACACCCGACTGTAACCTTTCTGATTTCTAAAAATCAATAAATTTCTATATGTGAGAGGGTGATCGGATTATTATTTACGTGCTACCCCGTTACCCAACTCCAAAAATAATTCAAAAAGTATGCATTTTAGAAAAAAGTTTTTTAGAACAAAGTATCCTGAAATTTTACGTAGTTTTCAAAAATACATCAATATACAGGGTGTTCCATTTGAAATAACAAAGTTGATGCCTACTTCCGGTATAACCGGAAGTGGTACGACTGTCAAAATTTTACGAGGTTCGTCTTATTGCCTAACTTATGTATACCAATTTTTATTTAAATCGGATAAGTAGTTTTCAATATACAGATAGTTTAAGCTCGTCGTGACACACCCTGTATGTCTTAATTTTCAAGATACAGGAGTTTAAAATTTTAGAAAAAAATAACTTTTCTATAATAAATTTCTTATTATTCCAGATATTTTTATGAAATTTTGAATACACTTTTTAATATTTAAGTAGCATTTTTTGAGGCATAAGATTCTGTTAAATTTTCATCAGTGACGTCCCTACGGGGGTTTGAACTGAATATGTTTGAAAAAAAAAATGGTACGCCACTGCTTTTTCTAAAAACCAAAATATTTTTTTTTAATTTTCATTTATTTTGTAGAAAATTTGGTCAGAAGACTTACTTTCGTTTGAAGGTCAAATTCCACATTCCGAGTTCCTGCGGTGCAATAAGGCGGCAGGCGAATTGAGTGCGGAAAGAAGCGATATTTTGGCAGTTCGGCTACAATTTTCCCAGCGACAAAGGCCGGGTGAGTCGATCTTATTTTGCTATTTTCCTTTCTTCGGTAATTTTCGAGATATATACAGGGGTTTAATACATGACAATAAACGATTAAATAACATGCAGCATTTTTACTACTTGCGAGGTGCGCTAGAGGGTATTGCTGCTGCTTCCATGTGGGGGTCATGCCTCACGCCTGTGTGTTCTCCTCTCTATTACTCTCTATAGTTGTTAAATTAAAAAGAAGAATCGGCAGAGACCGCCGAGAAAAGAGAAGAGAGCACACGGCTAGCGAAAAAGAAGAGAGTTTTCTTTGACAGGATGGACATTATTGACAGGCCATGATGACTGCGATTTCCGCTCTCGACCAGGACTCGAAAAAGTTGTATTTTTGAATGTTGTGAGATTTTAAGAGGTGTAAACCTTAAGTTCTGTTTGTATCCCGTTAGTATTTGTGTTTACGAGAAGTAAAGTTGTTAACGTTACACGTCTGCATTTTATTTATCGGAATTTCGTAACGAATTCCACATTGGTGACCCCGACGTGATTGTCGTCTTAGCAGCGTGTTATTGGACAACTGGATATCCATTCAGCAGCGTCCGATTGTTCGGAATGTGAGAGTCTTATCGTTGGGATGTTTAAGGTCAGTCTCCTAATTTAACCTCAATCAAGCGGCGTGGTATCGGCGTTGCTGTTCAGCGTACCGCCAAAATTTGACGTCCGTCAGCCGTCTTTCAGCCGATAGCTGAGTGCTGACATTTGACAGAGCCGTTCCTTTGTCGATGTTCACTGCGTTCGGTAGTCGAAGTTGACAACACCACTCCATCAGCGTTCCGGACCTACTCTGAGTGGATCTGGAGTGGATCGCTCGCCGCAGCAGTGAACGAAGCGCTTATCAGGTGAATGAACTGTTTACTTGTTATTTGTGATCAGCTGTTTACTTTCATTAGTGAAGTGGCTTGGAAATATTTTTCATTTAATTGAATTTTTAAGGAAATTCGCTAATTAATTCGACTGTGGATCAATTAGTATTTAATAAACTGTGGATACCATCAATATTTTTGCGCTCAATTAGCTGATAATTAGTAAAGCAAGCGTATGTTTGATATTTTCCCACAATAAATAATTTAATGGTAGTAATAAAATAATAACGATTGTTATTTCAATATTTGTGCGTTGGTATTTGTAAATTTTTATTACTATTGAACCGATACCAAAATAATATTTATTTATTTTTGAATTATTTTTAATTGATATTCATTTCTTTAGTTATTTTAATTAATATTTGTTTTGACTTTTATTCCTGAGAGGGATCGTTTACGTTCATTATTGCGATTCTCAACGTTTGTTAATTTTGTGCGTCGTCTTTGATTTCAATATGCCTTTTACGGACGAACAAATCCAAGCAATTGTTGACCAGTCCAAGGCAGCTCAGGAACGCGTTGCGGGTCTTGAGGCTCAGTTAAGAGAATCGTCGCGGCACGTTGATAGTTATCGGGTTCCGAAGATTCCTACGTTTTTTCGAGCGGATCCCGCGTTGTGGTTTATGCAGATAGAAGTCTCCTTTCGTAATGCCCGAGTTACCGCTGAAGCCACTCAGGCTGATATAATGCTCGCCGCGCTCGACGTTGAAGTTCTTAGTAGCGTAAAAGATATAATTGCTGAGTCTCCAGCACCCGGCGATATTTACACTCGGTTAAAGAATCGAATAATAAAGACATTTGCGGTATCAAACGAAGCGAAGTTAAGGCAACTTTTAAAAGGTCAGGTGTTGACCGACGGTAAGCCTTCCCTAATTTTGAGTAGGCTTCGCAATCTAAACGTGAATAACGCGGTTGATGATTCGGCTCTCAAGTCTCTGTTCCTTGAACAGTTGCCTGAGCAACATCGCGGCATTGTCATGTCCAACGCCCCCACGCTAGACGCCATGGCGGAGTTGGCTGATCAGCTCGCGGATATTTCGAGTACGGCCTACGGCGGCCCCCAGGTCAGTTCGATCAACGCCGAAATTCACCCCTCTCAAGAGCAGATCCAATCGCTAATAAAGGCAGTTCAGGACCTGACAACGAAAGTAGATTTGTTGGAACGGGAATCGCGGTCGCGCCGCAAATCTAGGTCGCCCACGCGCAGTAAATCGGGGGAAGATAAGGGAGCGAAGCTATGTTACGCGCATCAGAAGTACCCACAGAACCCTACCTCGTGTCGCAGCTGGTGTTCTGAAAACGCCAACTGGAAAGCAAAAAACTAGTAGCTCTCCCCCGCGCGGAGGCCGTAGGGGAGGGGAGCGATATTTCTCACCGCCTCCATATTCGCGACAAAAAGTCCGGGCAATGGTTTCTGGTGGACACCGGTGCCGATATTTCGTTGGTCCCCGCTGACCCAAAAATAAAACTTGCGCCTGCTAAATTTAAACTCTTCGCGGCTAATGATACGCGCATAGATACCTACGGCGAATCGTGCCGCGAGTTAGACTTTGGTTTGCGTCGTCCCATTAAATGGAATTTCTGCATTGCGGCTGTACCTTATGCCATCATTGGTGCAGATTTTTTGAACCATCACGGTTTAGTGGTTGACTTGAAGAGGCGCCGCCTTACTGATTCGTCAACCGGTTGTTTTGTCCTTGGTAATTTTAGTGCGGCATCGACAAGTTCGATTTATTGTTTTGATCCGAACACATCGGTTTCTCGATTGTTAGCAAAGTATCCCGAAATCACTGGTACGCTTCCATTACCCCCCACCAGGGATAAAAATGTCTTTCATCATATTTTAACAAATGGACCCCCCGTGGCGGAGCGTGCTCGGAGACTCAACCCTGAGAAACTGAAATGTGCGAAGGCCGAGATTAAGGCACTCGTCGAGGCCGGTATTTGTCGACCTTCGAGTAGTCCTTGGGCCAGTCCTGCTCAGATGGTGCTCAAAAAGGACGGATCGTGGCGTCTTTGTGGAGACTATAGACGACTCAATGCCGTCACAGTCCCTGACCGGTACCCGACCCCACATTTACATGACTGTTCACTGAATTTAAGCGGCAAAACAATATTCTCATCCCTGGACCTCCGAAAGGCATACCATCAGATACCGATGGCCCCGGAGGATATCGAAAAAACTGCCATTATCACCCCATTCGGTCTATTCGAATATTTATTCATGACTTTCGGGTTACGTAATGCCAGCCAGTCGTTCCAACGATATATAAATCGAGCATTGGGCGACTTGGATTATGTTTTTATATATATCGACGACATTTTAGTCGCATCGTCCTCTCCAGATGAGCATTTCCAACATCTGGATGTGGTTTTTCAAAGGCTCCGTGATTTTCACCTTCGTTTGAACACAGATAAATGTGTGTTCGGTGTACCGGAATTGGAATTCCTCGGTTATTGGATTGGTGCGAAGGGGATTAGCCCTACCAGTAAAAAGATCGAAGCCATTAGTAACATGGAGAAGCCCAAAACGATCATGGCACTACGACGTTTCTTGGGCATGATAAATTTTTATCGCCGATGTCTTCCCGGCGCCGCTACGATCCTAGCTCCGCTTAACTCCTATTTGGTAGGTTCTGTAAAGAACGACAAACGGGAAGTAGTATGGACTCCGGAGGCCACGGAAGCATTTTGTAAAATTAAACACGAGTTGGCAAATGCCACCCTGTTGGCTCACCCCCGCATCGACTCCGAAATCAGAGTCGTTACTGATGCGTCAGATTTTGCCATGGGTGCAGTTTTAGAGCAGTGGTCCAGTGGCAGTTGGGAACCCTTAGCGTTCTTTTCCCAAAAATTTTCAGCTGCCCAGATGCGCTACAGCGCCTACGACCGCGAGCTTACCGCTATCTACGGCGCAATTAAATATTTTAGACATTTTTTGGAAGGTCGCCTGTTTAAGGTATACACAGACCATAAGCCACTCATTTACGCGTTTAAACAACGCAGTGACAAAGCGTCACCCCGCCAATCGCGACAACTATCGTTTATTGCTGAGTTCACTACGGAGTTTGTTCACCTCGGTGGCTCCGAAAACACAGTGGCTGATTCTCTATCGCGTATCGATGCTCTCAGGTTTCCACTGGAATTTAGCTTGAACGAACTAGCCGAGCAGCAGGTCGCTGACGAACAACTGAAAGCTATTAAAGCATCTCAGGACCACCTATTGAAGCTTCAGAAGATTCTTGGGGGCCAAATAATATCGCTTTGGAGTGTGAGATCTCTGGGGAGGTCATACGACCATATGTACCCGAGAATCTACGTAAGAGAGTTTTTCATACAGTCCATTCCCCGGCTCACCCGAGCGCGAGAGTTACAGACCGCCTAGTTCGCCAGAGATACGTCTGGCCGAATATACAAAAAGACGTCAAGTCTTGGTGCAAGACTTGCATTGAGTGTCAGGCATCAAAAGTGACTAGACACGTGAGGACTCTCCCAGAGCAATTTGTTGCTCCGGATGGCCGTTTCGACCAGGTCCATGTGGACATAGTTGGTCCTCTTCCGCAGCAGGAAGGTTATACTTACTGCCTCACTATGATAGACAGATTTTCACGATGGGTCGAGGCTACCCCAATTAGGGACATGTCGGCTCAGACCATCGCTCGTGAGTTCTTTAACACTTGGATATCCAGATACGGATCTCCAAAGTGCATAACAACAGACCAGGGCACTCAATTCGAGTCCCGGCTGTTTCAAGCGTTATTGAAGTTGATTGGAACGGAGCGGATTCGCACCACTCCATATCACCCCCAATCAAATGGGTTAATCGAACGGTGGCATCGGGTTTTTAAGGCCGCGGTAATGTGCCATACCAAAGATAACTGGGTTCGCATTCTACCAACCGTGCTGTTGGGGTTGAGAGCCCATACGCGTTCCGATACCGGAGCATCTCCGGCGGAATTTTTATTAGGAACTACCCTACGTCTCCCTGGTGAATTTTTCCTTCCGGAAGATATTTCACCAGACCCCAATTTCTTCATTGAGGAGTTTAGGGAATATATGCGCCAAATAAGACCGGTTCCCACGGTTCATAAGAGTAGCAACAAAGCATTTTATTTTAAAAACTTGCACGATTGCTCGCATGTATTTCTCCGAAACATGGTTAAAAAGGCTCTGGAACGTCCGTACTCCGGGCCACATAGGGTCATTCGTCGCGTTTCCGATCGAGTTTTCGAAATCGAAGTCAGCGGTAAAGCGAAAACCGTCTCCGTGGAACTGCTTAAGCCGGCATTTTTCGTTCCCGATGAAGTTGCTGGTAATGCCGACGCGCCCGTATCGTCCAACCAGCCACCTTTAAAAACTTATTCACGACAGAAAAAAGTAACTTTCGCACCCGATCTATAGCAGCTTGGCACAGAAACTTTTGCTTTGATTTTTTTCTGTTTAGTCGAACCAATTTTTTGGCATAAAAGCAATTGTTATGTTTATTTTGAATTACATTTTATTTGAATTTTATTAATACTGTGCAATATGCCTAGCAAACGTTGGGAGTGCATATATATTTTTTTTTATGTTTCGAATAATTTCGATGCAATAGTGATGTTTTTCTTTGTATTCATTTTATGTACCTTTATTTGTTATGACAAAAGGAAATAATTATTACTTGTTATGTGTAATATTCAACATTTATATTTTATTTTCCCCTTTATTTATATTTTGTTATGTATCGCTATCACTAGGGGGGGAGTGTGTGGGGGTCATGCCTCACGCCTGTGTGTTCTCCTCTCTATTACTCTCTATAGTTGTTAAATTAAAAAGAAGAATCGGCAGAGACCGCCGAGAAAAGAGAAGAGAGCACACGGCTAGCGAAAAAGAAGAGAGTTTTCTTTGACAGGATGGACATTATTGACAGGCCATGATGACTGCGATTTCCGCTCTCGACCAGGACTCGAAAAAGTTGTATTTTTGAATGTTGTGAGATTTTAAGAGGTGTAAACCTTAAGTTCTGTTTGTATCCCGTTAGTATTTGTGTTTACGAGAAGTAAAGTTGTTAACGTTACACGTCTGCATTTTATTTATCGGAATTTCGTAACGAATTCCACATCCATATCAAAAATTAAATATACTGCGGATAATTACGAGGTTGCGTGGAAAACTATTACGAGTAGGTTTGACAATAAGAAAAGGCTGATTCTCGACCACGTAAGGGCAATATTTTCGATCTAAACAGTGCAAAAATCGACATTCGCGAATTTACAAGGAATGGTAGACGATGTAAATAAACATTTGAATTCTATCGAACAGTTGGGTCAGGTAACCGAAAACTGGGACTCGTTGGCAAAATTCTGGGAGATAGAACAGCTATCTAACAATAAACAACTATCTCAGGTCGAGCTATTCTGCGAGGATAACTTTGTGCGCACCACAGTTAGACTTTCGGACAAGACGTTCATGGTAACAATGCCTCTAATTCAGTCTCTTTCCAATTTGGGAGAATCTAGGAAAATGGAGGAGAAACGGTTATATGCATTGCAACGCAAGCTCAGGAGAGATAAGAACTTGCAGACACAATATAGGAAAATTTATTGTGAATATAAATATTTACGTATGAGTCACATGTCAATTTGTAATGATAGTGAGGATTACGCCTACAACTATTTTATGCCTTATGCCTCATCACGCGGTTGCCAAGGAATCAAGTTCTACTACAAGACTACGTGTCGTCTTTGACACTTCTGCAGCCTCCAGCAGTGGGTTATCCTTGAACAATATACAAGCAGTGGGTCTGGTGTTGCAGAACGATCTATTTTCAGTGATCCTAGGATTTCGAATTCATAACTATGTCATTTCTCCGGGCATAGCCAAGATGTATCGACAGGTGTTGATAGCGCCTGAGCCGGGTCATCTTCAAAGAATAATTTGGCGAAATTCTATTGACAAAAGGCTTGACATTTACAAGCTAAATGCCGTGATATATAGACAGGCATCTACTAGCTATCTCACAATACGATGCTTATTCAATCTTGCTAACGGTATACACGAATGAATCCAGGATTTGCTGACGTTGTTACACAAGATTTTTACGTAGATAATCTTTTGACCGGAGCATCAACCATCGAACAAGCTATATCTATACGAAAATCCGTGTCAGATGTTCTGGCTTCGGGAGGCTTCACGCTGCGAAAATGGTGTTCAAATAATTTGGAGTGCGTTGTGGACTTGGATGGACACGAATCGGAAAATCCCATGATTTTCTTGTCCCATTACTCTGTACATGTTTAAAATTAAGATTACAAAAAGTGCTATTTTCCTTGCGGTTTTTCCGATTGAGTGGGAAAATGTATCGTTTGACAGAGAAAGTTATTTTGAATAATTTTGCTATCCTGAAAAATTTTTAAAAACCTAATAGTTTTCGAGATAATCAAGTTTTTCGATACAAATAAATGTTCACCAAATTTTTTATTTTGTTATATCACCTGGATTTAGTTGTCGTAGGAAAATTCATAAAGCGCTATTCAATGTAAAACAATATTCTCTACAAATTACCTAACTAACAAATTTTTCTTAAGTCCTACCGTTTAGGTGAAAATTTAAAACTAAGATTTCAAAAAGTGCTATTTTCCTTGCAGCTCTTCCTATTGGGTTGGAAAATGTATCGTTTCATAGAGAAAATTATTTTGAACAATTTTGCCTTCTTGAAAAATTTTCGTAAATCTTACGGGGTCCTAGATATCTCCCTGTACATCAAGCAAGGGCTCGCCCTGTACAAGCACATCAAGCACGGCATCACCCTATACAAGCACATCAAGCACCGCAATCACTCTGTACATGGACATCAAGCAAGGCATTGTAACATGCTTAACATGTTTTAACCGAATTTAATATATTTTCCGAATAAATTAGAAATAATTCCGAATAAACAAAATTGTGTAAAGGAAAGATCGTTTTTCATCGTCATATTACTACAATTTTTACTTTAAATACATACTATACACGTGAACGGTACACTTTACTACAAATTTTGATATTAACACGAGGATAATTAAACGGTGACTGATTACAATTTTGATAGACATAAGGTAAACTAAAAATAATTGCGGACCCCTGTTGCTAAGAAGCTAAAGGTTTGTTCCTTAGCAAACTAAATTAGCTAATAGGGTTCCGCTTACAAACATATACAGAGACGACGAAACAGGTACATTAAAAAATAGTCGGTGCAATCGGCCGTTAAGGAGCCATAGATTCATAATAATTGGATCTCCACGAATTATCCTTGGTAGCCCTACCTGGATGATATCTATTAATTCAATATCATCTTCAATATAATCTGGTTCATCGCCCAAGTAATCATCCATATCCATTTCGTCGAAGTCGAAAAATGGACAAAACACACAAAAATACTTTCTAGAGAGTTTCTACTCAAGTTCCCTAATAAACAAAAATATAACCTAACATTTTGTGTAAAGGAACGTTTAAGTGGTCGCTGGTGAGTACTTAGTTAAGGCGTTGTTAAGCTATGAATAAGTTATTCTTAAGGTTTGTGCAAACGAAATGCAGACCTTAAGGGATCCTTACCACTAAGGACTGCTTAAAAGTTTAGGTACAAATGGACATAATTCTCCAATTTAAGGAAGGAGATGTGTAATGTAGTCATGTTAAGTGAAATGCCAGACATGGTTGACAGCCTGGTTACATAGCATGTCTTAGGTTAGATATAAGTTTATGTTCTCTGTTTTGTTCATGGCTTTTTTAAGGAGCTCCGTCGTGCTGATACCAAACCTATAGGATTTTTTATTGCTTCAAAAGTGGTTCGAATCGAATGATCCATTTTGTGATCGATTTGAAAGCAATATTTGATCAATATTCACGGCTGACTTTGGCAGCTTCTGTTAATCTTGAAAATGAAAAGGACATAGAATCTTTTAATAATGTCAAATTGGTGTATATCTAATTCATGTCATTTTCGCGTATGTGAACTGTTACTGTGATTGGTCAATTTTAAACCTCTTTATTTACCTAAGGAATAACTTTTTCATGTTTTTGGTTGCAGTTTTGGCATCTCCATTGACGTTTTCATAAGGCATTTCCCGGTGGGCGAGAGTTCTCCCCTGTATACCCCTATTATTTCTTTTGTACGTTTATTGAGTTATTGTTATTAAACTACATATTTTCAAAGTTAAAGTATTGAAAGACATTATAAAAACCTATTAATCTATTTAAAAATCAAATAATTATTCCTAATTCGTCAAAAAACGACATGGAGTACAAAGAAATATGTAAAAAACATAGACACATAATACATACAGGGTGTTTCAAAAAACCAAGGTTCCCCCTTTCTAGGGTAGATAAGACATTACAAAATAAGTAGAGTTTGCTTAGTCAAAATTTTCGTAACGTCATCCGTATTCAAGATACAGGGTGTCGAAAAAAATATTTTTTACACATTTTTTACGATTGTGGCGAAACTACTGACAAGATTGTAATAAAATTTTGTACGAATATGTTTGGGATGCTAACGAATCCAATAAATTTGTTTTTATATCTGCCTTTTATAGAGGGCGCTAGTTACACTGCTGGTACCCAGTAGTTTTAAACATAATTTTTTGAGGGTAAATTTTCTAGTCCAAACTTTATGTGATCTTCAAGGCCATTTAATTTTACACCAAAAAAGTATTCTTGGTAAAACCCGATAGTGTGTACCATTTTCGAAATATTTTAATTTGAAAATTATGAAGTAATAACTGATGCTGATTATGAGTATTTGTTACTCAAAAATTCAAAATATGTACTCAAAATAGCTTTCATTATGACGTCTTTGACATTTATATTTTATTTTTTATTTTTATTAGAAAACACCTTTCTTATAATTACAACCATCATTAATAATATGTTTTCGTGGAGCAAATCCTGAACCTATTCGGAGTAACCTAACATGCGCACTTCCAATTTGAGTGTTCGTAATACAGCCGATATGTTTCGGGATGTTTGAAGGGATATTTTGCTCGGAATAGATTCTAACCTATAAATATGTTGTAGAAATACGTTACCAACGTCACATATTCGTGTTTTGTTGTAAATTTCAAATAAGTCGTTCACGGTCTCCTAAAATCCTGAACATATCCTGCATTTGTCTGTATACACGCTTGCACATATGTGAAGTTTAGTTCATACTGGATTTGTGTTCAGGATGTGTTAAGGATTTGCTCCGAGGAAATAGCATGTAATAAATGTGCTTTGTAAATAACGTATAATTAATTAATTCATACCTTTACCATCAATATATAGTTTAGATCAGTCAATCTATAGCAATCTATTTTTAAAGGATGTCGAGTAGCTATCAATAACATCATTAAAGCATCTTTATTTTTCTTATTCCAACAATACCATCGACAGGTGAGGAGTTTATCATGAAAGTCATTACTCTAAAAATGTTCTCTAAAATATTAAAAATATCATCTTATCAACATTAAAAAATTTACCGCATTTATAAGATGTTGTCCGTAATAACAAGCCATTGTGCATTCAGTTATGGCTGTTAACAATATGTTGTACATGGTATTATTAAGTGATGGATTAATGTCCTAAAATATTTAAATATTTAACACAAAAGTATATTTTTAAATCAATAAAAATCATAGACCGATGCACTAAGGAGTATTTAACGATTTAACTGGCCAAAATTGGAATTCGTAAAAGTGACCGTACCCACTTAATTACCTACCCTTATTATCCCTCGATAATGGTCGCTTAATGAGCAATTAATGATTTCATTAAAAAAGCAGTAATTGGAACTGTACAGGTTAGTTAAATAGCCGATCTCTACCTGCGTGGTTCATTTTATTTACGAGCGATTTTAGTGGTGTTCATTGAAGTTGTATACAAGTGTTTACAACAGAAGTTTTACAGTGTTATATCATGGATGTATCTATGACAGGTATGTACATTATTTACCCTTACTACCGTTTTGAAATATTAATTACCACAAAAGTTATATACCATGAAACTTTTTTTGAACGAATTTTAAAGTGAATTTTGACTTTAAAAATGAAAAAGTTGTAGTGCGCATTGAAACCCTCTTAGTTTTTCTATGAGTTTATACCACTAGTTATTTAAAAATTTTAATTTCACCTGCCTATTGATGCCAGCTAAATTTTAATCATGTTTTAAGCACATCAGTGTCCAAAGTTGAATTTTTCAACTTAATTTTTTTCTAGCTGGATCATCTGGAATGCAAACAACCTTTCGTTTGAATTTCTACAACAGTATTCAGCAGCAGCAAGTTCCAAATTTCAACTAAAAAATGGACTTAGCCGATCAAAATTTGTTATCAAGAAATCAATATACCGAAGAACTAAAAACAGTATACAAGCGTCAAATGTCGAGGTTGAAAGCTGTTCTTAAAAAAATGTGGTCATCTTCATCTAGAACTCATGAAATATTTATTAAGAAGCACGGCACTTGGCTGCAAGGGAGTTTCCAAATACCGGCTACCCTATCGACTAGGAACGACCAAGAAAAAGTTTTGTCGATTCTAGTGAACGATGAAAGAGAAGAAAAACAGAACAGCTCAGGAAAGACGTGGAACCAGAAGCTATTGTTTTTGCAGCTGCAACTTGTTTAGCAACAAGTGACAAAGGAAGTGCTGCAACGGTCCTCAAAGATCTTAAAACATCTCCCAATTGAGCGGAAAAGTATAAAAAAGCCTACCGCAGCAGTCTTGAACCTACAAAAAAATCATGACACCGTTAGAGGCTCTTTCAATATTTATTGACGCAGGTCTAACAAAATCTAAATATGAAATAGTACGCACAAGTGACAAGAATCTATGGCCCTGCTACAATATTTTGGTTGAAGCAAAATAACATGTTATTCTGACCCTGAATCGTTCACAGTCACAGAAAGTTTAGCTGAAGTAGACTTACAAAGTCTGTACCATACTGCCGAAAGATTGGTGTTGTATTTAGAAGATGTTATCAAGACTCTTACGAAAAGTGAGCGTAAAAATATGAAATTATCTACGAAATGGGGTTGTGAGGGCTCCCAACAGACACAGTTTAATCAGAAGTTTGAGGATGACTAATTCTGATGCCAGTATATTTCAATGCTCAATGGTTCCAGTACAGCTAACTTGTGGAGTAAATAAAAAGGTTATTTGGCAAAACTCTACACCATCGTCTCCAAGGTTCTGCAGGCCAATTCGAATTAGGTTCATAAAAGAACTGATGTAATAGCTGAAGAAATTACTTACATGGAAAACAAAATGCAGGCTTGAAACCAACTAAACTTCAAGATATAGCAGTAGAACATGTGATGATCCTAACCATGGTTGATGGAAAAGTCTGTAACGCAGCAACCGCCACTAAACCGACCATGCGATGTTATATTTGTGGAGAAACATCAAGGCAATTTAATGATTTGGACAGAAAATGTGTTGACAAGCAAAGCACCTACAAATTTGGACTATCCATTCTTCATGCTAG
This sequence comes from Phyllotreta striolata, assembly GCA_918026865.1. Taxonomy (NCBI): domain Eukaryota; kingdom Metazoa; phylum Arthropoda; class Insecta; order Coleoptera; family Chrysomelidae; genus Phyllotreta; species Phyllotreta striolata. The sequence continues at coordinate 1,372,629 of OU900097.1, read as the reverse complement.
AATACGGTGTTTTGAAAGTCTCCTTCGCCTATCATATAAATTGCCTTTGAAAAAATGACAGAAAAAGCCGAATGAAGACGAGAAGAGATAGGAAGAAGGAAGAAGAGAGATAGGAAGAAAAAAAATCCAAGATGAATTCAAGAGCAAAATGGGTATTCTTGTCGACTAAGGCTGGATTTGGGAACACCAATAACACAAGCATGAGATTTTTCAACGACCCGGAAACATCTGCAGCTATCACTGGAGTAGACTTTAGTTTAATTTGTAGAATGAAAATTATCCTTGAAGTAATTTTCAGTGGCCATATGGTTGATGTAGAAAAGTTCAGACAGTATACTTTGGATACTGCAAAACTTTATGTTGAACTATACCCCTGGTGTCCAATGACTGGCATAAAGTTTTAGTGCATGGTCCTGATATAGTAGATAATGCGCTTTTGCCAATTGGACAACTGTCAGAAGAGGCTGCCGAAGCCAGAAACAAACATTTCCGGGAGTACAGGCTTAGCTATGTTAGAAAATTTTCTACAAAAGGTTGTAAGCAATATATCATCAATAGGTGATTGTTAACATCTGACCCTCTCTTGTCCAGCATTGGAAAAAAGAAACACAAACTTTTTTCAAAAGAAGCTGTGAAATTGCTTCTTCCTGGAGAAGTCCAAGATTCCGACACTGAAAACAGCGAAAATGAAGAATATTCTGAAAATGACGAAGTGGAATCCAATTAAATATTAAAATATAGTATGTTATTTACAATAATAAAGTTTGAAAAATAATATATCTTTTATTTCCTCAATTCCTATTGAATGGAAAAAAATGTAAACCCAAAAGTACCCATCTTTCCCTTATATTGAACTCCACTGGCTTGGATTTGTACAAAATGCATATAATTTACAATTTCTTGCCATATGGTAAGGTTTTTCACTGTTATAAAGACAGAAATAATTTTGGCCAGCTAAAATAGTCAAATACTCCTATGTGCGATGGAATAATTTCCTAATTTAACAGCAATTATAACTAAACCTGTACTAAAAATTAATTTAAATGGACTGATAGTATTAAATTGTATCAAATTATTTCCAGAAAAACTGATCTAGTTTGTTGTGAAGTTTGTTATTGATAATACACACACCAGCTAATTTAAAGGAACAGACCAGTATTTTATTTCAAATCTGACATCTTCGACTTGTTCTCTTCTTCAACAAGTTGTACATGATACATTTTTGTGAGAAATTACTTCACCTAACTTTGTGTTAAGAGATTATGTTAGAAACTCGCTAAACGCTGGGAAAGGGGGCTCCGCCCCCTTTCAACCCCCCTTTCTTATGGTGGCGGCTCCGCCGCAAGACAGTTTGCTAGCCGGGTCCTCGTTCGCTTCGCGAGCTCGATGCGATTGAATTTTCGTTTGGAAATTAATCACACCCCGTCTATCAATTTTTGAAATAACCAAGGCCTCGCTCGTTGCGCGAGCTCAACTAAATCGCTGTAATTAACGATGGGCTCTGCCGCATAGACCCGCAGCTCGGAGGCCTCGCGGCCTCCTACGCAGAGACAGTTAAATAACTAAGGTCTCGCTCGCTGCGCGAGCTCGCCTAAATCGCTGTGAATAACGGTGGGCTCTGCCGCATAGACCGGCAGCTCGGAGGCCTTACGGCCTCCTACGCAAAGGCTGTTAAATAACTAAGGTCTCGCTCGCTAGCTCGACTAAATCGCAGTAAATAACGATGGGCTCTGCCGCATAGACCCGCAACTCGGAGGCCTTACGGCCTCCTACGCAAAGGCTGTTAAATAACTAAGGTCTCGCTCGCTGCGCGAGCTCGACTAAATCGCAGTATATAACGATGGGCTCTGCCGCATAGACCCGCAGCCCGGAGGCCTCACGGCCTCCTACGCAAAGGCAGTTATAGAGCCGGATCCTCGCTCGCTACGCTCGCTCGGTATATGTAGTTAACATTTCCTTAAATACGAATCAACCTGTACTATATTTCAATTTAATTTAAATTAATGTTTTACCTAAGATAGAAAAACTACCCCGTATATCAATTTTTCCGATTTCCTTAATGAAAAAACACCCTATACATCAAATTAAATGTCATTGTATCCCGTAGTAACAGAAATGACAACTTTGACAGTTCGAAGTTTGTTCATCTCCGTTGTCATTAGTGTAAGTTTTTTTAAATTAATTTATTCATTTATCGGTTTTTAGTAAATATAAATGACCAATAAACATGTAATTGTGCGAATTAAGGTAATTTATTTAACTTTCAACCTTTAAAACGGACGAAATGCTGCAAATAACGAAAAAGTCTCTCACTTCGGTGTAGGTCCGTTTAAACCAAACGAACCGGCAACGTCTTTTAAAATCGAAATTCGGAAAAAAAACGAGTTTAGCTGACGAAAAGAGGTCGATTTTCGTAATCAGCGAATTTTTTTACGTCTCCCTATGTACTACTCTATGTCTCTCTATGCTCCAGAAACTTTTTTTTTCAAATTTTTAAAAAAATGGCCTCATTCTTTTGTTTTTTTTTTAGGGTTATCGCTATACAAGTCGTACGAACTGATCCGCTGCAAGCATACAATTAGAATTATGAGATAGCTAATTGAACTTTTGCTATGTAAGGAATAAAGAGATCAAACGAAATAGTCACGCCCGCAATCCCCGCTATTCGCTAGTGGACGAATCGAAGCGAATTGACGAATTCTAATATCGGCCGGCAACCGATAAACAAGTTTCTGTTCTTTACTATCTTATAGTATTGATTGAGATTCTAATGCTAATGCTTGCAGCGGAATAATTCGGACATACGGTAATATAATAGTGATATTAACAATATTCATAGAAAAAATACTAAGATTTTATATAAGTTCCTTTAATTATGCCAGTGTGTATACTATTTTTTGCCTAAGAAAATTCTGCAGTTTACTGAATTTAAGCATTTATTTTTTCATTTAATTTTTTAATTATTTAATTTATTTACTTTTTTTATCATTAACTTACGAATATAACGAAGCACAGAGCTATGACAGAAATGACAGAGCCCGTAGAGAATGCAATGAATATAGAAGTTGAAGCATTTTTGCAAACTATTGTTTTATATAAACTAAAATAAATAATCTAGTTATAAATACAGGTACAAGGTGAGTCACGACGGACGCCGCGGAATATTATGGCAAAACGGTATACAGCGTGTTTGAAAATTACATGTATATAATTTAACCAAATATCAGGAATACCTCTAAAACTGATTTGGTGTTTTTATTTTTTAATTCAAATATTTTATTTTGGGACAATTTAACCTTTATCCGACCCAAACTCTACGTCGTGTTTACGCGTGTGTTTACGCATGATTAAACTTACCCAAAATATTCATGAATACCTAGGTATCTTTACATAGTATCTGTTAATTCAGCAACAGTAAATTGGGCTATTGTGCCCAATTTAATGAAGACAATTAAATATTTGTTTTTGAAAAATTTCTATCACTGTAATTTTCAGTATGAATGAAAAACTACAATTAAAACTAGATATAACTAACACTAACAAACATTAAAACTAAAACATGATAAAAACATGATTTCCCGTTTAAAAAATTTACTACATGTGTACTTTAAAATCAGCAAAGGCAAATCAGCGCACGGACTGACAAAACTGCAATGATTATGCAATATTATTACTCGCCCTTACATAAAATCATAAAATAATAAGGGCTCTTTATTCAACACATTTAACTACTATTTGCATCTATCTCTCTCTTTTGTTACGTTACGTTACGTCTTGTTGCGTCTTAATCTTTATGTAGTACCTAGAGCTTTATAACCCTTGTAAAAGATAATTTATGCGTAAAACCATTCATTTGCTTACAATCCCGGAAAAACCCAAGCTGGGATATATCTAAGTAGAAAGTAGGATAACAAATAAGTAGTTGGAAATAATTAGATTTATTTTATTAAAATTTACTTTAAATTCTATTGATTGAATTGAAACATAAAATGCATTTTTATAGAATAATAAATAGCATAGAATATTTGCTTTGTTTGAAATTACAACAATTATTAGATATACTGATTGCATCTAATGGGGCGATTCTGTAAATTGTCTTACATCGCTATAAAATTTACAACGCTTAAGTTTACATCGCGATGTAATAATGAAAGTTACAGTGGAGTCATTAATTCCGATTCTATAACATTTGACGTAAAACAGATAGTTACAGCCGGACTATTACAGTGTACTTAGATTCATTCTAATAAACAATAACATATAATAATTTGAATTTGGTGGGTCTATACCCAATTAGCATTTTATAATGCTAAGCATTCTATAATGCTTTTCTTTTCTGTTAATGTAAACGAATGGAGGGTGGTCAACGTCAGTTCTGGGACGGGCCATTATTTCAACATGGGTTCTACCCAGATAACACAGTACGTTTTTAGTACGTACATTTTATGTCTTATATGCCGTATTACGTCATACCCAAAACATTAGTCATATTAGTCCATTAGTATACAGTGCATTTCTTTAATGTCCCCCCCCCCCCTTTTATTTTTTGAACGGATCAACTTAGAAAATTGAAATTTGGGATAATGAAACTAATGTATGATTACTATATTTTGGAGTAAAATTGACAGATGATTAAATTTTTTGGAATTTTTTTAACCAAAAATAAACTGTCAAACCTTATCGGTTTGCTGGGATTGCTGTTTGCCATAGAAAAACAAATATTTCTAGAAAAAATGATATTATTTTGTTTGTATTCAGGTAATTATTAAATGTTCCGCCATTTTGAAATGGGTGCAGATATTGACTTTATATTCCAGGGTTGTAGAGTATTTGTCGAGAGCTTCAAAATGATGTATCACAAGACCCCCCTTTCCATTTAAATTTATTTCCCAAGATGGCGCCCAGTCGCCATCTTGAAATTTTCATCTGTCAATTTTACTCCAAAATATAGTAATCATGTATTAGTTTCATTATCCCAAATTTCAATTTTCTAAGTTGATCCGTTCAAAAAATAAAAGGGGGGGTGGGGGACATTAAAGAAATGCACTGTATACTAATAGACTAATATGACTAATGTTTTGGGTAATCTAAACATTTTTATAAATTCGTATTCTGGCAACTCAAAAGCATTTTAACTATCTTGAAGATTTCGCCGTTCAAGTCGAATTTTATTGCTACAAAATTGGAACAGTAATAATACATATTGGTAACGTAAGATGTACTGTCTATAGTCCTCCTGGAGCAAATCGAACACAAACTGAATTAGAGCCATTTTAATTTAATAATGAAAAGTAATGGCAATCAAATGCTTTTTATAATGAGTTGTAACTCATTATTAAATTATATAATTGCTACTAAGTGCGAATCGTGGATTGAAAATCCACACGTATTCACCACAAATTGCCAGCGCTAGCTCCCCAAAAACATTTCAAACGGTCGCACAGGGCTCGTTCAAAAACTGAAATCTACTCTGAGTCACTCTATACTATACTGTTTCGCCATAATATTCCGCGGTGTCCGTCGTGCCTCACCCTGTATGTATACATAGAGGAAGTGCGCCATATATGGACCACCCATAAGCTTTTCTCAATAAAAAGTCGAATTTTAATTTTTAATCAGCTCCATATTTTGCCACTGGTCCATATTGTAATACTCATTTTGAGATTTTTTTTTTCAGAAAATTGGATTATACAATATTAAAACTTATTGCTTAATTAGTTATTAATTTAAACAATTAATTGCATCATGACTCACCTTCCTCGTGGTCTTATCCACTTTCACATAAAATAGTATTTTTTTGATTAAAAAACTTCCAAAGTTCGCTAGAAAATTACATCGCGCATTGCAGAAAATTAAAAAAGACTGTCGTAAATATAGTGCATCCTGGATCACTGCATGCGACAGATGGGTCAAGGGAGCATTGATGCATAGTGTGTGATAATCATTTACTCGATATAAAGCACGTTCTTTTTAAAGTAGCGGTGTTCCATATTATAAGACCGGTCCATATTTGGCGCACTTACTCTATATCATATACACTAATGGAAAGTAATTCACGCATAATAGGGAAATCAATGTTAATTTTGTAGCCGTCTGAAATCCAATGTACCAGTGTACAATTCAATTGAACGTCGCGAAAAAATCTAATAAATTTAATTGTTCTACTGGACTTCACACCGCTCTATGTTTCGTTTAGATTAAAAATCAAGTAATTTCGACGATGTCGACTCTTTGACAGTATCAAAACGGGTTCAGAAGGGTGTACGTCGAGTCGAATAAAAAGAAATAAGAATTTTTAAACTACAATTTGTTGACAAAATATCACTTATACAGTGCATTTCTTTAATTTCTTCCCCCCTTTTGTTTTTTGAACGGATCAACTTAGAAAATTGAAATTAAGGATAACAAAGCTAATGCATGATTACTATATTTTGAAGTAAAAATGACAGATGAAAATTTTAAGATGGCGACTGTGCGCCATATTGAGAAATAAATTTAAATGGAAAGGGGGGTCTTGTGACACATCATTTTGAAGCTCCTGACAAATACTCTACAACCCTGGAATATAAAGTCAATATCTGAACCCATTACAAAATGGCGGAACATTTAATAATTACCTGAATACAAACAAATTAATATCAATTTTTCTAGAAAAATTTGTTTTTATATGCCAAATAGCAATCCTAACAAACCGATAAGGTTTGACAGGTTATTTTTGGTTAAAAAATATTCCAAAAAATTTAAGTACGACAACAAACATTAATTGTTTAGTCAAAATATGCTCATTTAGTTTTTGGTTTTCCTAGTGTTCAAAATATTCTCTTTAGTTTTCGATTTTCCTAGTTTTCAAAGTATTTTCATTTAGTTTTCGGTTGTTTAGTTCTCATTGTAGTTAGGTAGCACGTGAACTAACTCTAAAATGGCCAATTCTCGTCCATTGGAAGATGGAGCACCACCACATTACTCCAGACAAGTAATGAACTATTTGGATGCTATTTTCCTTGGTCGTTGGATTGGTCGTCGAGGTCCTACGGAATGGCCAGCCTGCTCGCCAGATTTGACACCTTTAGACTTTTTTTATGGGGCTATTTGAAGCAAAATGTGTACGAAACTGAACCTGCTTCAATATTGGATATACGAGAAATAATTACAGATATTTGTAAAAATATCGACGTTACTATGTTCGAAAATGTTCGGTTAGGCTGTTCTTACATCAAAAGTTCAAGGCAACCATTTCGAGCATTTTTTGAACTGAACTCAGCATATTTCCTCAAATTATGACGTTAAACGTCGATGTATTCAGATAATTAATAAATGTCCGCCATTTTGTAGCAGGTGCAGATATTGACTTTATATTCCAGGGTTGTAGAGTATTTGTCAGGAGCTTCAAAATGATATATCACAAGACCCCCCTTTCCATATAAATTTATTTTCATCTGTCATCTGTTCATCTGTCAATTTTACTCCAAAATATAGTAATCATGCATTAGTTTCATTATCCCAAATTTCAATTTTCTTAGTTGATCCATTCAAAAAATAAAAGGGGGGGGCGTTAAAGAAATGCACTGTATTAAAATATAATAAGTAATATACGGGGTTGGAAATAAATTTACCCATAATAGGGAAATCAATATAAACAAACCAAAGCGCGGACTGCGGTCCAGTTGAACAATTAAATTTATTAGAATTGATCACGACGTTCTATTGAAATGTACACTGGTAAACTGGATTTAGACTTTAGACGGCTAAGTACGGTGTACTATGTATATGTATAATGTCTTGGGATGAAGTTGACAAGACAAAAGAAAAATCTTAAAAGATATTATTTTAAATTTATTTTTTAAGTGTACAGGGTGGCCAACTAAGAATGCGAGGTACTGTATCTGGGAAACTATCTATCATAGAGGCTTGCAATAAAAATGTTATTACTAAAACAGCTATGAGAAAAACCTGGAAAATAACTATTTTCAAGTTTCTCTGCAATCTTGAATCTAAAAAAGTGATATTTCTGTGAATTCCGCTAAATATAGCGTTAGATTAATAAATCTAACAACAAAATATGAGATCCTTTAATGGTTAATTTCCTCAAAAAATAAATAAAAGTTATAGTGTATCTCTCCGACTAATTCCGCCAATTCAGCTCACCTTACACACCTGATCGAGCTGAATTGCATATTCCACGGTCTGCCGTAATTTTATTTTTCTTTCAGCAAATTTATATTTTTTTTCTAGTAAAACCTTTAGTTTAGAATCTGTTCTCATATTTGCAACACCAAATTTTGACTTGTAAAATAAATTGTAAAATAATTTTTTTAAAAAGGCACCTACGTGTTGTGTCAAGTTGTCAGCACTGGGAAATGACAGATGACATATTTTTAGTAATAGATTGTATCTACCTTCTTGTTATTAAACTAAGTAAATGGATTATAAGCGTGTGATTAGACCAACCCTTTCTTCGATATTTGGGATACAACAGTGGCGACGAGGAAAAGCAGGAACCGATTGTGAATAAAATCAAATATTCGAAACCTTAACCTCAAAAAAATGGATCAAGCACAGTTCAACGAATTTTTAAAAGTGTTTCAAAACTCATAACAATTACTTGTCCAACAAATAAAGGATCTTCAAAATATTCCTGTAACTACTAACAGTTGTAATATACCTTCTTTTGAAAAATTCGACCAAAATCATAAGAAATTCAAAAATTACATCGAAAGATTCGAAACGTACTTAAACGTAAGAAACGTAACCGACGACGATAAAAAGGCTCAGTTGTTAGCTGTATCAGTGGGACCTCAACATTACAACAATTTATCTGCTCTACTTGGTTCGGAAACAACAATTAACGGATTAAGTTACGATGAGTTAAAAAGACAGTTTACACAAATGTTGACTCCTTCGCGTAATGTTGTCGTCTCTCAACATTATTTCTTCAACACATACCAGCAAGAGAATCAATCAATCGCAGAATATGTAGCAACACTTAAAAGTGATATTTCGGACTGCCAGTTCTCCGTTACGTGTAGTTGTAATAAAGAAGTTTTATTTACTGACTTATTCTTACGTGCACAATTTATTCGTGGGTTGAAAGATGACTGGATCAGAGAGCAATTATTACAATCGGAACAAAAACAATTTAGTGAAATTCTAAAAAAAGATGTTGCGCTAGAAGCTGCCCATCTAGAAACAGCTGCCTTAAAAACTAACTCAAATGTTCAATCTAACATTAATAAAATTCAACATAAACAGGGCTACAGTCCACAACCATCCACTCATCAATATGGAAATTATTCTCGTTCAAGATCAAAGTCACAGACTCGTCCACCTTCAACACAACAAAGAACCAGATTAAACTATAAACATTTAGGAATTGATAAATTGTGCATTCGTTGTTCTAGTAGCTCTCATAAAAGTAACCAATGTCGTGCAGATACATCAAAATTATATTGTACTTCATGCGAAAAAGCAGGCCACGTAAGTAGAGTGTGCATAACCACACTTATGAAGCAAAAACGTAGTAAGGGAGTCCATCAAGCAGAGTACAGTGATACCGAAGAAGAAAATTTTGAACATTCAACCAATTCTGTTTACCAAGATGAATTTTCTATTAATTCTATTGTAGATATATTCAAAGGCAGAGCGTCAAAGGATTCTGAGAAATACTATATCAAATTGATAATGGAAGGCCACTATCAAGAGTTTGAAGTCTGGGCAGAACTTGGATCAGACATTTGAATATAATTCTACATGAACTCGACAAACATAAGGTCAGTAATACATCTAAGTTATAATGCCAGTAACCTGAATTCCTACGGAAATCAGCGATCATGTTCAGTTCATCGACTAGTGCCTAGAACCGTGGAATCAGCAACTCAGCACTTTACTTCATTTTAATTTTTATACGATGTTTTAGTTTTTTTCAGTTGAGAATCTACAGTTAAATTGTTAGCATTAAAATAAAATTCAAACCAATCTTTGTTCCTTGTAATAAAATAAATTTTTTAAAACTTAAAACACGGGGTGTTTTATATAAGTGGCGCAGTCAGTAGGATTAGCCAAACGGACATTAGCGAATATAATTCCGGTACGTTTCTACGTTTTATTGGCTAAACGAACTAGTGAAAATAGTTCGGTTCCGGTTTTGTGAACACTTGGTTGGGTGAATTGAGTAGCTCAACTCGAAAACTCGTATCCGCGCGTGTTGTGAGAAGCTTCAAGGGAATATTGAAGACTCCAACCACGAAAAACAGCACAAGAAGCAGCAGATGGCGTTCATCTTCATTTTTATGTAAGTGCTTATGTCGTTTTATAGAAAAGTAAATCCAATAATTAATTCTGATAGTTCTGACGATTCAGAACCTGATTCACGCTTTGAAAATACTAACAATAACAGATTTTTAATTCCCCAAATTTCAAATAAAATTAATTTTACAATGGCTGTACCTCAATTAAAAAAGGAATATTTGGATATGATCCCAGATTTCCACGGAGATACTGCTTTATTACCTAGATTTATCGAAGTAAGTGAAAAGTTGGTTAATAAATTTTATAATGTGGCTGATGTAAATGATTTCCAAAACGAATACCTTATGTCAAGCATTCTAGCTAAAATAAAAGGAGAAGCTGCTATAAATATTTCTTCTTGCGCAATTGGAACTTGGCAAGATCTAAAAGATGCTTTGCTTAATACTTATGCCGATAAAAGAGATATGTACACTCTCAGCATTGAAATTTCTGAATTAAAACAAGCTAACGATACTCCATTGGAATTTTTCCAAAAGATCCAGCATCTTTTAAATCTGCAAATATCATTATTGATGACTAAAACAAATAATATGGTAGAATTGAACATTTTAAGTAACTATTTTAGAAATTTAGCTCTCAGAGTATTGTTGAGAGGATTCAAGGAACCGCTAGGAACTCTTATGCGTACCAAAAACCCGAACGATTTAAACAGTGCTTTAAATATCTTGACCAACGACTTTCAAATGGGACCTAATAATAGTAGTAACAAACAAAATAATCCGAAAGATTCGAATAATAAATTTAATAATTTCCAACGGAAGAATAAAAACTTCCAACCTAATTATCAATTGAACTACCAACAAAATAAGCCAGAATTTAATAGTAACTACCAAAATCCGCGAAAATTTAATGGTAATAACTCTAATCAACCTTCTACTTCTCAGAACTTCTCTAACAGGCAATTCAATTCTGGGAATAGCAACAATTTCAGGGCTAATCAAAACCAAAACCAGAATAATAATTATACCCCAACCCCAATGAGCATAAGCACTCAAAATACATTTAGACCAAACTACCCTCCAAACAGAAATTTTTCTCAAAATCAAAACAAAAATTTCAGAGCAGAACAACTACATAACATAACTGACAATTCCGCTCCCGAGGTAACCGATAATAATTTTTTAGAGGAAATTGCCTCGGAAGAACAGAATTAAATGAAGTTCAATTATTAAATCTAACTAATAGTAATAGTGAATTACCGTACATTATTTTTCCGGAGCAAAATTTAAAAATTTTAATTGACACTGGTAGTACTAAATCGTTTATTACACCAGTGATAGCAGAAAAACATTTTAAAAATTCGATTTTTCAAAAACCATTTAAAATTTCCACTGCTCTCGGCTCAAAGACGGAAAACTTTTGTGCAGTAATACCCTCTTCAAATATTTTTAAGATTAAAAAACCCATAAATCTAAGTTATTGTATTTTTAAGTTTCATGACCATTTTGACGGTTTGCTAGGTTTAGATAATCTTAGGTTGCTGAACGCAAAAATAGATTTAAATAATAACGTACTTACTACGCCTTGTAGTGAAATAAAAATCAAATATTTTAAGATAGGGTTGCCCGATGCAATTGGAGAAGAAAGCGCGAATTGTATAGTAGTGCCTCCAAGAAGTGAGCAAGTGATTAAGTTAAATATAGAAAATGTTGAATCAGGTGATGTTATCATCCCTTATATGAAAATTAGTGATAACTTAGAAATTCCAGAATGTTTAACAAAAGCTGAAAATAATGAAGCTCTGTGTACTATTTTAAACTCGTCTGAATCTTATTTTAGGGTTGATTTATCTCCACCTATAGAAGGTGAAATACTTACAGAATACGAACAAACTCTTAATCCTAATTTTAATGCAATTTACGCAGATAAATTTAAATTCGATATTTCCAAAATACGAACAGAACACATGAATGTCGAAGAACGCAAACAAATATTGAAATTAATTAAAGAGTATTCTGATATCTTTCATATTGATGGAAATCAATTAACCTTTACAAACAAAATTAAGCATAACATAAAAACCGTTAATGAAATACCTATTTACGCGAAATCTTACAGATATCCCGAAATTTACAGGAAAGAAGTTCAAAATCAAATACAAAGTATGTTAGAGCAAAGAATTATTCGTCCATCAGTTTCACCTTGGTCATCTCCTATTTGGGTAGTACCAAAAAAAATGGATGCTTCCCAAAAACCAAAATTTAGAATTGTAATTGACTATCGACGACTAAATTCCATTACTGTTGGAGATCGGTACCCTTTACCAAATATTAATGATTTACTCGATAAGTTAGGTCGTTGCCAATATTTTACAACTCTCGATCTTGCTTCGGGATTTCACCAAATAGAAATGGCCGAAGAGGACATCCCTAAAACAGCATTCAACACTGAAAATGGTCATTACGAATTCTTACGAATGCCTTTTGGGTTGCGAAATGCTCCAGCCACCTTTCAAAGAGTGATGGATAACATTTTAAGGGGTATCCAAAATGAAAAGTGCCTTGTATACTTGGACGACATAATCGTGTTTAGTACAAGCCTACAAGAACACATAACAAATCTTAGGGAGGTATTTCAAAGGTTAAGAAATTCGAATTTTAAGATTCAATTAGATAAGTCAGAATTTTTGAGAAAAGAAGTAGCTTATTTAGGGCATATAGTAACACCCGACGGTGTAAAACCTAACCCCGAAAAAATCAGAGCCATTAAAAATTTCCCTATACCCAAAAATGTTAAACAACTAAAAGGATTTCTAGGACTGTTAGGCTATTATCGCAAATTTATTAAAGATTTTTCCAAATTAACTAAACCTCTTACAATTCGTTTAAAAAAGGATGCTGTAATTAATATAAATGATTCCGATTATTCTCAATGTTTTGAAACCTGTAAAAACTTGTTAGTAAACGAACCTATTTTACAATACCCTGATTTTTCACAACCCTTTAATCTGACAACCGATGCCAGTAATTTTGCTTTAGGGGCCGTATTAAGTCAAGGAAAGATAGGATCTGATTTGCCAATTGCTTATGCTAGTAGAACTCTTAACGATACAGAAACTCATTATTCAGCGATAGAAAAAGAACTTTTAGGTATTGTTTGGGCTGTTAAATACTTCCGACCGTATCTATTCGGAAGACATTTCAAGATAATTACCGACCATAAACCGCTTCAATGGCTATTTTCCCTTAAGGACCCCAGCTCAAAACTCGTTAGATGGCGTCTTAAGCTCGAAGAGTACGATTATGAAATAATTCATAAAAAGGGTGCATTAAATACAAATGCAGATTGCTTGTCCCGGGTAGAAATAAATATAAACGAAGCTCAACTCAATGAACCTTCTACCTCTAAAGCTATTTTCGAATATATGAACGACTTTAATAAAGAATTAGAATCTAATGATACAAATCAAGTAAACCAAGAATCAGAATCCCTCATAGTAGAACACGAGAACATAGACAATGACAATGACATTGCAGACGACGACGACGGCATTACCGTACATACAAATAAAGAAAATCCGGTACCCGGAATACCAATTTCCGATAGTGTAGTTAACGTAGGTAAAAATCAGATAATCATTTCAGAAGTAAACTTCGCACCTGCCAGTCCTTCAATTATCAAACTTTACGACAATAAACAAAGAATACTTGTACAATTTTCCAAAAACGATTTTGAAAATGACGTAATTAATTTTGTTAAAGAATATGTTGTACCAAAAATCAAATACTATCTATATTTCGAAGATCCCCTGTATGAAAAATTCAGTGTAATTATTCAAAACTATTTTAAAAACTCTCAAATTAACTTTATTATTAAATGTTCCAAAAAACTAATTGATGTTCCATTAAACGAAATCTCCGAAATCATCCAAAATTATCACGAAGGTAAACAAAATCACAGAGGTTTAGACGAAACGGAAAACAGAATTAGGAAGTTATACTATTGGCCAAACCAAAGAGCCTGTGCTAGCTCAGTCGTTGTAGTTTCGGATAAACCGACTTCTTGAAGATGTGTTAATTCACTCACAGTCTTCGCAATTGCACATTAAAAGAAAAATTACAGAACATCGAAAACTTTATTAAAATTACTCGTACCAGCTAACAAGCTAACAGCCACCGGCCGAGTGTCCCCTTCTTTCCCGCGGTCTCGCCCTTCCTCGCATTATTTCTCCCGCTGCTGTGCAGCTTCGGCTCGAGTTCAGGGCGGTACCACCACATTACCCCCCTAACTAAAATGTATTTTACATAACTTTTTAGTTACAATAATAATAATTCTAAGATTAAAGAACATAAGAACCATAAAAAAAAAAAAAAACGTTAAACAGATTAGTAACAAGTGAACAGATAATAAAAATCTTCGAACGATAATTAAAACAGGTAATAATATAACAAAAAAAAATATTATGGAGAGAATGGGGTTGCTAACTCCTTATAAGCTTTCATATTAATTACATTTTGTTTAGAGTGCTCCACCCCATCAGGCGTACCAATTATATAGCTGTTAGGACCAGCCTTTCGCAAAACATTGTAAGGTCCCTCATAGACCAAAAAGAACTTTTTAATGGTTTTATCTAGAGCAGACGACTGAGGATGAGTTTTCACAAGTACCTTATCCCCCACTTCAAATGCAACTGGTTTTACACCCTTATTTGCCCGACTTATTCTTTTTTCTGCTTTGGTACAGAGACTTTTAAACGCCAACTTCAAAACATCCCCCCGCGACATCGACTCGAGCTCACTTTCCGGAAAATTTACAAAATTCTTAATTGGGAAAACGGAGTTTATTCCCTTCTGTAAAAATTCAGGCGTAAAACCGGTACTAAGGTTGACAACACTATTTAAACAAGTCTCTATAAGTGAGAGTATATTCGGCCACCCTGTGTGTTTTTCATGACAGTATGCTCTTAGAATTCGAACAATTTCCTTGTTATATCTCTCAGTCATATTTCCTTGAGGATAATAAACAGATATCAATTTCACCTTAATCCCTGTATCTTCTAGTTCTCTCCTCCACACCTTACTCGTAAATTGAGTTCCATTATCCGAAAGAATTCTTCGAGGTTTTTGAACATTCGGTATATAACATTTAAAAATCCGATTTAATATAGTACGAGTGGTGGCTCTTTTCAACGGATATAGCGTTACAAACTTCGAGAAAGCGTCCACGAGCACCAACAGGAAGGACACTCCACCTCGTCCCACCGGCAATGGTCCTATAAGATCCAGGCAAACTAACTCACCCGGTGCCTCTACCAATACACTATGCATTACTCCCTTACACGCTGGTGCCACCTTCGTCTTTTGACATAAATCGCAGGATGCTATTATTTGTCGTACGTTTTTAGCCATTCTAGGCCAGTAGAATGTCAATCTCACATATTCATACGTCTTAGTTTTTCCTAAGTGCCCAATATATTCGTGATGAGCCAGAACAAGTTCCTTTCGTAGGCCGCTCGGAACATACAACTTGAAACCCGGGCATCGATCATCTCCCCTCTTAAACAATACTCCCTCGTGTAGCATAAACCATTTTGCCACTTTATTTTTCTCTACTTCGTTAGCTTCTACATTCTGTAATACTTCAATCTTCTGTCTAAGATCTCCATCCCTTCTTTGGTCCTCTCTTAAATTCTTTAGATTTGCTCGGAACCTCTTAAAATCGTCAGATATTTTCATCAACGCAACCCTTACGTCTCCACCATCATCATCCGGATAACCGACCCTCCGATCGTCCACAGGAAAACGCGACAGAGTATCCGCGATCTTGTTGTCCACCCCGCGACAATGCTCCACTGCAAAATCGTACTCCTGCATAAACATAATCCATCTAGACAATCTAGCTGATCGCCACGTACAAGTCATCAAAAATTCTAAAGACTTGTGATCCGTGATAACTACCAAATCTTGTCCCAAAACCAAGGTCCGCCACTGTTTTAAGCAGTGAATCAAAGCAAGAGCCTCCTTCTCAGTTGTTGTATATTTCAACTGGCTGCCCTTCAAAGTAACACTCGCAAATGCTATAATTTGTTTCTCATTCTCATCCGTAAACTGAAAAAGACTACCCCCCGTAGCAAAGTTTGAACTATCGCACTGAATATAAAACGTACGAGAAAAATCCGGATGGTATAGTAAAACCGTGTTTAAATAAGCTTGTTTAATTTCTCGAAATGCTCTCATTTCTTTCTCCGTCCATTCCCATCGAACATTCTTTCTCAACAAACGCAGCAGTGGTACAGTGAGGTGTGAATAATTCTCGCAGAATCTTTTTTCGTAATTGGCCAGTCCCAAAAATGCCCGCAAATCCCGGATATTACGTGGATTTGGAAAACTATTAATTGCCTCAACTCTAGTCGGATCCAGCTTTACTCCCTCACTTGTAATAATATGACCCAAAAATACTACTTCGGGATTCATGAAACGTGATTTCCTCAATTTAACCGTTAAACCCTCGGCTCTGAACTTTTCAAATATGTTCTGTAAATGCCGCAAATGGCCCCCCACAGTGTCAGAAAAAATAATTAAATCGTCCACGTACGTAAAACTATACGCTTGACACTCCTGCCCCAACACTTTATTTAAACACCGAATAAGACTCGCCATCGACGTCGCGAGACCGAACGGTAACCTGGCGAACGTGTAAGTTTCCCCATCATGAATGAAACCGAGATATTTCGTATGAGCCGGCAGAACAGGTACCTGCCAGTACGAACTAGTTAGATCGAGAGTACTATAAAATTGTTCCCTTTTAAAATTCTGCAATAGTTCATTAGGGTTAGGTGGATTCAAAAAATCTTTCCTGATTTTTGAGTTAATGCGCCGCGCATCCAAGCAAACCCGTATAGACCCATCCTTTTTCTTAACACATACTAATGGTGATATATAGTTAGTTTTTTCCTTTTTAATTATTCCCCATTCCAACATTTCATTTACCTGTCTATTAACTTCCTGCCTATAAATAAAAGGTACTGGGTACGACGCCGCGTTGAAAGGATCATAATTACTTAATTCGATTTCATGATAATAATTTTTAACGCACCCCGGGTCCTCAGAAAATATATCGCGAAAATCGCGCAACAGCGTCAAAAGTTCCTGTCGATGGAATTCGGTTCTAGCGTTTACCGTCGCCGCTACAATGTTTTCGTCGGCGTACTGGTGCCGACACGGTTCCATAGGCGTACCCGTATCGCTCGCCCGCTGTACCTCGTTCCGCATAATATTTATACTCAAATTGTTCGAATTATATTTTAATTGTGGAATTATTTTGACAGCCACAATCTTATCATTCACGGACAGATGTAATGATTTTTCCCTGAAGTCAATCACCACTTTATACTTCAAAAGCCAATCGGAACCGATAATCAAATCCGTATTTAACCTGGTCACAACCAGACAACCCATTTCCATGAATTCTCCACCGATACAAACGGGCAAAAGTATCTGTCTCTTAATTCTTTCCGATTTAGTTCCTACCGCTACCGAAATAGACATATTAGTTACAGGCAAGATAGGTATATTTATTTCGTTTTTTATGGTTTCAAAGAAATTTTCTGACATCGCACAAACTTCCGATCCGCTGTCGATTAGGGCTTCTATGGGTCGCGAGTCAATTTTCACCAAAATTGCCGGAGAGAACATAGTCTCTTCTTCCACTTCTTCCTCCGAATCTGTTAGCAGATCAGTAGGATCGTGACTGACGGCTGTTATTCGACGAATGTTGTTACTGGTACCACTGGTAGAGGGTTGCCCGGCATCCGTGTTCCTTGGAGAATTAAGACTGTTCCGCAAAGGTGCTGGAGCCTGATCCCGTTGATTCTGTTGAAAATTGTTTCTGCGACGACCACTGTGGTTGGTGTTATTCTCCCGCGAATATGTTTCATCCAGCTTTGCTAAATATTCCTCAATTTCTTCAATTTCCGAATACCCATTATTAATAATCGCTCGTTGAATCTCGGGAGGGAAATGTTTTGAAATCAAACTAATCAATTTTTCGTTCGGTATCTTTTCGTCCAAAAAGCTTGCCTGACTTATCAAATTCAAAAAATATTCTGAACCCTTCCCAGTTTCAAACCTTCCATACTGTAATTCCAAATATAAATCCCTTTGTTTTTCCACCCCCCAATATCTAGCTCTAAACTGTTTTTCAAAATCAGGGTAGTTTTCTAAGTCACGTATTTTTAACTCACCCCAGTCGGCTGCACCTCCTCTTAAACAATTCAACGCTAAACTCACCTTACAATGATTCGGAACTCCGGCCTCAATAAACAAATTGTTTAATTTTCTTAAGAACGCCACTGGATGCATTCTTCCAGACGGCGAGAATATTAAGGCGCAACCCCCCAATTCCTTCCAATTGGATATATAATTACGCTCCTCGCGCTCGCATACTTTCGCAACTGGCGATGAGTCGGCTCGGTGCACTATGTGCTCAGTTAAATTTTTTACTAAATCCTGTAACCCAACCATCCCCAATGACAGCTGAGCTAAAACGTTACTTAAATCTAAATCACCTGCCGAATCATCCGCTGTTGCCTTCTTTTTACTACCAGTTACTGAAGACTTAGACATTTTAAAATTTTTCAACAATTCAAATATATCCAAATATGTACGAGTATACAAGAAAAAAAAACAGTACCTACTTATCTAACTAAACTAGAATAAATATGAAACAAAAATGGATTGTAGCATTTAACGTAATGATTTCTTTTTATTTATTTATTTTTTTTATCCGAGTCGCGGAATTTCGCGTCCGTGGAATTCGTGGAATTCGCCTCGTCTCCGCTAACTCCCTCTCCGCTTCTAGTAGAGTCGCGTGATACCGACAACTATACTTTTTCCCTCCAAATTTCGAAAAATGGCCGCTGTCCCTCCGGAACGTGGACGGCGTTTATCGTTGAATTGGATTTATTAAAATTGGAATGCTTACCAGACGTAACTGCAATTGCTAATTACCGGTAGAATATCCTTCCTTTTCGCCTTCCGTCTATTGCCTGACTGCTACTCGCTTCTCTTTCTACTCGTTTCTCCCGATGAACTCCTTCGGCAAAGCCTTTTACGTTGGGCGCCAAATGTGCTAGCTCAGTCGTTGTAGTTTCGGATAAACCGACTTCTTGAAGATGTGTTAATTCACTCACAGTCTTCGCAATTGCACATTAAAAGAAAAATTACAGAACATCGAAAACTTTATTAAAATTACTCGTACCAGCTAACAAGCTAACAGCCACCGGCCGAGTGTCCCCTTCTTTCCCGCGGTCTCGCCCTTCCTCGCATTATTTCTCCCGCTGCTGTGCAGCTTCGGCTCGAGTTCAGGGCGGTACCACCACAAGCCTCTATTCAAACATACATTAACGAGTGTGAAATTTGTCAATTAACTATGATTGAAACCCATTGAAACCTACTTACAATATTACCCCTACTGCTATTAAACCTTTTCAAATATTACACCTAGATACAATAACCCTAGAAAACAACAAATTTTTGACAATAATTGATTCATTTTCTAAATATGCTCAACTTTATAAACTAAATGCCGCACAAGGAATCGAAGTGGTTAATGCTTTAATAAAATACTTTACTCATCATTGTGTACCAGAACAAATAATATCCGACAATGGTACGGAACTAAAAAACTCTGTAGTCAAAGAACTATTGGCTACCCATAAGGTAAATATACATTTTATAACATCTCAACACCCGGAATCTAACGGCGTAGCCGAAAGACTTCACTCGACAATCATTGAACATATTAGACTCTTAAACAATCAAAAAGAATATAAAAATGATCCTATCGAAATTAAAGTTAATTACGCATTGTTAGCCTATAATAATAGTATTCATTCTGTTACCAAATTAAAACCTTACGAAATAATCACCGGACATTTAGACAACAATTCCCCTTTTAACATAGACTTAGATCAACAATTGCTTAACAACTATATTTTTGAACATAGAGAAAAAATGAAATTATTATACTCAAAATTAAATGAAACATTAATGTTAACCAAAGATAAAACGATTAACAAAGCTAATGAAAAACGAGAAGAAATCCCGGAAACAATTCCCGCTAAAGTATTTGTTCGAAATAAACAAATTAAGAGTAAAACAAAAAATAAATATCAAACAGAGGAAATTAAGAGTATTAATCGTGGTAAGAAAACTGCTAAAATTTCAACTAGGCATGGTAATACTGCCGAAAATATACACTTATCAAATATTAAGAGACCTAAAAAGAAATTATAATTTTATTTCAGGTTCTTTGCAACCGCAGCCAGCGCCTCATTGACAATAACGGACATTACTCATAACATAGGTGTTTTACCGATAAATTTAGGACCCGCTAAATTACAAAAATCCAGTCACACATTCGTTCATTTTTATGATCTAAACAATTTAATAAAAGAATTCGAAAATTTAAATTCTCAGTATGACCATATCAAATTTAATATTACTAACGATACATTTTTCCTATCAGAAGTTAAAAATTATCTTAACACTATAGAATTTGTAAAATTAGACATAGAAACAAAACTAACAAATTTAAATATTCATTTAACCGGAATAAGAAAAAAGAGAGGACTAATAGACGGTTTGGGATCGATTGTTAAGACTATAACAGGAAATTTGGACGCACAAGATGGTAAAAGAATTTATTCAATTTTAGAGCATTTGAAAACGAATCAACTGAATTTACAAAATCAACTCAAATTGCAATACTCTGTAAGTAACGAAATTATGGACCATTTTAATAGAACAGTAACCGATATACAAATAAACCAAAATACCTTAAAATCGAAAATTCTAGCAATAAAAGACATTGTCGACTTCCAAAGTAATTTTACCAATGTAATATATTTGAAAGAATTATTAAACGAATTATTAATGATTTATAACAGAATTCTCCAAATAATGGAAAATATTGAAAATTCCTTAACATTTTGCAAATTGAAAACGTTGCATCCTAGTATTATAAAATCTGACCAACTATTCGCTGAACTAATAAGAATCTCGACCTACTATAAAGAACAATTACCTTTTGATGTAGAATATAAAAATATTTTAAAATTCGAATCAATATTAGAAGTTAACTGTAAAATAGAGAAAAATCAAATCGAATATTTTATATCAATTCCTATCGATTTCGAAACAGAATTCGAACTTTATTATTTACTTCCAATACCCACAAAGCATGAATCAGGATTCGTAATATTAGTGCCAAACTCAAAATTTCTTTTAAAATCAAAAAATATTATCAAACCTTTAAACGACATTTGTACATTTAATCATATATTTCATTGTCCCAACCGCCTACAAGTAAGAAATGAAATATTTTGTGAAACGCAAATATTATTACAAGGAAATTCGACTAACTGCAAATACGCTAAATTAAATGCTTTGGAAAACCACATAGAAATTATTCCTGAAACTAACCAATATTTGGCAGTGCTCCCTATAGAAGAAAACTTAACAACAAAATGTGCAGAAGGTAGCGAAATTAAAAACTTAAAAGGAATTTTCCTGATCGGAAATACACCCTGCAAAATTATATTCAAAAATCAAGAATTAACATTTCAAGATAAAACTTTTGGACATCCACTCATTATTAAAAATCCAAAATTTAATTTTAATAATTTGAAAACTATCCCTATGGAAATAAATTTAAAACATTTGAAATTGAAAGAATTAAAATTCAATAATCTCACACCGATCAAAGAAGAAAAATTCCATTATCACATCCCAAGCATATGGACTGCAATTCTTTACATTGGAATTACAATTATAATTATCGCAACAATACGAAAGAAGACATCCCAGAAGAAGAAGGACGTCGCATCTTCATGCAGATCATCCCCAGGATCATCTCCCGACGAAAAGAAAATCCACCTTCCACAGGAAGCTTCCTTCTAGGGGAGGAGGAGTTATAATGCCAGTAACCTGAATTCCTACGGAAATCAGCGATCATGTTCAGTTCATCGACTAGTGCCTAGAACCGTGGAATCAGCAACTCAGCACTTTACTTCATTTTAATTTTTATACGATGTTTTAGTTTTTTTCAGTTGAGAATCTACAGTTAAATTGTTAACATTAAAATAAAATTCAAACCAATCTTTGTTCCTTGTAATAAAATAAATTTTTTAAAACTTAAAACACGGGGTGTTTTATATAAGTTCTATAAATATGCTAGATACTTCTATTGATAAACTACTGTGTGAGTACAAGGACATTTTCGAGCCCAGGATTGGATGCATTCCTAATTTTTGTTCCTTAAAGCTACGTGAAAATTCAAAACCGACATTCTTAAAACCACGAGACATTCCACTCGCACTTCGAGACAAAGTTAACCAGGAACTCGATTCGCTTGAAGAATAAGGAGTTATTACAAAAGTTGAATGCTCAGATTGGGGATCCCCATTAGTCGTTATACCCAAGAAAGATGGTACAGTCAGGTTGTGCGTAGACTACAAGATAGCAGTTAACCCTCAGCTACAAAGTTCACATTACGTTATTTCTAAAATTGAGGATGTCTTAAATAGCCTGCGCAATTCAAAATATTTTTGCACCATCGACCTATTCAAGGCTTTTCTGCATGTTTCAGTGGATGAGGAGAGCAAATTAATACAAACAATTTCCACACATAGGGGAACATACAAAATGAACCGTCTCAGTTTCGGCATCAAAGTGGCTCCTAGCGAATTCAACCGCATAATCGAAAGTATTCTGTCAGGCCTAAATGGCATAGCTACATATTTTGACGACATTGTAATACATGGAGCTACTTATGAAGAATGCAGGCAACGCCTCATAGCGTGTTTTGAACGTCTCCGTGCCTACAATCTACTGGCTCTAGAGAATCTTGGCTATAGAGCATTTAAAAAAACCGGACTTCGGAAAACTCGGGTTGTGAGTTGTGGTCGGATGAATTGAGTAGTTCGACAAGAAGACCGTGAAGTGAAACGTCCGTAACCAGTGGAAGAACTGTCCAAAAGGCGAACTTGACGACTTTTTCTGATCTCACATGGAACGGATAGCAGTAATTTTGCTGTAAGTAGTGCATGCATGTCATGTCATAGAGGTGTAACTAATTATTCTTCAGATTATTCTGAAAATTCAGACAGTACGGGTTCAGATTCTGACTCAGAAATTTTAAACATACCAAAAATCGATATTGCACAAGTCTTGAAATCAAACAATAAATTAAAAATTGCCTTACCAGAGTTAAAGAAGGAATATCTGGACATGATTCCCGTTTTTGAGGGTGATTCAGAATTGCTTCCAAGATTTTTAGAAGTTTGCGAAAAAATAGTTAATAAATTTTATAATGTAGCCGATATAAACGATTTTAGAATGAATATCTGATGTCTAGTATTTTGGCAAAAATAAGAGGTGAAGCAGCGGTGAACATTTCATCCTGTACTATAACTAATTGGGTCGATTTGAGAAGCGCTTTAAGAAACACTTACGCCGATAAAAGAGATTTATATACTTTAAACATTGAGCTAACCCGATTGCGACAGGGCAACGAAACACCATTTGATTTTCACAATAAAGTTTAAAATTATCTCAATTTACAAACTTCGCAATTAAGGGCTAGTGGTAATCATAATGAAATTTTAAGTCTTGCAACATATTTTCGAAATTCAGCTCTAAGAGTATTTTTAAACGGGTTGAGGGAACCATTAGGCTCGCTTATGCGTACTAAAAATCCTGTTTATTTAAATACTGCTGGTAATATGCTTACGAACGACTTTCAAGCGAATATTGAACTGTTGAAAGCTCCAAAAGGTGGACCCGGAACTAGGAATAATAATTACAGTTTTAATAAACCAAAATTCATTATTAACCAACTACAATTAACGAATTTTCCCCACAATCCTCAAAATTTTAAACAGCCGTTCTCTTCTAATCAAAACCAACCAAGCACCACTAGAGGGATAAATAATTCCAATGCCGGAAATCAAAACGTATTTAAGCCAAATCCCAACCAGCAATTTCCTAAACCCACTCCAATGAGCATATCTACCCGAAACACATACAGACCCAACTTTAATGGTCAAAATAGAAATTTCTTCCAACGAAACCCAAATCAGCGTAACCACAATTTCACGTTTGAGGAATTGAATAATTTGGAAGAGCTACAGCCTATAGTCGAGCATCCAGAAGATGCCAATGTTTTTTTTTTAGAAAAACCAGCCTCGGAAAAAACGGAATAGAAAAGGTCGAATTGTTAAATTTAGTAGATAGTGAGAGTGATTTGCCCCAAATTTAAACATTTGAATAAAAAAAAAATAATAACGCCAAAAAACTTTTAGAGGTATTCCTGACATGTGGTTGAAATATGTACATGTAATTTACAAACACCCTGTATATATAGGAACATTTGTTATATTCTTTCACTTGATTTTCAAATATATACCTTGAGCCGTCAACCTTGGGTTTTTCCCAGTTTTATCATTTAACACCCCCACATTTATTGGTGACCCCGACAGTCAATTCCCGAAGATTTTAAAGATGCCCAAATTTTAAGATTGTTAGCAGTTTGAGAGTTCGTCAGTAGAAACACATACAGACCCAACTTTAATGGTCAAAATAGAAATTTCTTCCAACGAAACCCAAATTAGCGTAACAACAATTTCAAGTTTGAGTTTCAAGTTTCAAGTTTCATTGTTAATTGTTAATAAAATATTGTTTATTTAAATTTCACGATAAATTTGATTCTTTGCTAGGGTTGGATAATTTACGAAAATTAAACATATCTGTATATCTAAAAAATGATCTATTAATTACTCCAAATAATAAAATAAGAATTAGATATTATAAGGTTCCCCAGAGTATGAATTGTATAGTAGTACCACCGAGAACTGAACAAATAATTTAAGTAAATATAAAAAGGTGATTTTAAATGTGGAGAAGTTCTAATACCCTACACAAAAATTTCGGAATTAGAAATTCCCCAATGTATAACAAACGTTTCGAATAATGTGGCTGTTTGTATAGTACTTAATAAATCCGAATCCGAAGTGAGTTTGGATTTGAGCAAACCGTTAGATGCGGAATTGTTCGACGAATACGAGCAGACTTGTACTCCTAACTTTCCAAGATTCGTACTGAACACATGAATTCAGAAGAGAGGAATGCTATTTTGGGATTGATTGTCGAATATTCTGATATATTTCACGTCGAAGGTAATCAATTAACATTTACCAGCAAAATAAAACATGAAATTAATACCACCGATGAAATTCCAATATACAGGCGATCATATCGATACCCTGAGGTCCATCGAAAAGAAGTTCAACGCCAAATTCAAGAAATGTTACAACAGAAAATAATCAGACCGTCGATTTCTCCTTGGTCATCACCAATTTGGGTTGTTAGTAAGAAACCTGATGCTTCAGGTAAACAAAAGTGGCGAATTGTGGTGGACCATAGGAAACTCAATGAAAAAACCGTGGGAGATAAGTATCCCTTACCAAATATAACGTCATTATTGGATAAACTAGGACGCTGTCAGTACTTTTCGACGCCAGACATGGCGTCAGGTTTTCACCAAATACAAATTTCAGAAAAAGACATTCCAAAAACTACATTTAATACCGAAAATGGACATTACAAATTCCAACGGATGCCATTTGGTCTTAAAAATGCACCCGCCACGTTCCAGCGAATAATGGATAATATTTTAAGAGGTATTAATAACGAAACATGCGTTGTCTACCTCGATGACATTATAATTTTTAGTACGAGCCTTCAAGAACATATCGTTCGACTGAGGGAAGTTTTTGAACGATTAAGAAATGCTAATTTTAAGTTGCATTGGACAAATCGGAATTTCTACGGAAAGAGGTCTCGTACCTAGGGCATATTGTAAAAGATTACCCAATACCGAAAACAGTCACAGAAATTAAAGGGTTCTTAGGACTCTTGGGATATTATAGAAAATTCATAAAAGATTTCTCAAAAATCACTTTACCCCTGACTAAACGTCTAAAGAAGGGTGCTGTTATAAACGTAACCGATAAAGACTACGTAGATTGTTTTAATTTGTGTAAAACACTACTTATTAATGAACCAATACTTCAATACCCCGATTTCACCCACCCTTTTATTCTTACCACTGATGCTAGCAACTTCGCGATAGGCGCTGTTCTCAGTCAAGGAAAAATTGGTTCCGATTTACCCATAGCGTATGCCAGTCGGACCTTAAACCAGTCCGAGACTTCACACTCAACGATCGAAAAAGAGTTACTCGCTATTGTCTGGGCGGTAAAATATGTCCGACCATATCTGTTTGGTAAAACTTTTAAAATTTTTTCCGATCACAAACCGCTTCAATGGCTTTTCTCATTAAAGGAGCCAAAGTCAAAATTAGTTAGGTGGCGACTCAAGTTATCTGAGTACGACTACGAAATTTGTTACAAAAAAAGAACTCTTAACAAGAATTACGCCCTTTCAAGAATACAACTAAACCTACAAGAAGTCGACGATCAACGACCATCCACATCCAAAGCTATTTGACTACATGGAAGATTTCAACGAATCATTCGAGAAGAAAGAAGAAACCGAATCGATGATTGTGGAAACCGACAACACCGCAGCGAATAAGAATGAAGAAATAGGCGAGGACGAAATAATAATCCAATAATGGAATGTCCTGTAAATTTTGGTAAAAATCAGATCGTCATTTCCGAAGTAAATTTCTCCTTAGCACAACCGACAATTATTAAACTATATAAGGATAAACAAAGAATACCTATTCAAATCTAGAAGCATAACTTCGAGAAGGACGTTATTAAACTCGTAAAAGAGTTTGTTGTTTCCAAAGCAAAGTATTATTTGTACTTTGAAAATCCCATTTACGAAAAATTCAGTGTGGTCATCCAAAAATACTTTAAAAATTTCCAAATCAAACTAATAAAATGTACTCAAAAAATATTAGATATAAATTTAAATGAAATCGAGGAAATAATACAAAACTACCACGAAGGAAAATCGAATCATCGTGGTTTAGACGAAACTGAATCAAGGATTAAGAAAATCTATTATTGGCCAAATCAAAGAAAATCTATTCAAACTTATATCAACAGATGCGAAATCTGTCAAAAGACTAAATACGATAGGAATCCTATTAAACCTACTTTCAATATTACTCCTACCGCTATAAAACCATTTCAAATACTCCACATGGATTCTATCACTCTTGAAGGAACTATATTTTTGACCATTGTTGATTCCTTTTCTAAATACGCACAAATGTACAGAATGAATTCGGCAGAAGGTATCGAAACTGTAAATAATTTGGTTAAATTCTTTACCCATCACTCTATCCCCGAAAAAATCATCTCAGGCAATGGTTCAGAATTAAAAAATAGTCTAGTAAAAGAACTTCTAGGGTTGCATAAAATACAGATCCATTTTATCTCTTCCCAACATTCCGAATCAAATGGCATAGCCAAAAGATTTCATTCCTCTGTCATAGAACATATTCGTCTATTAAATTCGGTCTATTAAAACCTACCGAAATTATAACCGGACACATCGAACAGGAATCTCCTTTCGATTTGGACGTAGAACAAAAATTATTAAACGATTACATTATTAAGCATAAAGAAACATTAAAATTACTTTATTCAGAAATAAATAGAAAAATTCAAGAAAAAAAGGGTCAAACTATAGAAAAGGCTAATAGGAATCGTGAGTAATTACCTTGCAAACTTCCATCGAAAGTCTTTGTTTGTAATAAACAGAAACAAAGTAAAACAAAAAATAAATATCAACCAGAAATTATTACAAGTATAGATGAAGTGAAAAAAACTGCTAAAATTATTCCTAGGCACGGAAACACCGTGGAAAATATTCACCTTTCCAATATTAAACGACCTAGAAAAAAACCTTATGTTTTTATTGCAGGTTCCTCGCAATCGGATGGGGAATAGAAATTTAAAATATTAACCAAAATTTGGGGGTATTGCCAATTAAATTAGGCCCTGTTAGATTACAAAGAGGTTATCACACATTTTTGCATTATTATGATTTAAATCCCATTTTTAACGAGTATAATAATTTAAACTCGCAATATATTAACCTAAAAACTTTAGCTAGCAACAGTAGTTTTCTTAGAATAGACGTAGAAAGTAGCGATAAAATAATCCTATACATTAGATATAACAGAGGGAAAAATCGAAAATATTATGGTTCGCAATGAACCTTCTAGACATAGAAGAGGAATTATTAACGGGTTGGGTACTATAATGATAGCGATAACGGGAAATTTAGACGCTGAAGATGGTGAAAGATTTAATAAAATTTGAGAACATGTCAAAGAAAATCAAAACAATTTCCAAGCTCAACTAAAAATGCAATATTCCATTAATCATCAAATTATTCAAAATTTCAATAGAACAATTCAGGATATACAAGCAAATGAAATGGTTTTGAGAGGAATAATTTTTGATATAAAAGATTCCCTCGACCTAGAGAAAAATTTCGAAAACGCACTGTATTTAAAGGAACTTTTTAGCGAACTAATGATTCTGTATAATTCTTTATTAGGTATATTACAGGATGTTAAAAACTCAATAACCTTTTGTAAACTCCGAACCTTACACCCAAGCATCATTAATTCAAAAGATTTGTATTCCGAAATTCTGAAGATATCGACACATTATAGAGCTCAACTACCTTTCGAAATTAAATATGAAAACATTTTAGATTTTGAATCACTTATCAAAGTTTCTTGCAAAATTAACAAAAATAATATTCATTATTTCTTATCCACCGCTAAATTTTGAAAAACATTTTGACCTCTATTACTTATTACCTATTCCTACGATTTATAAGTCAGAATTTGTAACCATTAAACCAAATTCAAAATTTCTATTAAAATCTCTCAATAAAACCTCTAAATGATATATGTTTACCCGGCAAAATTTACCAATGTCCGAGTCAGTTACAATCTCGTAACGAAATTAGATGCGAAGAAGAAATAGTAACAAATGGAAATCAGAGAAAGCCACTTAGAAACAATTCCAAAAATCAACCAGTTCTTAGCCGTTTTCCCAAGAGAATAAAAATTGTCAATTCAGTGTTTTAGTCATGAAGAAACAAAATCCGTTGTGGGAATTTACCTAATAGACAACAAAAACTGTAAAATAACGTTTAGGAATCGAGTTCTAGAATTCCAAGAAAAAAGTTATGGTAAACCGATGGTTATCAACGCCCCTCATCTCAACTTCGAAAAATTAAATCTCTCGAGCGTTATACAGGGTGTTTCATTGGGAAAGGGCAATATTTTAACCCTATATAGAGGTCATCCAGGGGATTACAAAAAAACCATATACTATGGGTCTTGCGCCCTTTATAACCGAGTTACAGGGTGTTTTTTGAATTTGGCCCATTTCTTTTGACACCTATAACTTTTGAATCACTCAGTATATTTTTTTGATATTTGGCATAGATATTCTATACCTTTAGGACAATTTATTGCCACATTAAAAAATTACAAAATCCAGGTTCGGATTTAGAAAAATTAATAAAATTTGACCGACCCTAAAACAACACCCTATACATCATATTTTTAAAAATTTAATTTCAAATTGAGAAAGAGCATAAAAAACTGAATGTATTCATCAACTTTTTATTTTCCCGCATGCCGTTTTTCTACCAAAATTTAAACGTTAAAATGTACATTATGAGATTTTTGGTCCATGTAAATGGTAATTGAAGGGATTTTAATTATTTTTTCTTTAATAAAACCAGATTTACTTAACACTTTCATGAAAATTCTTGAAATAGACCTATTGAACTTGAATTAACATTAACATAAACCAATAAAAATTACAATTACAGATCCGCACTTAATAAAATTAAAATGATTTCATTTCATTATTAAATGAGTTTTTATTGGTTTATGTGAATGTAATTTAAGTACAATAGGTCTATTTCAAGAATTTTAATGAAAGTGTTAAGTAAATCTGGTTTTATTAAAGAAAAAATAATTAAAATCCCTTCAATTACAATTTACATGGACCCAAAATTTCATAATGTACATTTTAACGTTTAAATTTTGGTAGAAAAACGGCATGCGGGAA
Organism: Phyllotreta striolata; assembly: GCA_918026865.1. Lineage (NCBI taxonomy): Eukaryota > Metazoa > Arthropoda > Insecta > Coleoptera > Chrysomelidae > Phyllotreta > Phyllotreta striolata. The sequence continues at coordinate 1,342,244 of OU900097.1, read as the reverse complement.
AATAAAAAGTTGATGAATACATTCAGTTTTTTATGCTCTTTCTGAATTTGAAATTAAATTTTTAAAAATATGATGTATAGGGTGTTGTTTTAGGGTCGGTCAAATTTTATTAATTTTTCTAAATCCGAACCTGGATTTTGTAATTTTTTAATGTGGCAATAAATTGTCCTAAAGGTATAGAATATCTATGCCAAATATCAAAAAAATATACTGAGTGATTCAAAAGTTATAGGTGTCGAAAGAAATAGGCCAAATTCAAAAAACACCCTGTAACTCGGTTATAAAGGGCACAAGACCCATAGTATATGGGTTTTTTGTAATCCCCTGGGTGACCTCTATACAGGATTAAAATATTGCCCTTTCCCAATGAAACACCCTGTATATCGGTTAGCGGTTTTGTAAAATGATCCGATAAAGAAAAAATCGGTATGCTGGTGTATTCAATGGGTAACGAGGCGTAAGAGATTTTACTATGGTAAAACCTTATTGGAAATGAAGTGTATGCTGAGATATTGGAGAAATTTGGCAATCATTTTATACCACAAAAAATGTTATTTTTGAATGTTACAAGTTTAATTCAAGGGTGCAGAAACTTGGAGAACCCGTCGATAGCTTTATAATTAGCCGTTACGCATTGCCAGAGCACTGCCAGAATTGTCATAGGAGCAGCTGATAAAAAAATTAGCGAAAGACAGATTAACTTTGTCCAAGTGTAATGTTCTAAAATCTCACCACAATAATCACAAATTTTATTCCAAAATTCAAATTCACTAATTGTTCGTATTGAAGATTTGTTTACCTTTTGGAATAATTGAGGTTATTTATTTCAAAAATACGTTCGTTTGTCTATTGAATAAACTGAATCTATTGAATATAGAAAAATAGATTCTTTTGTCTATTGTTATTGAGATCTTTCATTGTGATATTGACGGATTGTTACTCTAAGCAATTGACACTTCTGAGGGGTTATTTTGATTGCTATGTGTTTCCGGTGGTTCCCTTTTAAGTTTGGTCTTCGAGGCGGACAGACTCATGGTATTAAATTTTTAGTAATCGGGAAGCATCTCGAATTTTCTACGGTCCGTCTGGTAATATTTAACTTCGTTATTTGTTTGGAGCCTTGTGCTTTTTGATTTGTCGTGTATTTTTGGCGTTAACGTAAGTTAAATCCATTATTCCAAATCTATATCCTCTTGGTCAAATTAACCACGTTTTTAATCCCCGACTTACAACATTAGGGATGATTCTTGCCTTCTTTCCTGTTACAATCTTTAATTATATGTTTTTCAGGATTATTTTTTTAAATGGATACTTTTTTTTAGATCAAGAAGGATTTAGTAGGATCTATTCGTTAAAGTATTCTTGGATCTTCCTTGGGGTTATTCATATACAGGGTGTTTCACAACTTGATTTCCCAAAAAAAAATTGTAATAAAAGTCTTACAGAAATCAAGATAATAAAATAATAGTTTAACAGTTCAATTACTTATACAAGATGTTCAAAATTGTTCCCATTTACTGCAATTCAAGCTTGGGTACGTCTAATCCAATTTCGGCGCAATAATTGAAATACACCTCCTTCCTGGTGATTCTGAAGCCTCAAATTATCGGCAGCCACTGTGATTCGATCACGCAATTCTTCAATATTCTGAACTGGAGTACGGTATACCTCGTTTTTCAAATATCCAAATAACAGTTTCCTCGAAACTTTTCACTGATACCAGGAGTCGTCACCAGGAACCTTGGGAACCTCACTACTACGGAGAAGTTTTATTATAATCATTTACTTCTATTTTTATTACTGTTATGATTCTTGTTATGCTTCAGTGCGACGATTAATTGATTTTCTTTTTTTTATAGTGAAAATTCGACTCGCCTTTACTGTTTAGTAATTACTCTGTGAATTATAGATATTCTTTCGGACCTGGACCCCAACTGATCGATCAATTGGAGGACCCAGCCATATCGCCTTATTATATTGACTTAGCTGTCAAAAAAAAAAGTTGGTTAGGGTTGCAGCTAAGGGGTTGAAGAAGAAAAAAATCATTTTATTAGCAACAAATTCGTCCAATATTAAATCAATTCACGTGTTTCAGCGTTTTTTGTTTAAATTACTGGTTCAAAGGATCATAATTTTATTCCGGACCCTTGCCCAACTCTATAAATAAATACAGGGTGTTTCTTTGGGAAAGGGCAATATTTTAACCTAATATAGAGGTCGCCCAGAGGATTACAAAAAACCCACATACTATGGGCCTTGCGCCCTTTATAACCGAGTTACAGGGTGTTTTTTTTAATTTGGACAATTTCTTTCGACGCCTATAACTTTTGAATCACTGAGTGTATTTTTTTGTTATTTGGTATAGACATTCTATACGTTTAGGACAATTTATTGCCACATTAAAAAATTACAAAATCCAGGTCCGGATTTAAAAAAAATATTAAAATTTAACCGACCCTAAAACAACACCCTACACATCATATTTTTAAAAATTGAATTTCAAATTTAGAAAGAGCATAAAAAACTGAATGTATTCATCAACTTTTTATTTTCCCGCATGCCGTTTTTCTACCAAAATTTAAACGTTAAAATGTACATTATTAAATTTTTGGTCCATGTAATATTTAATTGAAGGGATTTGAATTATTTTTTCAATAATGAAACCAAGTTTACCTAATTGAACCTATACCTATTGATCAATACCTAACCTATTGAACTTAACTCAATAAAAATTACAATTACAGATCCGCACTTAAAAAAATTTAAATGATTTCAATTTTTACATTTCTACACGAGAAAATTCAAAACTTAACTAAGTAATTTATTAGCTTTTTAAAGAATTAAAAAACAATCCCAATGTTCTTAGAAGATCGATTTGCAATTTGATTAGAAGAGCTAGATTATGTATCGAACAAAATGGATTTTGAGCAATTGTTAAAATAACTTTTTGTCTGGTGTTTTTTGTTGTTAGTTTGTTAGTTATTTTTTTTATTTATAATTAGTATTAAATTAGTAGATATTAATTATGTGGTTATATACCATTTTTGTTCGTTTGTTTTTTGTTCGTTTGTTTTTTGTTTATTTATTATTTTATTTTTCATATTTTTTATTCATTGTTGCATTTTTCCAGTTCGTGTGGATTGGGCCTATTGGGCATACCACAATAAAAAAGGCGCCTTGTGTTCTATCTCTTGGTGGTGTGGAAAAGAATACTTATTCTAGTATCTTTTGTAAAAAAGCTAATAAATTCCTCAGTTAAGTTTTGAATTTTCTCATGTAGAAATGTAGAAATTGATTAATTATGAAAGATTAATGGATAATATTCTCAGACCTTTTCTCTACAAATTTTGTTTCGTATACATGGATGAGGTAATCATCTTTTCTAAATCTTTACAAGAACATCTCGTTCCCATTGCTACAATTTTTGAAACCTTCCGAAAAACGAATTTGAAGGTTCAGTTGGATAAATCAGAATTTCTAACGAAAGAAGTTGCTTCTCTTGGACACATTGTTACCCCTGAAGGAATAAAATCTAACCCAAATAAATTAGATGCAATCCAAAATTACCCTCTTCCGAAAACAATAAAAGAAATTAAATCATTTTTAGGATTGATCGGGTATTACAGAAGATTTATTCCGAATTTTTCGAAAATCACAGCCCCATTTTCTCGTTGTACTAGTAAAGGAGAGGGCATCGACCCCACAAATCCAAATTACTTAGAATGTTACCATGTATATCATTCGGTTTAGTAGAATATATCTTATTTTTTAAATATCCCCATAAAAAAAATCTAATGGGGTGAGATCAGGTGATCTCGCTGGCCACTCAATTGGACCCCTTCTTCCAATCCACCTATCTGGAAACACTTTATAGGCAAGCCCTTACATTTTGATCAAAATGTGGTGGTGCTCCGTCTTGTTGAAACCACATCCGGTGGTCAAATAGATTGGGATTTACATTATTTGGAAATAAAATCCTTAAAACTGGAATTAATTCATTTTGGAGCATAGATAAGTAAGTTTGCCCAGTTACAATTTGATCAAAGAAAAAAGGGCTCACTACGCGATCTCCAATTATTCCAGCCCAGACGTTTGTTTTTTGAGGCCTTTGGGTATGGGTTTCACGCATCCACTGAGGATTTTCGTCAGCCCAATAGCGGCGATTATGTCGATTGACGTGTCCATGTAATGTGAACGTAGCTTCATCAGAAAACAGCACCCAATTCAAAGCAATATGCCCATCATCAATAAAACTCATCATTTGTTCCAAAACTGAAGTCTACGATCGGGATCGTCTTCGTTTAGTTCGTGCAGGTTTTGCATCTTATTCGGGTGCTTTTTAGCATCTTTCAAAATTTTTAAAGAGCTTGTATGACTGACACCATGAAGACGAGCTATTTGCCTAGCTAGAGTAACGGGAATTTCTTCAACTTCCAACAACATGTTTAACCGGGTTTCTTCATCGATTTGTGAAGGCCTGTTTCGAGGAGTATTCCTTACGTGGCCCAACTCCTGAAATCTACTTGCGATTTTGCTAATCGTACTTCTATTAATTGGAAGCAATTCGGGATGATTAGCAGCAAACAAACGAGCGACCTCAGCCTGAGTTCGACTTCTGTCCCCATATCCGATCATCATTAAAATTATAATCCGATGCGTTTCGATTAAATAAGGCATTTTATAATTTTGTTTTAACGATAATTTACAAAATTCACTAAAATAAATACCTGATGAAATACCTGACATTTAATTTTAAATTGACCAAAAATCTAAACTTGTTTGAAAAGGTAAAGATTTCTTATTGTGGCTTATCGACCACTAAGAAAAAAGTGTAGGTACATTTTTATTATTGTTTGGGGTGTTGTCAGCAAAAAGGTGGAGGGCATTTTAAACATTTTTACCATTTAGTTATTTTAAAAGAAATATTTTTTATTTCAACACGTCTTAAAAAAAAGGAAAAAAATACCTAGTTGTGTTTACAATTGATAAAGCTTTGAAATAAAAAAATAAAAAACCTGCCCTTACATTAAAAAAAAGTTACAGCCCCCATTATGATTAAAAATCTTATTAAACCTATTTGTATTATGCCCCATAAAAAATAAAAATTGACGTGTTTCAGGAATTTTGCGAAAAACCTTTATTTAATATATTACAGAATTTGTTCCAGTTAAACTTTCCACTCTGTATAAACAATCAATTTACAGTGCGACAAATTATTCATCATTTTATATTTTGTATAAACGTATAAACTTGTATATGCAGACGAAATAAATTTTGACTTTGCCCTACCTCTATACGAAACTTGTTGTCGAAGACACAGAGACGAGTTACAACCGTTCAATAATGACTTATAGAGAAAACAAGGAAAAACGACAAAACATTTTAGATAAACAAAACGAACGAGCCGAGGAAATACCCGAAATTAACCCTTCTCAGACGGTATACGTAACGAAAAAGAAGCACAAAGCAAAATTAGAAGCCCCGTATACAACCATACGACCTGAAAAACAAGACAAAACGAAAATCTTAGGCATAACCGACAAACAGAGAAATACAAGTATTCATTTAAAATTTGTAAAAAGAATTAGCAAAATTAGAGACAAAAATTTACAAAACCGAAACTCTTTACAGGACGATCCAATTCCCAGCACTTCGGGGACACGTCAAAATTCAGGAGATTCCCAATAATGGATATTATTCTGAAGACATTTGCAAATCTAAAGAAGACACTTTTAAAGAGCCCAGACACTTTTTGCACATTGACCTACAAAAATTAGAAATAACCTTAGACAATAATCCCGACGACCATTTTAAATCGATATTATCAGATGGACCACTTGCTTTACTTAAATCACAATATTAAGGATTACGTAATGAAGCAAAAGACAATTTACATAAAATAACGAGAAAACAGAAACAAGAACTTTTTAATTTTCTTGGGACAGGTATAAAGTACATAACCGGAAATCCCAATAATTCAGACTTGACTTTGCTTAACACACATTACCGCTATAGAATTAAAGCAAAATGAAATTATTGAAAAATTTAATAAACGTATTTCGTATGATCTAACTACTGTTACGAGATTCAATAGTCTCCTGGAACAACTTTCAAAAGATAATTTGGAATTAATTTCAGCGAATAATAAATTATCAGCAGATATCGATGGATATGTGGCTTTGCGCAACGATATTTTGAATTTGCCAAGTGTAAACGAATTTTTACTCAAACTTATCAGAACGATTACTTTATCGCATTTAAACTTATCTAATATTGAACTATGTACATTAAAGGAACTAGAAGATTTAAAGAAACACTTGATAAAAATTTATTCAAGAAATTCATTACTGATATGTCATGAGCATCCTTATAAACTCATCGAATCGTCCGAATCAATAATCTGTCTAACGTCGAAAACTATACTCGTTATTCTCAAAATCCCCATCCATCCCCATCCTCTTCGAAAATTCTTACTTAAGCTGCAAAATTTATCATATCCCTAATAATGACCACGTGATGATTTTGCCACCTGCCCAATACTACGCCAATAATAAATGGTTCGAGTCTTGCAACGGACAATCAGACATCATCTGTATCAAACCAATAAAATCAAGATGCCACATTCCGAATGTTCAAAATTGTACAAAAACATTAGTAACGGAAAATTTTGTACAAGAAACCAGCAAGGTCATCCTATTAGAAGTGGTCTCGGCATCCTTATGGCCGATGAACTCTTGGTCATAGACGGAGTTATCTATGCTAAAGGACAGTTCAAGAAATTATAGTACCAGAAATCGTTCCAATGAAATTGACTTCAAGGCAACCGCAATAATTTTTACAATTCTAATTTTCTTAACTGACAATTTTCTTGAAGAAAAAAAGAAGGATCGCCAAACTACTTTTTGGTCCGAAACTACAGCCTGCCCAAATCCAGAAGCTACAGGACCTAATCACGAAGACTTCGAGGGCGAAGTCAAATCTAAAGGAGGGAGGAGAAATGTAATCTTCACACCCGCAGAAACGCCTAATTGCATTTTCAGTGAAATTGTATACTTTTAATAATCTTTAAAAACGACATTTTTATTTTTCAGTTTAGTTTCAAGTTCGGTATTGTAATCATCAATCTTAGATCGATTATTGTTCCAACTATTGTAAACTAAAAAAGTAGCTTGTACAAATAAAAGCATTTTTTTAAAAGACTAGTTGAAAGTGCGTAAACATTTCTATATAAATGTGGGTCCACAAACGCTTCATTACCAATCTACAGGGTGTTGAAATTTCAAATTTTTTTTGGTTTTTTATGAGATATTTAGCTCAAATTTTGAATCTAGATTGCTTTATAGGGCACACATTAGTGGGTATGTCAGATGGTTGTTGAATTCTACAGGGTGATATTTTTTCAGGGGTCATGTACACTTTTCCCGCCGTACACTTTTCCCGAACTTTTTTGCTGTGCGCCGCTGGTATATTCTAAAATTAATTGTCTGTTTTGTTTATAAACTTTTTTTATTTTTGAACATTTTTCATTTCTGTGACCGTTATCGAGAAAAAAAAAATTAAAAACGTACAAATGATTTATTTTACAAAAAAAACCCTAAATAATAATCAATAAACTACTTTATAACAAATGCTGAAAGTGACCCCCTCCTACTTAAAATATACTCGGTATCATATACCTAATTTGAGCTAAATATATATCTCAAAAACTGCATGAACTCTAAAAAAGAAGCAAAAAAACTTGAAATTTCAACACTCTGTAGATCGGTAACGCGGTAAAGCGATTGTGGACCTATGTTTATATGTTTTAGTCATAAAATAAACCAAGGAATCACCCCCTTTCGGATGTACACGATGTTTAGGAACACCATGTATATTTACCGATTTATTTTTGTTGTTTTATTGTGGAGGTAATATTTTAACGTTACACGAGGCGATTACAGCGGTAAGGCAAGAAGAAATTTGTCTGTGTTTACTTTATAGAATATTTCTTAGCGGCTTCAGGATATAGGCTATTAAAACTTAATATTATAGAACCGATGGAGACCCCCACTACAACAGGACTCAAGGCCGATGTAAGTTGGACTGGCACGCGGAAGTTCCTATGTTGAACCAGGGGAACAATAAAGCGTTGAAACAACACAGTGGTGTTATTTTTCCTGATGTGCTGATACTACAGTCTACTTATGATAGGCTTAGCCATGCATAGTGTAATGAAATTATTTTTCGACCGCAAATATGATAATCATTTTTCACAACTTTAATTAATTGCGCGTGGCCTTGATTCCGATCGAGTCTTTCATCCGTTGTGAACCGCTAGACGAGTCCCTTCCACTGCCGAATTCTCCTACTTGGTTTCTAAGACCAGTGGTAGGAAAATGGTCAGTTTTTACCCTAAAAATAAGATATAAAAATGGAAGCCTCGACTGAATAGGACAGTTTCGATTCATCGTGCACTTTTGGAAGGTAGGAAAGACTGGTAAGTGTAGTACTGTAGATTTTACTATTGACAAAATCGGTTTACCTGTTTGGCTGTTACTAGTGCTGTGAAGCGCAAAGTAGAAGGACAAATATCCTACCGTAAACACCGAGCTTTCGATAGCTACTTCAGTGCTGTGAAGCGCGTGGTAGAAGTCGGTATTCTTCTCACTGCTGTGAAGCACGTAGAAAAAGATTTTTCCCGATTCCGAATCTTTGGTAGCTACTTCAGTGCTGTGAAGGGGGAAACGGAAGGAGCCTCCACGTAGATTATTTTTCATGTGATTTGAAAGACAGTCGGGCATCCCCTGGAAACGACAGAATGTCGGCTAATCCTCTCACCACTGGAACAACATCCACAGAGCACTATCGAGTAATTTGTCAACGTTTGATGTTAAATTTGACGACCACCTCAATAAATATTGAGGGCCTATCCGCGGATAAGGAAACCCTCCTGTCCAACTTGTGCAAGGAGAATGACATCGACATCCTACTAATTCAAGAAACACATAGAGGGGAAAAAAGCCGCAGACCGAAGATCAATGGTATGAAATTGATACTGGAACGCCCCACGACCAATATGGCAGCACTGTTTTCGTCAAGCCTGACACTGAAACATCATCCATATCCTCGAACTGCGAGGACGACATAGAGATCCTCACAGTTGAGCTTGGCTCATGCACGATAAGATCTTTCTACTCCAAACCGCTGAAGTTTGTGATGGGCCATTTTAACTGCCACAGCCCTGCTTGGGAATATGCAAACGGCGAAGCGCTGGAACACTGGGCGGAAACAATGAACCTAAAGCTGATACACGACCCCAAACAACCTGCGTCCTTTTACAGTGGAAGATGACGCAGAGGATATAACCCAGATAATATCTTTGTAAGCGACAGGATCAGCCACCAAGCGACAAAAACTGTGGAGGAACCTCTACCTAGAACACAACACCGACCCATCACATGCTCCATGACAGCGGCAATGAAACCGGAATACGTTCCCTTTAAAAGAAGATTTAACTTAACTTAACTTCTTTAACAAGAAGGCTAATTGGAATGAATGGACCAAAGAGCTAAACCAGGAAGTCACGCGACTAGAACTATGCCCCATATCGTACGACCGTACGACCACGCTGATAAAGAGAATATCGAGAATATCGCCCTTGATAAGTACCGAAATATGTACAATCAGGACCCCTTCTCCGAGGAAACCATCCAGGCAGAAGACGTTCTACAAATTATATCAACGATTAGAACGGAAAGATGGATCAAGCTCATAATAGGTCTGGATATGAAACAAAGTAACAGACGTGCATGGAAGTTAATAAAGAACCTCAATAACAACCCCGCTCGAGCACCCGATGTTTCGGGAGTCACACCGGACCAGATAGCTCACCGCCTATTACTTAATGGTAAATCGTCAACTAGAGTGGGAAAAACTAAACTCTTTTAGCACCGATGAAATAAAACGAACAATTCACCAACTGAAGGAAAACAAAGCAGCCGGCCTGGACGAAATTAGGTCAGAGCAAATTAAATATTATGGGCCGCTAACCATAGACTGGCTCACAAAAATTATAAATAGCTGCGTCCCCAAAGTGCAAATTCCAAAAATTTAAAGAAAGGCGAAGGTAGTTACACTCCAGAAACCAGGGAAAGAACCAACAGATCCTGGGAATTTTAGACCCGTCTCCTTGCTGTGTCACCTTTTCAAGGTTCTTGAAAGAATGGTACTTGACCGAATATTTGACATTATCGAGGAGAAGACCATACCAGAACAGGAAGGTTTCAGACCGGGTGAATCGTGTTGCGGGCAAACCCTCAATCTCACTCAATATATCGAAGATGGGTTTGAGCGGAGGCATATAACGGGAGTAGTTTTCGAAGATCTATCCGCTGCCTACGATACCGTGAAGTTGGTAAAATGTTTCCTACAAAACCGACGGTTTTTTGTAACATTACAGTCCAAGAATAGCCGGTGGAGGACTCCACCTTACCCCAGGGCAGCGTCCTGGCGCCAATCCTCTACAATATCTACACCAATGATCAACCAATAAATGGAGAGACAAAGCGTTTCATATACGCCGATGATACGCCGCTACAGCAGCTCAAGGTAAAACTTTCAACCACATAGAGGATAACCTAACTCCTGCTTTGGAGGATCTAGCACCTTACTACAAAAATAACCACCTCAAAGCTAATCCCACTAAGACGCAGATGTGTGCTTTCCATCTTAGAAACAAGGAAGCACACAGGAAGCTAAGGGTGACAAGGCAGGGCCAAGAGTTGGAGCATAACAACACACCGAAATACCTAGGCATACGCCTGTACCGAACTCTGAGTTTTCAAAAACACTGTAAGGAGGTCAAAGGGAAAGTATGCGCAAGAAACAATATCATCCGAAAACTAACAAACAAAAAATGGGCTCTTACTTCATGTTTCCCTGCCGCGAAGTACGCTGTACCGGTGTGGTTCAATTCCGCTCATACTAAGCACGTTGACGTGCCACTAAACGAGACGGTACGCATGGTGTCTCGCTGTTTGAAACCGACCCCGGTGGAGGAAATGTAACCAATAGTTGGTATTGCCCCACCCACAATCAGGAGCTGTGTTGTCGCGGGAGCGTAAAAAACAAGAAACAGACCAGAGACATCCCCTATATGGGCATCAATTACAAGACTTAAATCTCGGAAGAGCTTAGATAAACTAAAAGAAGGTAAACAGAGAGATTTTTTTGTGTTGCTGTCAAGGAACAGAACTTTGGAAAAGCAAGTATACGGGATATTGTAGGTTACTTTAGGCGATTTTTGATCTGATTTTTTACTTTGAATCGATTTTTGTTTTGATTTGTTTATTTTTTGTTAATTGATTCTAGGTGTTAATTTTAGTCCGATTTTTGAATTAACTCTTGATGTGATTTAAATTTTGATTTTTAATTGTTTTTTTTTGGAAAAAAGAATATATTCGAAGATTGTTTGTTAAAACCGGGGGCCGGTTTTGACGAAGACGGGGCATGTCACGAGAAAAAATATGGGTCAAACCTGAGAGTAGCACTTAATAAAACAACACATCGACAAATTAAATCATATAAATACCCGAAATTCTTTAAACAAATATTGTTTATAAAATATCACGCGCGAAGGCGGATATGCCAAATTCCACGCGCGAGGACTGAGAATATCGCACGTTCACAACGGGCGTTTTGGGTTTCTCAGTACAATATTTCATCTTAATATGGTAGGACGAAAAATTGATTTGATAGAATATTATATGCGTATACAGTGTTAGAAAATTTTTCGCGCATAATAGGGAAATCAATGTTAAATTCTTAGCCGGCTGAAATCCAGTCTACCAGTATACATTTCAATAGAACGTCGCGATGAATTCTAATAAATTTAATTGTTCTACTGGATCGCACGCCGCGATTTGTAGAGGTACAAAGTTATTTGTGTTAGGTATGAGGTACAAAATTATTTAGAAACTACATTTAATAGGTTTTTTGGGGATGTTTCAAAAAATGTGTTTATCGGTAGGTACAGTTTTGAAACAGCAACAAATTTTGTTGAAATAAGGGAAAAAATAATTCAATTTTCTGCTAGAATTATACCTCAGCTCAGTAATAAGGGATGACATCTGTATGACAGGTTTGGCTATTGTTATCTTTAAGTTTATTTTTGGAGTTTCCTTTTTATTATTTTCCTAGAATTTACTTTCTTTTTCAAGCCATTGTGGCAAAAAGACATATCTACATAATTCTATTTTAATATTAGTGATATTTTTTCAATAAATTATCGTTTAAAAATTCTCATTTCTTTGTAATCGACTCGACGTTTACCCATGCGAACCCATTTTGATACTGTCGAAGTGTCGAAACCGTCGAAATTATTTGATTTTTAATTTAACCAAGCCAAAGCGCGGTGTGAAGTCCAGTAGAACAATTAAATTTATTAGAATTCATCGCGACGTTCTATTTAAATGTATACTGGTAGACTGGATTTCAGCCGGCTAAGAATTTAACATTGATTTTCCTATTATGCGCGAAAAATTTTCTAACAGTGTATAGTTTTACGTTATAGGAGTAAACAAGTTGTTTTTATAAAAAGAGAATGTAAATTACTAGATTTTCGTATTATCGGTAAATAATGTGTAACGTTCCAAAATTTCCCCACGAAAATCCGATTTTGTTCTACATTTTAAATTGTTTATATTGAAGGTTTGTTTGCCTTTTGGAATAATCGAGTTTAATTAGTTCGCGAATACGTTCGTTTGTCAAAACAATGGACACTTCTGAAGGATTATTTAGCATAGACAAAGTACACATATAGACCGGACACTCTGTCAAAAAAGTGGTCCGCCTGAATGTGCTGCCATCCATTGGAGTCCAACAAAACCTAATACAGGAACCTATGAGATTTTAGCACTTATTATACCTATATTTATTTAGGTGTCATAGCGCCCTTTGTGACTTTAGCGCCCTATTGGCGGAAGAATAATTGTTACGTAATTCACTATGTGACACCTCATTCGAAAGCTATTTTTATTAGAAATTTAATGCAATAAATAAGATTTTGCTCTAATCACATTTATCTGGGAAATTGAATAAAACAAAAAGGTGCGATGGTTGAGCTATGTTTTGCATTTAAGTTGGTAATATTATTTATTGCACTGAATTACTAATCAATGTAGCTTTCAAATGAGGTGTCATACTTTGAATTACGTAACGATTATTTTTCCCCCAAGTGGACGCTAAAATCGAAATTTGACACAACACTTGGTACTTTCCTTTTAAAATTGTAAGGGTTCGATATATCTCATGATTTTGGCCTTTTTTTTTTTAAATTGCTACCCTTTCTATTGCTCTACTGCCCAAACGGCTCATTTGCGGACACCTGTTTGTTATGACTTTTCTGCATATTTTAGATCATACTACCACCCATTTTATTTTGTGAGACTTTTTTTGAAAACCTTGTATATAGCTGTAACCCTAAAAAAACAAAAGAATGTGGCCATTTTTTTAAAAATTTGAAAAAAAAAAGTTTCTGGAGCATAGAGAGATAGGAAGACGTAAATAAATTCGCTGATTACGAAAATCGACCTCTTTTCGCCAACTTAATTCGTCAAGCTATATATTGATATAAAGGAATACTAGTCAAGTACTGTTTTCGTTTTATTTTCTTATATTTAGCTCACCTACTAATTTACTATTATACTCGAGTAGGTTTGATTGAATTTGTTTAGTGCCTGTTACACCTAGGGGTTTCCGGCTTGTACCGTCTAAGCCGGTGGCGCGAATCAATAAATTTTTATTTACTTCCCTCTACGGCTGAACTGGCCATAATTTGCACGTAGACTGACCATTAACCGGATTTTGATCGATTTTTTGATTTATATAGACTTCTGATAATTTTAATATTATTCTACTATAACAAAAGAACGTGGCAAATGAAATACCGATATGTGTAATCACAACACTTAAGCAGTCAAACTGGATCATGCAATTATATAATAAAACTGCTATTAATAAGCAGCTATTTGAAAGCTGCTTTTTAGAAAAAGCAGTTACTGTTATAACTGTTATTTAAAAATAGCAATTTTGCCCATCTCCAAAAGCTTAAGAATAGTATTTTTAAATTAGTTTTTCACTTCGGAATTTTTTCTCAAAAATCGCACTACTGGTTTTCTATGATGCTATACTACAGCCCGTTTAATTTTTTTGGATAAGTTCTGAATCACCCTGTATATATGGAGGGAGTTATGTGACGCGCTATAGCGGACGTAGCGATTCCAATTACAACAATTCCATATATGGTCATCGTTCGATGTACTGATCAAGTGCTGAGTGGACAATATGCATTTTATTCACCTTAATTAAAATATTGTAAATTCAGATTGAATATAGACTTGTTTCGATTGAGACCATTAGTTTTTGTTCCTTAACTAAATTAAATAAATTTTTTAAAAATACTTTTTCGGAGTTCGGAATTATAAAGAGGGTATAAAGTTAAAAATCGTTACTGACTGAAATAGTCTTAATTTAGCATTAAAGAAAAAAGGTTTAATTTGAAGGTTAATTAAAGGTTATTATGAAATGGTTGTTTATTTTAACAAATTTTGATTATAGTGTAGAAGATCACGTAGTACCTAGGATGATGCATGCAGATGCTCTAAGTAGGTGCCACGTTTTAATTTTAGAAGCGAATACTTTTGATAAAAATTTTATCATGTTGGTCATGTTGGTATTGACAAAACTTTAGAAGCTATTACACTAACTTATTGGTTTCCAAATTTAAGAGACACAATTAAACAATATGTATATTGTCGCTCCCATAAGGTTTTTCCCGGTGGGGCGTGAGTTCTGGGCCACCCTGTATAGTTAAAAAATTAAAAATATACACTTCATCGCATACCTCAAACGACACTCGGTTTAGTCTAAAATGATTTTTGAATAGATCAGGACTATATGACTCTACAAACAAAAACAGGTAACTTAATATTTTGGACTCCTCATTTCTTTGTCCAAAAACACTTGTGGAGACCAAAAAATCGTCGTCGTTCTTCTTTTTTTCCGTTGTTTGTAATAAAATTCATAATTATAGTGGCGTCAAGAATTAAGGTTAAGTTAAAAGAGAGAAGAAGAAAATTATGGTGAAGAATTTCCAATGTCATGTCATGTAGAATTTGTTTTTTAGTTAATACATTTTGTTAAGAATTACGTTGTGTTATTTTATGTATGTCGGCCTTTGTTAAGTTTGTTAAAATCGACTCAGCCGTTTCGAAGATACATGATGTTTTATAGAGAAACATTTGAAAAACTCATCACGTTATTTTTAGAGATACAGCAAACACAAAAGGTTCTCATATTATCCCCGATCTTAAAGATCTGGTATTTTTGTATTAGGTTGATATAGCGGATTGCACAGAAATATGACTTTTTTAGATTCAAAGATTGCAGTTACACCAAGCGGGCATTTGAGAAATTTGAAAATATTTTCCAAAGTCGCCTATTCTTGAAAATGAATTTATCCATAATTTCTCCCTTCAGTGGTGCAATAATTACAATACTCGCATTCCACAAGTTTGTTGAGTACGCTGTTTATTTAAACAACGATAATACATGATTTTACCAACATATGAGAATCTCCCCTTATCCGTGACAATAATGTTAACATTCAGGGTGGCACATTAGTATGGAAAAGCTCAATATATTTGTTATTATAGAAGATATAAAAAAAAACGTTATTACGAAAGGTGTAGATCTTTTTAAGCAGCACGTTTTAAAATTAGTTACATTTATGCAGAGTGTTCCGTCTTTCCGTGGTAGACCAAACTTATACTTTTTTAAATGGGACACCCTGTTTTTAATTCAAAAATTAAAATTAGCTCGTTTTAAGCTTTCCAAAAATATAATATTGTATTATGTTATACTGAGTGGTTTAAAAGTTATGACCACTTTTAAACTAAAATCGTACTAAGTTTAACACTAAGTAGAAACTAAATGGATTGACTTGAAAATAAATTTCAGGTTTTACAACATTGCAAATATCTTGAAAATGTACAAAATGAATATTTTTCTTTAATTGTAATCATACTGCTTACAGGGTGGATCCAAACGCAGAAGTAACATTTCCTCCATTATTTTAAATGGATCACCCTATATTTCATATCGTTACCAGGAAGTATTTTTGAAATACTTTCATTCCTATCAACCATTCTCTATACCTAAAGCTAATACTTTTCGAGATACTTCAATTAAAAAAATTAGAACTTAAAATTGAAGAAAAAAACTTTTAAAACACTCAGTATAACATAATACAATATTATATTTTTGGAAAGCTGAAAATAAGCTAATTTCAATTTTTAAATAAAAAACAGGGTGTTCCATTTAAAAAGTATAAGTTTGGTCTACCACAGAAAGACGGGACAACTCTGCATAAATGTAACTAATTTTAAAAAGTTCTGCTTAAAAAGATCTACACATTTCGTAATAAAGTTTTTTTCATATCTTCTATAATAACAAATATATTGAGCTTATCCATACTAATGTGCACCCTGTATGTAAACAGGATGATTCATATTTTATCTGGGTTAGTTCATAATATATTTTTTTAAACCTCGTAGTGTCGGCATTGATGTTGCATTTTTTTTTCTTTTTTTATTCATAGTTTTTGATTCAGTATTTCTTTTTTTTATTCAACACAGAAACACTTCTTATCGCTTTGGATATGCCTTTAAAGTATGCCGATGCACATAATGCAGTGCCCTTTTACACATAATAATTTTTAAAAGTATAAAATATGTAGGTCTATACCCTGACTAATTTTGAAACTATTTTCATTCTTGTTGACCGAATTGTAGCCTTGCTACTAATTACGCTTGAAGTGTAATGAACTGGTTACACCACAGGAAAACCTAAGCACGAACAATTTAAAACAAGTTATTCATTTAAAACCGTGCACGCAGTACAAAAATACGCTACTATATGCCTACTTAAAGCCTTTAGATACCGGATCGACACTTTTTTAGAGCTCGATCATGTGAATTTACCGAAATAATTACAAAAACATGTTATCACAAGTAACATAGCGGATCTCGTGCGGAGTTCGATACCTTCTCAACCCGTCCTATGGCCCATCTATTTTGGTATTTGTCTATGGTTCTACAATGGGTGGATGCTTTCTTTTGATTAGATGTTGTAACTTGTTGTTCCATCCCTTTACGACATTGTTTGTGCGATGGAGCTTGTTGCTACAGTTCCACGTATCTGGCGTAATGAATCTGGCTATTTTATAGCCACTGCCCCACAAAATAACTGTAGAACCCTGGAAATTTTCTTTAATTCTTCTGGTCTTTACCGTTGGTGATATCAGAGTTACCGAAATTGACATATGAAAATAACTAGAATATTTGACCAATCAGACTTCACCAGCAGTGCAGCCAGCAAGCTGTTCGAATGCAAATGTGTGAAATACATGTTGAAACGGGAATAATATGAATAGAAGTAATGAAAATGAACATACTTGCTACCATTACAAATAAATTATGAATACTAAGTTGCTTAACTAGTAGTTGAAACAATCGACCGAAATCGATTTACGTGAAGTGTATGGAACAATTCATACGGAATTGTTAACAGTTCGAGATTTCGGCGTGAAATCTGAACACTTGTAATTTTTTGTAATTTTGCTTCGTTCTTGAGATATTTTATAAAATATGAGCCAGTGTACCACCCAGTTGCAAGTATTAATTACCGGTATGCCATGAAAAATTAAAATGATATAAGAGGCTTTACAATTTCGCTTTACTAATAATAGAAAAAATGTTCAATTTCGTATTTGATTTTTCATGGTATACTTTGACAAATTTATTACAAATTCATGGTATACTCTGACTGATGACAAATAATGCTTGCAACTGGGTGGTGTACTGGCTTAAATTTCAAAAATTATTTCAAGAACGAAGCAAAACTACAAAAAGATACAAGAATAAAAATAGTTTTAAAATCAATCAAAGTGTAGACCTAAATAAACACACCGGCAAAACTCTTGGACCCCTCGTAAAACAAAATGTAAAATATAAATTAGCAATTTTGTTTTTTTTGAAATAATCACTAATTAATTGTCGCCTTTTATAATGCTGCAAAGTAGAGTAAAAAGTTGTCGTTTGCTTTTAGCACACGATTTGCTAAAATTTGTCAGTTGGTTTTAAATTCGAAAATAAACGGTTATTATTTATTCATCGAAAAATGCCTGGGCGGTCAATTTCGGCTTTTGATAGGGCCAGAATAATCATTTTGCATTCAACAATTGTGGTCAAATCACCAAATTTCAGAAACCTTTGATATACCCAGATCATCGGATATTAGAATTATCCAATTGTTTCAAGAAACTGGAAATGTGAATAGGAGACAAGGTGGTGGACGTCCAAGAGTAACAAGTGCAAAAGAGGATTGCTATGTAGTCAATTTTGTTCGGCGCAAACCCAACATAACTGTCCCAGCCGTCAGAACACATTTTAGACGAACTTATGGAAGGTTAATTTCGGGACGTACTTTTCGTCGAAGACTTGCTGCTTCCAATTTAAGATCTAGAAGACCTTTACGGGTGCCTCGACTAACTAGACAACACATAGCCGCCCGATTTGCGTGGGCTTGAGAGCACATAAATTGGCTTTTACCCCATTGGAGAAACGTTCTTTTTTTTGATGAGTTCAGGTTTGGTTTAACAAGTGATAACAGACGTAGTAGGGTACGGAGGAAACCAGGGCGTGCAGCGCGACTATCTCTTGTTAGAGAAGTTGTTCCCTTTCAGGGAGAGAGCGAGATATAAATTTTAGTACTAAAGTTCTTATTATTTTTTTCCTTCCAGTAAAATACTTGAACATATAAAAAAAGTGTGGAAAGCATTGCAATAGAGTAACGAAGATCAGAAAATTAATTAGAAAATTTTATTTCGTTCCATTCAAGAAAATTTGGGGGGTCCAAGAGTTTTTCCGGTGTGTGTAGTTATTATCATTACAAATTATTATTTGTAAATGTTTTAAAAAAAATAGGAGAGGGTAGCACCTAAAAACCCACTTAATAAATAGTGGGTGGTTTTACCTTTGAAGGGTTATGCAGAATGATAAGAAGTGCCTCGGTGTTAAATTTTAAATAAATCGAAATACTGAATCAAAAGGTAGAAATAATATTAAACTTCAATGCCCTGTATTTCCGAAACTAAGAGGTTTTTGGAAAAAAATTATGAAAAATATTACGAACTCACATTATTTTTACATGCTCTACCAACTCCCGAAATTACCCGAATAAAATCTGAATTACCCTGTATATAAAATTATGTGAAAAACATACATAAAAATATGTATAAAGTTAAGCTATTCTAATATTTTTCAGATTCCTCATAATCGTCCAATGCATAAATCGCCAAAAGTGTGAATATTAAGTTGAAATTTTGTATTCATTTATTACTTTGAATGAAAACAACGTGTTTTATATTTTTCTTAGAAAATAAAATGTTTAATAATGGCACATCTCTGTTGACTTATTATAACGTTTTTTTACTCAGCGGCACCCTGTAAATCAGATTCCTGATTTTAATACGGTAAACTTATTTTTTCGACAACCAACATTTTTTATAAACAACTTTCCTTGTAAAATTTCCACTCGTCAACTCTATCCATGGACACACTGTAGTTTGTCCGAAAAATACGTATAAAAGTGTAATTACATTATTTTACAATTATTCAGGTATTTCAATGAAGGTATCCTCCAACTTACGTACGTCCTATTTGCGTACCTGGTCAAATTTGTCCAACTTGTGTACACGGATTAGGTCACCCCTCGAGTCAGGTAAAAATATTGCGATACATATTCCCACTTGCGTACACACATAAAATAAGGCCTTTTGTAGAATATTCAGAACTATACCGGGTGTGTCACGTCGAGCTTAAACTATCTATTGTGAGAATTAGTCACCTAGTAAGAAATATTTGCTCGAGCCGCCACCGGTCATGGGAAGCCAGTACGCTGAATCATCATTGTTGCGATCCGATATCGATAGTTTTTTTACGTTATCTTTGCGGGATGATTCAACGGAATATTTTTAAAAGAAACAAAGAATGGAAGGATTCATTCTGTGCTTCTCCGTGCTCGGATACAGAAGCCGCTCATGTTTATTAGTTGTATGAAAAACAATAAAAAGTGCTATTGAACAGTCTTATCAGTTTTTTGGGAGATAATTTCTAACACTATACAGTGCATTTCTTTAATGTCCCCCCTTTTATTTTTTGAACGGATCAACTTAGAAAATTGAAATTTGGGATAATGAAACTAATGAATGATTACTACATTTTGAGTAAAATTGACAGATGAAAATTTCAAGATGGCGACTGGGCGCCATCTTGGGAAGTAAATTTAAATGGAAGGGGGGTCTTATGATACATCATTTAAAAGCTTCTAAAAATTCTGTACAACCCTGGAATATAAAGTCAATATCTGCACCTGTTACAAAATGGCGGACATTTAATAATTACATGAATACATCGACGTTTAACGTCATAATTTGAAGAAACAAGCTGAGTTCAGTTTAGAAGATGCTCGAAATGGTTGCCTTGAACTTCTTGACATAAGAACAGCCTATCCGATATTTCACGCCGATCATTTTTGAACATAGTAACGTCGATATTTCTACATATATCTGTAATTCTTTCTCGTATATCCAATATTGAAGCAGGTTCAGTTTCGTACACTTTTTGCTTTAAGTAGCCCCATAAAAAAAAGTCTAAATGTGTCAAATCTGTCAAATGTGTCAAATCATCCTCCATTGAACGAGAATTTGCCATTTTAGAGTTAGTTCACGTGGTACCTAACTACAATGGGAACTAAACAACCGAAAACTAACTGAACATATTTTGAACACTAGGAAAATCGAAAACTAAAGAGAATATTTTGAATACTAGGAAAACCAGAAACTAAATGAGAATATTTTGACTAAACAATTAATGTTGGTTGTCGTACTTAAAAATTTTGGATTTTTTTTTACCAAAAATAACCTGTCAAACCTTATCGGTTTGTTGCGATTGCTATTTGGCATAGAAAAACAAATATTTCTAGAAAAATTGATAATAATTTGTTTGTATTCAGTTAATTATTAAATGTTCCGCCATTTTGTAATGGGTGCAGATATTTACTTTATATTCCAGGGTTGTACAGTATTTGTCAGGAGCTTTTAAATGATGTATCACAATCCCCCCCCTTCCATTTAAATTTACTTCCCAAGATGGCGCCCAGTCGGTCAAAAATAAGGGAAGTTCATGTTTACTTCCCTATACCTAAACCTAATAGTTTTGAAGATATTAAAACTTTTACATAAAACATTTCTGCCTAATTCTCAATTAAATTGGTTTTAAAAGTTGGCCATGAAATTATTCTTGATTAATTGATTATTCATTTTTGTACTTGTACACGGCCAACTTGTAAAACCGAGTTATTTAAGAATAAGACAGAAAAGTAAGTTTTAAGTAAAATTTTTAATATCTTCAAAATTATTAGGTTTAGGTATAGGAAAGTAAACATTTATTTTTTTATTTTAAACAGGGTGTGTATAAAAATTGTACAAAGTTAAACATCAAAAATATCAAATTTCTTATTTTTTTTTAATTGAACCACTCATTTTTTCTATTTTAATGAAATCAGCGGTCAAAAATAAGGGAAGTTCATGTTTACTTCCCTATACCTAAACCTAATAGTTTTGATTAATTGATTTTTAATTTTGGTACTTGTACGATATTACATGGCCTAACTATGTAGGTACGCAGGGTGTACGATCTCTCATAGGAAAATGCTGTGCAATCATAATAGATGGCGCTACTTGTATACAAGTTTGTTATTTTGGTGCTTGTCGAAATCCCTACGAGTCAAATTGGTTACATTGATATACAAACGAACAGACATTTGGTAAAAATTTGAGTTGGTAACTAAGGTATTTGTGGAATTTCAATTTTCGTAAATCTTATTCAATACGAATTCATCGTGCATTTTTCTATTTTCGTAGTTTTTTATCCTAATCGTTGTGTTAAAATATATTGTTTATTATGTCCTTTACGGTGTCACGATTTACGTTATTACTTTAGTGTTTTGACTATTTTATTTTAATATAACTTAATTTTTGTTATCAAACTTGGTGCGTATTTGTCCTGTTGTGTACTCAGGATAAAGTTAGTCGTATGTAAGTAATGCTTTTGGATGTTATAATTTTAATTGTTAATAAGAAATGAAAACGACCTTAGTAGATCTTGTTAGTATTTTGAAATCTTATAACGTCTATTTTACTTTAGGTACCATATTTCTGCTGATAAAGCAGTTAGCGGCGTATGGTTGCAACGTTATTGTTTATTGTTTATTTCTATATGTATGTTTTACCTATTATTTTACCGATTAAAAATAAGTCTGCTATTCAGTGTTTTACTTAACATATTTATGTCATTTACCTATTTTATTTTACTATAAATATATTGGGTTATAGCTACCAAGTTTGTTTAAACTGAGTCCAATGTTGAAACTGATAAAGTTTCACTGATCAAATTGCTTTAAATTTATTTCGTTTAACAATATTAAACTTCATCAGTTTCAACATTAGACTCAGTTTAAACAAAATTGGTAGTCATTCATAACCCGTTTAAAGAAGAATTTCAAAATTCACGCCAATTGATCGGTACCGCCGTCTATTGAAACTACTATTAACAATTAATAGATTGCTATTTATTTTCTTCTTTTTTAAACAAATGATGTGCAACAACAACAGATGGCTCTGAGGATAGAGATTCAGAAATATCAGAACATTTGATTAGATGTAACTTGTTGTTCCATCCCTTTACGACATTGTTTGTACGATGAAGCTTGTTGCTACAGTTCCACGTATCTGGCGTAATGAATCTGGCTATTTTATAGCCACTGCCCCACAAAATAACTGTAGAAACCTTGAAGTTTTTCGTTTAAGGGTAAACTTTCTGGTGACGATCCATCGTTAAAAAGAAGAGTCCTTTCAGGTATTTCGACGTCTGCTGCACATTTTGGCTCTTTTGACTGTCCATTTGCCTCTTGTCTTGTCGATATTGTCTTTTTTTTGCTTGTTATATACGTTAGATTTTTATCCGTTAACAAAGAAGAAGGCTTGACATTTGACGTTCGAACAAAAAAAGAAGACTTCACATTTGACGTAAGAACAAAAAAGAAGAAATGACATGAGATATATGAAAAGATCTCTCTTTAAACACATTGTACACATAACTATCTCTCTCTCTAACCCACTGTTTTCCCTATGACCATTCTAGAACCGGCTTTGTACATCTACTTATATCACTTTCATTTTTACTAACTTGTAAACAATATTATTCCTATTATATCAACTAAAGTAGTAAACAAACAGCCTGTTTGCAAACAGGCCTTATTTTATGTGTGTACGTAAGTGGGAATATGTATCGCAATATTTTTACATGACTCGAGGGTTGACCTAACCCGTGTACGCAAGTTGGACAAATTTGACCATGTGAGCAAATCGGACGTACTCGAGTTGGATATTTTCTCCCTGAGATAAGATGCCCTTCTGCCAACGCTGTTTCCATTGTTGATATGATCGCTGAAAATCTTCAGTTGTGAGGTTCTTGAGTTGCCGTGTCGTTGCTGCCTTAATACCAAAACCCACAAGTGCCGCCCTGAAGCACCATTTTTGCATTTTGAGAATAGGAATAAGTCGCAAAATCGGGCGAACAAGGCAAGAGTTCTGTCACGGTGATTGTAATGATCGTGATGAACTATTTCTACGCTCTTGTGCCAAATTCGGTCAACCAGGGGCCACACGACCTCTGTGACGTCTCAAAACTTCAACGTAGAAACTCACTGTCTGGCCGGGAGGGACAAATTGGAAAGGATGATTTGGAAGCTATCAAGGCAGCCACGACACGGCAACTGAAGAGCATCCAACTCAAGATTTTCAGCGAGGAAACAGCGTTGACAGAAGTGCATCTTGTCTCAAGGTGAGTACTTTGAAGTAGACCACATTGAAATACCTGAATAATTGTAAAATAAAGTTATTAGACTTTTATACGTATTTTCCAAACAAGGTCATTATTAAGGCACTTAATGTAAATATACAATATACTCACTAATTCAAACTGACGAATTGCCTAACGCACAATACTAAATGTTTATACACAGCCATTTGATAAGTTTCATTTTCCATGCAAGTTTCCTCGTCAATTGTCAATTTATTTAAATTATCTATATGGCCTCTAATTAGGTTTAATTGAAAAGTGAATTGCAGTGCAATGTAACAAACTGCCCAAATTGGATAACATGTCTCAAATATAAACCAAGATATTAATGGTACATAAATAATAGTCAATAAAGTATTACTTATCCATTTGGAAAAATAGAAAGATAGATAGAAACTACAATCATCGGGACATCTGATATTTGCATATAGGACCGATGTGTAAACCGAAATTAGTATAAGTATTAAAAAAATGCATAAAATATTAAGTATTAATGATTTTTGTTTTACTCTCCTGTCGCGTTTATTCACAGCATAAATATGCTGCAAAGCCAATATGTGAAATATATTCATAAACTTGTTTAATCTTTGGTTAAACAACATGTTAAAGGCTGCCTAAAACAAAATTATAATGGATTAAAAGTATTTTTCAGTATTTCATTATTTCAAGGAAAAATGTCAATTGGCTTTTCTCTTTTTAAAATGACCACCCTTTCTATTGCTCTACAGTCCAAACGGCGCATTTGCAGACACATCATTATTAAGACTTTTCTGTATATTTTGGGCCATACTACTCCCCATTTCATTTTGTGACACTTTTTAGAACACCCTGTTATATCTATGTCATTTTGTAAATAACATTTTCCACAGTTTTGTACCAAGTTCGGTATAGTAATCAAATCATCAATCTTAGATCGATTATTGTTCCAACAATTGTAAATCCGAAATTTACTTTGTAAAAATAATAATGCCTCCTTGATAGGGCGTTTATTTTTCTATACACCGTTGGAAATTTAATTTCGCATAATAGGGAAAATTAACGTTAAATTCTTAGCCGTCTAAAGTCTAAATCCAGTCTGCAAGTGTACATTTCAATAGAACGTCGCGATCATTTCTAATAAATTTAATTGTTCAACTGGATCGTAGTCCGCGCTTTGGTTTGTTTATATTGATTTCCCTATTATGTGTGAATTTATTTCCAAGCCCGTATGTATGTATATGTTGGAGTTATATGCCGAATTCGGCCAGTGGCCGAAATAATTGAACATATCGCGATATGTCCATACTAGACATGCCAGATGCCGAAACAGTGGTACAATTCGGCATCTGACTAACGTATTTGGACACATCCCGAAATGCCTATATACGTTATAAGCCGATGTCGAACGGAACCAAATCAATTATTAAATTAAACAAATAATTTATTTATAGTTTATTAAACATTTAACATTTCTTATTTAAAATGTTTTATTGAACATTTAACATTTCTTTTTATAAATTTAACATTTATTTTATTATATTATTTATTTTATTATTTATTTAGTATTTTATTTAAATTTATTTGTTACATATTTGCATTTCTTGTTACCACATTGTTTACGACAGTTGCACCGTACAAAACCCTGCGAAGAATTATATTCTTTTGCTGCAATTGTTCGCAAACTGATTTTTTTATCAAGAGATACACCTGATGATGTCAGTGTATTTGTTTGCGAAAGTGTAAAAGAAAAGTAATATTAAACATTTTTAAATCCAATTGTATTAATTAACAACCTTAAATTCATTTCTTGAATATAGTTTTTCCAAAACGCCAGTTGATGTACCAAGTTGGTACAAATCATCTTTTTCAGATAATACAACAGCCAAAACATTACGAGGAGCTAAACGTCCTCTGTCGACATCAGGAATCTTGACTAAAACGTTCTGTCCAGTTTCAATTCTGAGAATTTTAGAGCAAAACTTTTTTGTTCGTTTTAGCTCTACTTACTTTTTAAGCTGTTAACACTTTCAGATGGTTTTGCGCACCGTTATTTTCTAACTCATTTATGGATTGTGGGTCTCTATCATTTGTTACATTATTGATGCTTCCGTCGTTAACTTTATGTAGTAATTCTGTGTCCGATTCATCAGACAATATATATTTTTCACATTTTCACTTGCATTCTCTTGGAGTCTATAAATATCTTCCTCATCTTCTAACGTCTCTACAATTTCAAGTGGTAGATTTGAATTAGTTAAACCATTAATAGGTTGAATGCCAAACATAGCCTCATATGGAGTACGCTGAATGCCTCTGTGAAATGACCGGTTCTTTTTTAATTGCACAAATCTTAATCTCTCTGATCATTTGGATGTCTCATTTTCTTACATCCAAGAAATTAAAATATCTCGTACATCTTGGTTTGTCCTCTCAATAGATCCCTGGCTTTGTGAGTGGCGTGGATTCCCATAAATTATTTTTGCTTGAAACATATTTGCCATACTATTAATTATTTGATTCGCAACTTATTCGGCTCGTTTAGTTTTTAGAGCTTTTAGGAACACAAATTTAGTTAACTGATCTTGGTATTTCATTATAAATTTATAGGGGCCATCCGGTTCAGTTGGCATATCAATTAAATCAACTTGTTCTCTTTTGAAATCCCTCTCTTGTCGAAATTATTGGTTTCACTACCAAACCTTTCTGCTTTGATTTCTTTTTAAGTTGACACGTAAAACATAATTTTAAATATTCTTCAATGACACTTCGGGGAATATTACAGTACTTTTTAGCAATTTCTTTCTCCATACCCAATCTTCTTTTGTGACCAGAGTCCCTGTGAGATTTCTCTAAAATGCTATGTACCTCACTAACATTGCAATAATACCTTATTGAACCTACGTAATCGTTGTTACGTTTCAAAATAAGGCTTTCTTTCTCCCCTATCATTATAATTTCAAATCTATTTAGATTTGAATTATCTTTGCAGCTCAGTTTTTCTTTGAATTCTTTCATTCTCATACTATTATTTACTTGACTTAAAATATTTAAATATTGCTCAGTAGTGGTACGGTGGTAAAATTATTACCACTATTTTTTTCAGTCAACGTAGTGAGTTTTTCTTCAAAAATTATGCTTGTCAACTAAGTGTTTATCAGTCTCCATGGTTACATTAAATTTTACTTAAAGTTCACTTACAAACTTTGTATGAACGATGCAAAACCACTAACAAACTTTAGCGAGCACATTACAAAAATAATTTGAGGTTAGGTTACTTAATGCAACTCCTCCA
The DNA here is from genome assembly GCA_918026865.1 of Phyllotreta striolata. Lineage (NCBI taxonomy): Eukaryota > Metazoa > Arthropoda > Insecta > Coleoptera > Chrysomelidae > Phyllotreta > Phyllotreta striolata. The sequence goes on along the minus strand of OU900097.1, from coordinate 1,314,953 downwards.
TCGGCAACGGCATAGTATAGAGGTGCACATTTCGCGACATGACTAAATTACGTTAGTCAGATGCCGAATTGTACTGTTTCGGCATATGGCGTGTCTAGTATTGACATGTCGCGATATGTCCAATTATTTCCGCTACGGGCCGAATTCGGCGTCCGACTCCAACATATGTACCCGATAGTCATATCTCTTTTTTGGGACATCCTGTATAAACAGTCACTACCTTTTCTGACCCGCTTTTTAAAATAAAAATTGACGTGTCCGAGATCTTTTTCCCCAATTGACAATACAAGCATTTAACGAATTTGTTCCAACCTTTACACTCTCTCTGTATATGAAAATGATAAAAAATCTGATCGTCCCCTTTCCCACTACTCTCCTTGCCCAGATCTTGAACGTGGGGCCTGCGATAAAAGCATGTATTTATCCACTATCCATAAAAATTTGTCTTAACCGATATTACAATAAAGAAAATAAAATTAATGGATTTTACTTTTAAAGTTTTCCTATAATGGAAAGACTTGTAAATAAATAACCTCAGTGTGTAAACTAATACAATATAATATTTAAATAAAGCTGTCATTGATAAGATGAAAATTCAACTTACATTTTCGATAGCAACCAAAGGCAACAGAAAAATGCGATAATATTCAGTTTTCCCGGAAAATAGAATTTTATATATTATTGAAAAAATCAGGCACTGGATAGCACTAAACGCGGCGAGTCGCATTGCAAAAATTGTTCTTCTGAATCTCTCGATGAATTCGTATAGAGTGAGGGACGATATAAATGGCAGGGGATCATCTGAAAATTTATAGTAGATATTTTCAAAAAATTAGTCGAACTGTTAAGATCCAAGTGAGTTTACAAAGTGCATCTATTTGCTTATTCGCAAAAATGAATTTACCTTTGTAATGTTCCGTTTGTAATGAATTTTTAGTCATAATTGACCAACTCGAACAACGTCTTTAGTATAACTGATAAACTTTTGTAAAATTTCCAAAGTTTTTCGAAGGAAAAATATCTTTAAATAATTAATTACATAAATAATAACTTTACAACTATGAACATTTCTAATAGTGAAACTTTTATAGGTTTTAATAGAGTTGTTCATTTAGTCCTAATTACTTAAGTTTTTTAAAGAATTAAAATTTATTCGATTTCATTTTAAATTTAAAACTGCTTTTTATAAAATGTAGAGAGCTTGTTTTTTTAGTTGAATAGTATAAATTGTATTCATAAAAGTTGTACAGGGTGTCCACTATTCGATACTTTTGCCAGGTATCTCAGTTATTACTAAAGATAGAAGGATCCGGTTTTCACATTCCTGTCATACTTTATTATGAAACACACGATGCTACATTCATAATTATCATAGCTAACTTAGATTTTGTCATACAGGGCAAAATTGAAAATACGCCCTATTCAGGCACTTTCTGTATCTCGCTTATTATTTATCCTATCGTTATAAAGAAAACTGCTCTATATAGAGTTATTTATGCTTTTATGATTTTATATTATATATCTATTCGGATTTTTTGTAAAACTTTTATTTTTTATGTTATAATATAAACATACCTTTTTTTTTAATAGGACGCCCTATAAGTTCGTAATTTGACCGCTAGGGGATATAACTTCTATGATGAGATATAAAAGTTGGACTATCCCGGAATGTAAAATGGTGAGTGTAGTGTTGTTTTCAGGTCTTGCCGTGACGCGCACCTCGCAGTCGATAGATATTACTAACTCATTACCGATCTGTCGGGTGGTTGTCCGGCAAGGCTCCGTTACCAGTGGCGTCGTACACTACATCCCTTCCTTTCTTTAAGAAATAAAAGATTAAGTTTTGCAAAGAAATATTTTTTAATAAACATTAGTAAATAATAATTAAAGAACAGAATTGTTTAAACTTTGTAACACTAATAACTAAACATTTTATAAATCGATAAGACAAGTTCCTAGCCGTCATTATTTGTTATTTTCCACTCATTTCTTACTCGTTTCATGTGGACTATGTTCCTCCTTACCTCTTCACCGGTAACATCATTTTTTGCTGTTACGTCGCCCCCATTTTTAGAAATCACCGTATGTGGTGTGGCGTCAAAGGTGGTGTCTAATGTGTTCTCCTTCCGCATACGTTTTAACATTCTTCGGAATAACTATTCGGTTTCCTCGTAGTAGTATGTCGTTCGAAAAACACAGTTCCTGTTGAAATATTATATAAGAATTTGCGGCGCCAGACCAAATATCTTTATACAGGCCTTCTTTTACTTGTAGTATTTCCTCATCGGTTTTTGAGAGCTGTTGTATTTCACTTAGCGAAATAGCTACTGGTGTCGAACTTTCTACAATCTGTCTGACGTGTTCGTCTTCCTCAAATGGGACGGATTTTACATTGGTACAAAGTCTGGAAAGGGGGTCGGCTATATTGCTTTTACTCGATTTGTAAATGACTTTGTAATGATAACACTGTAGACGTAGCACCCACCTTTCTACTCTTGCACATGGTTTGGATGTTGGAGTAAAAATAAACTGTAAGGGTTTATGGTCGGTAATAACCGATATTTATCGAACTAATAAGTTCGAACTCCTTTCCATATAAATAAATGTGGAAATGTTCCACTGCCCAGACAAGGGCAAGGGCTTCTTTTTCCGTCTGGCAGAACTTCTTTTCATTTGTGGATAATGCCTTGTTCCCATAAGCAATTACGTGAGGCTCACCTGAGGAACTAAACTGTATTAAGATGGCACCTAATCCTACTGGACTTGCGTCTGCTATTAATTGTGTCTTGGCTGTTGGGCAATAGTAGCCTAAACATTTGTCACTCGATAGTTCTTCTTTAAGTTTATCAAAAGACATCTGTTGTTCCTTGTTCCAAACTATGGTATTTTCCTTATTGGTTTCTTTTAATGCTCTTCGTAAGGGTTCTGTGATAGTGGCTAAATTTGGCACGTAGTTTCCCACGTAATTTATTAATCCCAGAAAACTTCTTAATTCTGTAGCATTTTCAGGTTTTCTAAAACTCTTAATAGCTTCTACTTTGTTTGGGGATGGTTTGATTCCAGTTCTTGTGAGGATGTGTCCCAGGAATTCTACTTCGGTCGCTTTGAACGTACATTTGTTTACATTTAATAGAACATTTTTTCTTTTCATAGTTTCCATTAGTTTATTCAGCCTGGCATCGTGCTCCTCTTCTGTTTCACCGAATACGAGAAAATCATCTATGAAGTTAAGACATCCTTCGCAATGTGCTATCATTTTTTCTGTTACCTTCTGGTAGATTTCTGGGGCGCAACAAATACCAAACAATAATCTTTTGTACCTAAATAACCCCTTGTGGGTAATAAATGTGGTGATGTGTCGAGACCTAGGTGATATTTCGATTTGATGGAAAGCTTGTCTTACGTCCAACTTGGAAAAGAACCGTGCTTTCCTTAGTTTAGGAAGAAACGTTTTTATCGTAGGTAATGGATGATTCTCTCGTAGTATAGCGCGATTCGCCCTCTTCATATCTACGCAGATTCTTACTTCGCCGTCCGGTTTTAATATGGGGACGATTGGTGATATCCATTCTGAATGTCCCTCAACTGGCTCTATTATATCGCTCTGAATCAATTTGTTAAGTTGCTTATCGACCTTTTCCTCGAGTGGCACTGGTATTCTACGCAAAGGTTGAATAACTGGAAGTACATTATTATCTATTGGAATATCTATGGAAATTCCTTTCATCTTCGGAAAAGGGGTTTTTGATGATTCTTCTTTAATTGCTAGTATGTTCAATCCTACTTGTAACACACCAAATTTTATAGCTGTTTCTTTTCCTAGTAAGTTTGTTTGGCCATCCTTCACGACATAAAACTTTGCATTTATTTCTTTGTTAGCTACGCAAATTTTTGCTTCAAATGATCCCAATAAAAACAATGGTTCTGGGTTTGCGTATGATCGAAATACTTTATCTGGTTTCTTCTCTTGATTAGTAATCTTCACCCCCTTTTTCTTTAGAATTTAATCTATTGCCCATTTCAATGCAATACGAATTTAATCTATTGCCCATTTGCCAACACGCATTTAAGCATTTCCTTGAATGGCATACGAATTTAATCAACACTATCATTGCAATACGAATTAAATCTATTGCCTAATTTTTTTTCAACACGCATTTAAGCATTATCATTTTCCTTCTCATTATAGTTAACCACTTACCTCTGTATTATTGGTGTGATAGTGCCGATAATGTAATATCCAGGAAACACAATACTTTTCACTCTTTTGATACCCGGTATCCTCGTCGCCAAATGTTGTTTTCAGGTCTTGCCGTGACGCGCACCTCGCAGTCGATAGATATTACTAACTCATTACCGATCTGTCGGGTGGTTGTCCGGAAAGGCTCCGTTACCAGTGGCGTCGTACACTACAGTGAGCTATAACTTCTAGAACATCATATGAGTGCTTGGATAATACCGCATAATTTTGTCCTCAGACGTTTTTTCGTATCTGTTATAATAAGAGAGGAAGAGGCAAATGCATTTTTAGAACTTCACATTTTTATAACTCCTGAACCAATGAACCAAATTGAATTCAATTGGTCTCGTTTTAAAGAGGATTTGGTGGTCTTTTCAAAGAAATTGTTTCTTATTCGATTTAGTTTAAAACAAATAAACTTCCAGTCTCTTCTCTTCACGAATTATTCTGGCAATGAGATTTTCTTTCTTTCTTTATTCTTTTGGTGTACATTTCCACGCCATGACAAATGTAGAAAAGCAACTGACAAACTGCTTAACAATTTCGAAATTACAGAGGCTGCGGTGAGTTTTTCTCCGGCGTCATCCAGCTTTAGTTTATTTGTTTTAAACTAAATCGTATAAGATCGTATATACACCGTTGGAAATTTAATTTCGCATAATAGGGAAATCAATGTTTAAATCTTAGCCGGCTGAAATCCAGTCTACCAGTGTTCATTCAACAATTAAATTTATTAGAATTTATCGCGACGTTCTATTTAAATGTACACTGGTAGACTGGATTTCAGCCGGCTAAGAATTTAACATTGATTTCCCTATTATGCGAAATTAAATTTCTAACAGTGTATACAGGGCTTTTCACTGTAAATATCCATTAGAAGTATCTCAATAATGAAAAGACCTAAAAATCTGAAATTTTGGTTATAGCATTTTTTGGATAATTTGAATTGATCTAAAATATTTTCATTTTGATTACTCTTCCGGTTATACCGGAAGTTGACACCAACTTCGTTATTTTATATGTAAAGTGCCATTTTTAACTGCATTTTTGAATTCTATGGCCTTTTTTAACCAGACTAAGACATTTAAAAAAAAAACCGGACACGGAAGAAGACCGTGAAGTGATACGTCCGTAACCAGTGGAAGAACTGTCTAAAAGGCAAACTTGACGACTTTTCCTGATTTCACATGGAACGGATAGCAGTAATTTTGCTGTAAGTAGTGCATGCATGTCATGTCATATAAAGGTGTAACTAATTATTCTTCAGATTATTCTGAAAATTCAGACAGTACGGGTTCAGATTCTGACTCAGAAATTTTAAACATACCAAAAATCGATATTGCACAAGTCTTGAAATCAAACAATAAATTAAAAATGGCCTTACCAGAGTTAAAGAAGGAATAGCTGGACATGATTCCCGTTTTTGAGGGTGATTCAGAATTGCTTCCAAGATTTTTAGAAGTTTGCGAAAAAATAGTTAATAAATTTTATAATGTAGCCGATATAAACGATTTTCAGAATGAATATCTGATGTCTAGTATTTTGGCAAATAAGAGGTGAAGCAGCGGTGAACATTTCATCCTGTACTATAACTAATTGGGCCGATTTGAGAAGCGCTTTAAGAAACACTTACGCGGATAAAAGAGATTTATATACTTTAAACATTGAGCTAACCCGATTGCGACAGGGCAACGAAACACCATTTGATTTTCACAATAAAGTTTAAAATTATCTCAATCTACAAATTTCGCAATTAAGGGCTAGTTGTAATCGTAATGAAATTTTAAGTCTTGCAACATATTTTCGAAATTTAGCTCTAAGAGTATTTTTAAACGGGTTGAGGGAACCATTAGGCTCGCTTATGCGTACTAAAAATCCTGTTTATTTAAATGCTGCTGTTAATATGCTTACGAACGACTTTCAAGCGAATATTGAACTGTTGAAAGCTCCAAAAGGTGGACCCGGAACTAGGAATAATAATTACAGTTTTAATAAACCAAAATTTAATAATAACCAACTACAATTAACGAATTTTCCCCACAATCCTCAAAATTTTAAACAGCCGTTCTCTTCTAATGAAAACCAACCAAGTACCAGTAGAGTGATAAATAATTCCAATGCCGGAAATCAAAACGTATTTAAGCCAAATCCCAACCAGCAATTTCCTAAACCCACTCCAATGAGCATATCTACCCGAAACACATACAGACCCAACTTTAATGGTCAAAATAGAAATTTCTTCCAACGAAACCCAAATCAGCGTAACCACAATTTCACGTTTGAGGAATTGAACAATTTGGAAGAGCTACAGCCTATAGTCGAGCATCCAGAAGATGCCAATGATTCTTTTTTAGAAAAACCAGCCTCGGAAAAAACGGAATAGAAAAGGTCGAATTGTTAAATTTAGTAGATAGTGAGAGTGATTTGCCCCAAATTTAAACAGTTGAATAAAAAAAAATAATAACGCCAAAAAACTTTTAGGGTATTCCTGACATGTGGTTGAAATATGTACATGTAATTTACAAACACCCTGTATATATAGGAACATTTGTTATATTCTTTCACTTGATTTTCAAATATACAGTGCATTTCTTTAATGTCCCCCCCCCCTTTTATTTTTTGAACGGATCAACTTAGAAAATTGAAATTTGGGATAATTAAACTAATGTATGATTACTATATTTTGGAGCAAAATTGACAGATGAAAATTTCAAAATGGTGACTGGGCGCCATCTTGGGAAATAAATTTAAATGGAAAGGGGGGTCTTGTGATACATCATTTTGAAGCTCCTGACAAATACTCTACAACCCTGGAATATAAAGTCAATATCTGCACCCATTTCAAAATGGCGGAACCTTTAATAATTACCTGAATACAAACAAAATAATATCAATTTTTCTAGAAATGTTTGTTTTTCTATGGCAAACAGCAATCCCAGCAAACCGATAAGGTTTGACAGGTTATTTTTGGTTAAAAAAATTCCAAAAAATGTAAGTACGACAACGAACATTAATTGTTTAGTCAAAATATGCTCATTTAGTTTTTGGTTTTCCTAGTGTTCAAAATATTCTCTTTAGTTTTCGATTTTCCTAGTGTTCAAAGTATTTTCATTTAGTTTTCGGTTGTTTAGTTCTCATTGCAGTTAGGTAGCACGTGAACTAACTCTAAAATGGCCAATTCTCGTCCATTGGAAGATGGAGCACCACCCCATTACTCCAGACAAGTTAATGAACTATTTGGATGCTATTTTCCCTCGTCGTTGGATTGGTCGTCGAGGTCCTACGGAATGGCAAGCCTGATGCTCGCCAGATTTGACACCTTTAGACTTTTTTTTATGGGGCTATTTGAAGCAAAATATGTACGAAACTAAACCTGCTTCAATATTGGATATACGAGAAATAATTACAGATATTTGTAAAAATATCGACGTTACTATGTTCGAAAATGTTCGGTTAGGCTGTTCTTACATTAAGAAGTTCAAGGCAACCATTTCGAGCTTTTTTTGAACATAACTCAGCTTATTTCCTCAAATTATGACGTTAAACGTCGATATGTTCAGGTAATTAATAAATGTTCCGCCATTTTGAAATGGGTGCAGATATTGACTTCATATTCCAGGGTTGTAGAGTATTTGTCAGGAGCTTCAAAATGATGTATCACAAGACCCCCCTTTCCATTTAAATTTATTTCCCAAGATGGCGCCCAGTCGCCATCTTGAAATTTTCATCTGTCAATTTTACTCCAAAATATAGTAATCATACATTAGTTTCATTATCCCAAATTTCAATTTTCTAAGTTGATCCGTTCAAATAATAAAAGGGGGGGGGGACATTAAAGAAATGCACTGTATACCTTGAGCCGTCAACCTTGGGTTTTTCCCAGTTTTATCATTTAACTAATATTAAGTGTGGGGCTGGCCAAACACCCCCACATTTATTGGTGACCCCGACAGTCAATTCCCGAAGATTTTAAAGATGCCCAAATTTTAAGATTGTTAGCAGTTTGAGAGTTCGTCAGTAGAAACGACCCAGTGAGAGAGTGTCCGCTATGCCCGATCCAGTCGAGAATCGTCGTGAGTGAGCGCGCCTGAGGTCTGCATATCCCGTCAACTACAGTAAGCAATTTTTCTGTTATATCATTATTGACGCTTTTGATTGACGGATTAGATTGACTCCTTTTCACATTGCAAACCCGGATTTATGGTTCCTTCAAGCAGAAACCCAATTCGTTATTAATAGGATAACATCTGACAAAAACAAATTCCATTTAGTTTTGTCTAACCTTCCGATCGAAATATTTAGCACTGTAACCGACATCGCTTATGATGCACTGACAACTAATATGTACGAAACTCTCAAGAGAACTATTATAGAAAGACTTAGCTTAAGCAACGAAAAGCGGCTCGAAAAATTAATTTCAAATTCAGAAATTGCCGATAGAAAGCCTTCCGCTTTCTACCGAGAATTAGAACGTTTAGCTGGTGATAACCAAATAATCAACCAAGATTTGCTTTTGAGGCTTTGGAAAAGACGTCTTCCAAAGTATGTGGTTATAGCAATAACGGCTTCGAGAAAAATTGACAAAAAAGAAATTTTAGATTTGGCAGATAGCATCCGGGAAAGTGCCCAAACCAGCAGTAGCATTTACGGTATCGATAATACGACTGAAGGGATTTCGTCCTTTAATAAAAATTTAACTAATCTTTCTGAAACATTTCAAAAAATGTTTGAAAAGGTTTTCGAAAAACAAAAAGCTCTCGAATCCGAAATAAATGCAATTAAAAACGAAAATTCGCATAAAAGTCGCGATGATACGCAGTGCAGTTCTTGTAGAGCTAGATCAAAAAGTAGAAATAATTTCGACAAGCGCAAAAGCAATAAACCACTGTGTACTTATCATTACAAATTTGGGGAAGAAGCCAAAAAATGCGCTGGGCCTTCATGCCTCATGCATAAATATTTTAACGGCAGAGTTCAAAAAACGAGTAAGTTTTTCAACAGTTTCTAATTTAGGTGAAAACGTCTCAAAAAGGCTATTTATTTACGATAGAACTAATAAATTGGAATACCTGTGCGATTCCGGAGCAGATATCAGTTGCTTGCCGTTTAAACTATATAAGGAAGCAAAGAAAGTTGACATAGTTCTCACATCGGCCTCTGGACATTCCATTTCAACTTATGGAAAGAAATTGATAAAAATTGATTTGGAATTAAAGAGATGTTTTCCCTTTACCTTTACAGTAGCTGACGTTTCCCGCCCTATTATTGGTGCGGACTTTCTTTTTCATTACGGAATTTTAATCGATATCAAGAATAAATGTCTTATTGATAATGAAACGTCAGTTAAAGCAACAGGTCGCATTTTAGAAACTATAGATATTTCACCTAGATTATTCGCTGTTGAAAATAAATATACCGAACTTTTTAAGAAATATTCCCAAATCTTCTCGTCCCCCGATTTTTTCAAACCTGTAGTTTACAATGTCAAACATTATATTGTCACCGAAGGGCACCTCCCTTGCAGTAAGCCACGTCGTCTAGATCCTAAAAGATTAAAAATTGCAAAAAAGGAATTCTAAACTATGGTTGAATTAGGAATTTGTCGACCCTCTGCGTCCCCAGTCACATCACCATTACATATGGCCCCTAAAAAGGATTGTGACGATTAGAGACCGTGTGGAGACTATCGACAACTTAATTCAGCCACAGTACCAGATAGATATCCTTTAACGCTTCTTTCAGACGTTAATAGCAGGATGCAGAATTGTAAAAATTTTTCTAAAGTTGATTTGGTTAGGGCTTACCATCAAATTCCCGTTGCCGAGGAAGATATTTTCAAAACTGCGATAACTACGCCATTTGGTAGTTTTGAATTTAACAGAATGACTTTCGCATTGAGAAACGCAGGTCAGAGATTTATTAATGAGGTTACCAAAGGACTCGAGTTTGTTTTCGTCTATCTCGACGATCTGATCATATTTAGCGAAAATGAAGAGTAGATACACAAGGCCGGTTCTAGCATGGTCATAGGGAAAACAATGTGTTAGAGAGAGAGAGAGAGAGAGGTATACTAATGTGTTAGAGAGAGAGACAGAGAGAGAGGTGACATTTGTCAACGTGTCTCGACGTGCCTCTGAGTGTATAAGACATCGGGGGGGTCCAACACATTATTAATTTTTTTTTTATTCCAATGGTTGAATTTGTCTCAAAATTTGATCGATTACTTACCTAACCCTAGGTTACATGTATACAAAAATTTGTTGTAATATTTTTATTATTACTGGGTGTTCTGTTTTCTATGTCACTTAGTATAGTATGTCGCGGAGGGTGCAGTTGACGGGGCGGTTGATGTCTTCGATGGCTGGGGGGTGGGGGGTGGTTGGTGGAGTAGTCAGACATAATATAACAAAAAAAAAAGTGTGTGTGTGTGTCGTGGGGGTGACGTCTTCGGTCGCTGGTGGGGTGCGGGGGAGGGGGTGGTCGTTAAATTTATATCTATTTTTTTTTTGGGCGGAGTGCGGGGAGGGGGGTCTTCGATTATAAATTCTGTTCGTTATAAATTCGTTAAACTTATCAGAAATTGCATTTCCTTCAAATGTCGTTTTCTCTTGGTTTTATTTTTTTATCAGAATTTGTAATTCCATGCAAATTTCCTGTAAAAATTTTTTTATCTAAATTAACACCAACAGACATATTCTTCTTTGATAACAGGCCCTATTTAATGAGACGTTTCAGACGTTTATCCACATTGATTGAACAACTCTTCGGAAAAGTATAGTACTCTGTGATTGTGTGTAGTTTTGTGAAAGAAAAGTAAGTAAATTATTAAAACAATGAAATATTTATTAAAAATTATTAATAATAATAATAATAATTATTATTAAAAAAATATTCTAAATTACAAATCTTGTAGATGGATTTAAAAGAAATAAACGTTTCTCTTATAGAGGATAAGCCTACTAAAAAAGTATCAGAATTATCAGAAAACATACCGTATCCAATACAGAAGGCAAAAGTTATCACTTCAAAATTTGGAAAAGGAACATTATTGGAACTATCAGACATTAAGGTCTATCTCCCGAATAGAGTAACCAGCGTTTATGAAAAACACTTAGACCATTTAGTTGAAGAAAAATATTCTATTATATTTCGAGGAGAAGTAGATATATGAAAGTCACATAAACTTTCCTCATTCAAACTTATTCAGAACTAGGTATGTTTAAATTTAAATGAAAAACATAAAATATGTTATAGTAATATTTTTTTAAATTTTTTAGCAACCCATCATCATCGTAGTGCGCCAACCTTCAACACCATCAACGTTAAATTTTCAGAGAGTCAGATTAACACCCCAACATCGTGGGCCATTAATCTTCAACATCATCAACGTTAAATTTTCGGTGAGCCTGGTTCTAGAAATGACAAATTTAAAAAGTTATTTGAGTGTAGTCGATAGTTTTATTAATAATAATAATAATATCGACCCAACATTTTGCATTAAATTAATAAATAAACATTTAAGAAAATGTAATCTTGTGATAAAAAAGTTTAAAATTAATGTAGGGCAAAAACGTAATATATTTAATAAAATGAGTCAATTAAAACGGCTGAGATGTTTACTAAAAACAAAATGCATAGGTTTGGGACTTAAACGGCGCTTTAGCTATAGAAGGGTTAAATGGGAAGATGTTAATGCAATTTTTAATAAAAGAATAAGAACTGGAGTTATTATCAATATAAAACATAAAGATATTTTAGCTTTTTTAAATGATTCATTTTATTTATTCAAAAACAAAATAACTAAAATTTTAAGTACCATGTCATTGTTAAAAGTTAACACGACTTTTTGCGGTGATTTTGTAAAAAAATCAAATGATGAAGAATTAATTGACAGAAAATATTTTAGTACTCCAAATGCTATTATTGATTTGGGAACAAATTTGTGTCATTGGTTTAGGGAAAACGTGATTTATCATATTTTAAATAAATTGTCGGAATTTCAGGAAAAGGATAGTGGATGGGCTTTACGAGAAATTATTTTGTTACAAATTGCAATTAATAAGTTTGACAGTGGTAATGGAGGTTCGTCATACATCAAATTGCCCGATCAAATTCGAAAGAAACACGCTTGTGTCAATGTTAAAAATAACGATGAAGCGTGTTTCTTTTGGAGTGTAATAAGCGCTCTTTATCCTCCCAGAAATAATCAAGAATTCACTTATTCATATCCATATTATAGTAATGTTTTAAATACAGAAAATTTTGAACTTCCAATGAGAATTAATCAAATTTCAAAATTTGAAAAAATCAATATTTCGATTAATTTATATGCTTTAGAATTAAAACAAAGCAAAAGTAAAAAACAAACATTTTTCAATGTATCTCCTGTAAGAATAACAAACAATAAATTGCAACGTCACGTTAATTTACTTATCATAAAAAAATAAATATTTCCCAAGTAAGGAGCATGATGATGATGATGATGATGATGATGATGATGATGACAATATTGAAAGTGATGAAAATGACGAAATAAAATATCATTATGTATGGATAAAAAACCTGTCTAGACTTGTTTCAAGACAACTTTCTAAGCACAATCATAAAAAAATTATTTGTGACAGATGTCTAAATTATTTTTCAAGCGATGAGAAATTACAGAAACCAGTGTTGTGTACGGAAATTAATGATTACAAAATATCTTTTCCAAATTACGATTTTGTTCATTTTAGAAATTACGTATATAAACAAAAATGTCCTTTTGTGATTTACGCTGATTTTGAATCAGTACTAGAAAAATGCAATCAAGTGTTACAAAAAACCTTAAAATATCAAAAACATATAGCTTTTAGCGCAGGTTATTATTTTAAATGCACATACGATGATACTCTTTCATATTATAGAAGTTATCGAGGGGAAGATTGCTTACAATGGTTTTCCAATGAAATTTCTACAATTGCTAAATTTATGGGATTAAAAATAAAAGATGTCAAGTCTATGACAGGGTTCCCTAAAAATAAAGCAGAGGCAACGCATTGTCACATTTGCGAAAAACCGTTTAGTCCCTCGGATACCATTGTCCTCGATCACGATCACTTCACTTCTGAAATTAGAGGTTTCAGTCACTCAATACGCAACATTCAGTTTACGCAACATACGCAACCATCGAGACCTTGGTTATTTAAAAAATTGATATATGGGGTGTGATTAATTTCCAAACGAAAATTCAATCGCACCGAGCTCGCGAAGCTAACAAGGATCCGGCTAGCAAACTGTCTTGTGGCGAAGCCGCCACCGGAAGAAACGGGGGTTGAAAGTGGGCGCAGCCACCTTTCCGAGCATTTAGCGAGTATCACAATATGGACACAAAGTCAAAGAAATTTGAAAATATCACACAAATTGAATATTCGGATATAGACGAAGACAATGAAGTCACAATTGATCAATGGTCAAAATTCGGAACTAAGTGAATCTATATCGATCAAAATAGTAGGAGTAAAAAGAAAAAAGTTGTTTTTATTAGTTCCCTTCGATTGTTGATCGATTTGCGAGATGGATTGCGGCATCGATAATTTCAATATCCCCTTTGGAAACTTGGTAATGATAAATTAATAGTTCGTAACTTAAATTAGATTTGCTCTAGAAATGTCCTTTGTCGGATATTTCAAGCACAATGATAAAAGTAGTTTAATTCTTCCTAACCACAATGCAACAAAAAACCACGAGTCTTATTAGACCTATATTAGACCGGCGATTATTTATGAGAATAATTTTATTTGTCACCAAAATAAATATTTGTCATCAAACAAAATCCTCTGATTATTAGTTTCAGTCCAGAAATTTTTTTTTCTCAGATTTGTATATTTGTCTCCAAACATATGAATCCAAATGTGTAGCAGTCTACATCCAAAATCAACGAATAATTATCGTAACTTATGCCCAAAGAACCTTTATTGTTCAGAATAATAACTGTGATCTCAAAATGATAGATCTGTCACCAAAATAATGAATCTGTCACCAAATAAAATATATCAGACACCTTATTATAATATTAGTTTTATTCTATTTTTTTGTCGCCAATATATTAGTATCAAATAATTCATTTAGTTATCAAAATAATAGGATTTGTTAATTATTTTATAGTTTCCTTTTCCAGGTATAGGTTTTCTTGGAATAGTAATATGAGAAATATAGGTACATATTTATACAGCTCGAATATTTTATCATGGCCGGTGGAGAAAATATTTATGTATTTATACACACACATTCTTAAAAATGTTTTGCATATTATATACAGGGTGTTTCATTGGGAAAGGGCAATATTTTAACCATATATAGAGGTCACCCAGGGGATTACAAAAAACCCATATACTATGGGTCTTGCGCCCTTTATAACTTTTGAATCACTCAGTATATTTTTTTGATATTTGGCATAGATATTCTGTACCTTTAGGATAATTTATTGCCACATTAAAAAATTACAAAATCCAGGTCCGGATTTAGAAAAATTAATAAAATTTGATCGACCCTAAAACAACACCCTATACATCAAATTTTCAAAAATTGAATTTCAAATTTAGAAAGAGCATAAAAAACTGAATGTATTCATCAACTTTTTATTTTCCCGCATGCCGTTTTTCTACCAAAATTTAAACGTTAAAATGTACACCATGAGATTTTTGATCCATGTAAAATGTAATTGAAAAGATTTTAATTAATTTTTCTTTAATAAAACCAAGTTTACTTGACTCTTTGTCAAGTAAACTTCTGAAAATGATTCCAATTCATTTAATAATTAATTATTGATTAAACAATTTTTACATTTTTACATGAGAAAATTCAAAACATAACTAAGTAATTTACTAGCTTTTTACAAAAGATACTGGATTAATGCCCGTATTCGCCGTATACAAATAAGCGAAGCTTAAGGGTTAAGCTTGCTTAACGCTTGTGTTTCGTATGCACCGTATCCACAAACGTTTTTAAGCTTGCTTAACTTTAAGCGGCCAATATCGGCGGCTTTATAAATAAAGCCAGGCTTATTTGGAGATAATAACCTCACATTTTATTCTTTGTTTTGTTTTTTGTCAATATTCGTAAATTTGTCGAATAATGATGGAAATCGAAGACGAAATTATGCTGGAAGACGATAATGATATCTTAGAAATTATCGATTTTGGATTTCCTCGAAGAATTTTTAGGAGGCCCAACTATTTTGAGGAAATGGACGATATAGGCTTCTACAGAAGTTTCAGACTCACCAAACCGACGGCACTATATGTTCTAGAGCTCATTGAAGATGCTTTGGAATTCCAAAACGATTTGTACTCAAAAGTAGAATCTTATTAATAGGTGGTTAGTTGGATCTTACTTTGCAATATAGTGCGCTATGAACTAATTGTTCAAAAAAATTAGGTATATGCCTATTTAAAAACCAATAAATTATGTTCATTAGGAATAAAATAACCTTCTTTTAGAAATAATAGCATAACACCTATAAATCAATTGCTGACCGCCCTTATATTCTATGCCAGTGATGGTCATCAAATCAACATAGGTGTCATTTAGGGTCATCAAAAAAGTTTCAGAAGCCATTGCTAGTAAAAGAAATATATTTATTAAAATGCCGGCAACACATATTGAAAAAATATCTTCACAAACTAATTTTAATCGAGTAGCTGGCTTTCCGCGTGTAATTGGCTGCGTTGATGGCACCCATGTGAAAATTTCACAATAATGTAACAAATTTCAAATTCAAAACATTGACACTTTTCACTGGTCACAAAAAATATTTAATTTCCCTAAAAAATACAACGTTGCGAAGTTAATTTAACGCTTGGCTAAGCCCCGCTTATTATTTTGCGGTACATAACGCAAATATTTAAGCTTGGCTTTATTTTTAAGCGGGCTTAAGCAAGCTTCGCTTAAGGCAGAAAACGGCGAATACGGGCATAAGTATTCGGCTTAAGCCATAATTCGATTATTTTGTTACTATTATTTCGATTAATCGAATGAAAAATGACAGAAGTGACATTTCTAGACAACAAAATTTAAAATTTAACTTAATAAAGTCATTTAAAAAGAAGAAATCGGTTTCATAACCTCAAATAAAACGATTTTATTTGTTATAATTCCTGATTCCCGGTTTTTTCGGCTGAAATTAACGCCTTTTTGGCATTCTACGTAATTACAATCGTGCCGTGAACGTGACCGTTGGAAGTTGTATAGTGAAACTAGCCTGAATCCGATATGGACCGTTGTACCGGGGACGCGAAATAAATCGCGTTATAAGCGCCGAGAATGCTACGAAACCCATACTCTCACATTGCCAATAAGCGCGAATCGCCCCGGTATAGCCGCTGAGCCGCGCTGATGTGGCTCACTTAAGTTTTAAACATCAACTCACCAATAGTTGATATTAATTCTACAAGTGCGCGATCACGCGATTTCGGACCGGCAGCTGGCTCGCGGTCGTAAAACACCAAATATTCATCTAATTAATATCGCTCTTCTCGAAAATTTTTCGCGATTTCTCAAAGCCTTGGTTAAACTTTACTTGTTTTTAAAATTATTAATTTTAACTTATAAAATTCATTTGATATAAAATTTCACTGACAAAGTGAGTACATTAAATATTATCCAATTAATACTTTAATCTATTTAAATTTGATACTAAAAACGGTACATCCATGTGCACCGGTACCTTTGAAGTCGGCGCTAGGTATTTTTTATGCCATGTCGAATTCTGGCTAGTTAGACTATAGCAATGTCAAAGCGAGCTACTAATTTTTCCTTCACGGATAAAAATCAGCTATTAGATCTAGTTAAAAAGTAAGCACATGTTATACAACCGGGGTATATGTTGAATTTCCCGCGGTCAGCCGAACCGTCAAGGGCTGACAGTTCTGACAATTGACAAGGGAGAAGACGCGAGGGAATAGGCGAAAAAAGGTTAGACTCCAGCGCCTCTACCGGTCACTTTTTCGTCCTCCACTGGGCCACTGATAGTTTGTTTACATTCGTTTTCATATGACATTCCATAGGTTTTTCTGAATTTTAGGTGTTAAAATTTTCGTTTTTAAAGTGTGTTAAAGGATTTTGTTAGTTTTAGTGTTGTGTTAAGTGTGTTGTGTTATATTGTTGTTGTTGTTGTTGTTGTTGTTATATAAATTCATTAAATATTTTTAGTAAACATTAGTGTAAACAGTGTATTTTTAGCAAAGGTACCTATTTTTACTTAGGCTTAGTATAGAAGTTAGGCTTAGTATTGTGGATTACATGAAGTATTTAGAAGGGACGGAAAATTCAAAATGTGTTTACGAAGGTGAACACGTTTTAAATGCTGGGCATCTTATATTAGCGGGTAAAACGAAATCCACAGCAACATCCATTAATATTATTGCCTTGTGCCTTCAGTCATCAGCATTGGAGAATGAACCCCATAAAATCGAGGGACTATTTAAACTGGAGAATCAGAGAGCACACATTGAACTAATGGGTTGCTCTTGTAAAGCTGGACAAAGTGGGCGGTGCAAGCATATTTCAGCATTTCTTATTAAATGCACAAGGTGTTTAAGTAACCAAAACCAAAAAAGCACTATCAAGCAAAGTCGATTTTGATATTGATGTTTTCCTTTTTTTATACATATTTCTCTTTTCTGCTTTGTTTTTTTTTTTGTTTTAGGGAGGATATACAAAGTTTGGAAAATATTTCACAAACACAGTTGAAATGGGGTCTAGGTAAATTGTTCGAAAGCAATTGTTCGAAAGCAATTGTTCGAATGCAATTGTTCGAACGCAATTGTTCGAATGCAATTGTTCGAACAGGTCAATTGTTCGAAAAGATCAATTATTCGAAAATTAATTTTTTTGGAAAACGCATTAATATATTATATTTATATTCGATTGGAAGTGCCTAAGTACTGAAAGTGCTTTTACTTATTTCCAAAAATTGCGGTTAAAGGATTAAATTTGTACCTTCTTTTAATGACGTATTCCTAATAATTTCTTACCCTCTTTTCAGATGCATCCATAATAGGTAATACTTGTAAGTAGATTAAACAGGATCATTAAAATAGTAGGATTACCTACATGAAAGTAATGTTTCCAGTTACAAACCCAATTAGGAACACCTAATATTACTCCCACAAAATATTGTCACGCGTTCCTCGCGTAGGGGTCGTACCTCAAGGATTACTTAGGGGTCTTACTCGCTTGGCTTATTGTAGTAAAACAGGATGTATGGATATATACATAAAATTTATTGGGATCTGACAGATTTTTTGACAGGCACCGATACAGAACAAAACAAAACTATAATCTAACTACTTACCAAGAAACCCAACTTGTCATCTCGGCTGACGTAGATGGACCAACACAATGTCCGTTTAATAAGGCACTAGTTTCACTACCCCGAACACACGAAGACACTAGGGCTCACGCTTCCCGTTGGTACTCACACTTAGTACCTTCGTAGTCCGTCTATCGGACTTTACCGCGCGCGGATCAAATCGAGAGAGCCCCGCTGTTTTCGTGTATCCTTGTTTTATTAGTTCGCCGATGACCCAATACGTGATATTTGGCGTATTACATATGTAATACGCCGACCTGCATTCGCGATTCACGGTCGACCGACCTTGCCTATGCAGCATTAATATACTTAATGTAAACAGATATTGTTTCTGTTTACATGTGAAAAATTATTAACAATTGTAATCTAAATTAATTAATGTGCGGCAAATATTATTACGAACGTGAAGTTTATGCTTACAACCCCGATCCGTGACATCCCCCTCCCGTCGCGAGCGGCGTCCCGACGCTACAAAGCCGATGGCGTCACCAGCGGCCGTTTGGGTTAGTCGGATCGGGTTCCCCCGTGTCGTTCTAGTTGAATCACGAATGCTTACATTTCATTTGTTATACCAGTGGGTCATCGACTTTACTATTACTTTTGCCTTGATAAGTTGGGTTTCCTGTTCCTTACGTACTAATTTCTTACATACTAACACTACACCTTGGCGATACAAACAATTCTACTCACTCGCGTCGTCACAACACCGATTGTCTTCTTGTCCCTATGGATCCTCTTCTTGTTCCCTGCCGCTGTCAACCCTGGGGATTGGTCTAAGGTGTCCGATCCCCTCCTGTCTCCGTCCTTGGCCTTCGCTGTCCGAGGCGACGTGTGGCGTCATTGGCTTCGTTGGGTAGGCCTGCTTCTCCTTGACTTTGGTTCTCACTGAACCTGGTGGACTTATGATGGGGGGAGCTACCTCGCACCCCCTTATTGCTCATTTTTGTTGGGTCGGTTCTGTAGTGCCGACCCCTGCTACTATTCGTTTTGGCCCAGCATTCGCTCTGGCCCTTGCGTCTGTGGCTCCGTATCGCCTCTATCGTGTCGTCCAAAATTCTCAATAATTCGTACGCCTCTTGCCCCAACCCCTGACAGCCTGGTTCGCTCGTCTGCCTACGTTCGCGTCTGGCCTAGTGACGGTTGATCGGGTGGTGACCCCTTCTCTGGGTGCTTGCGGGAGTTCTTCTGATCCACGGCTTTCCTCTTCTGGTCGTGACGAGCGGTGTTTACATGTAAAAAAATGCCAAAGGTAGTGCGCCTATTTCTATTTAAACATTTTTTTTTTCTTATTATATAAATATCTATAAAACCCCAATATTTCCCAAAAACACTATTACTTTTATTAAATCTAACACCAATGTTGTGTTTTAAACTCATCCCCGCTTTCCTATAGCTCACATTCACTGCTACTCTTTACTTTTCTTTCGCTACTTCTTCTACATTTTCTCTCTTTGTGAGTGGGCATCTCATTATAACGCGTCCCTGCAGCACTTTCGGACTCTCAGACACCGGACTTTATTTTAACCGCGACACCAAAATATTAACCTGGGAAGGCGAATCTTCAGCACCCCTTGGCACCATCCTCCAGATTCCCCTTTCCCTTATTATCAACGCTCTCGTAACTTTTCATACAATATTCATATAATCGCATCTCATAAAATCAAGTATATCGCATTCTCCATAACGCGTCACCATAGACACTCGACTTCACTTTATCATCAACATTAAAACCTGGGAAGGCGAATCTTCAGCACCCCTTGGTACCATCTTCCAGATTCCCCTTTCCCTATAACCATTGCTGTGCCCGCAGCACAGACATAACTATTATCATCAACTCTCATTAAATATTCGTAAAATCGCTTCTCATATAATTATCTATCATGGTCTCAATACCATATTTTAATATCATATCTTCTCGTAAAATCCTTATTCCCTAAAATCGCATAATCCGTCCTATTCCCCGTGTCTCCTAATTGCTTGCAGGACGCTAATACCACCAATAAAATCACCTTTGCTTTCTGTACCCACTCTTTTCCATCGTTCATTAATATTTCTATCATCCTCTCTTCCAAAAAAAATATATACTATTCCTTAAGCGGCGATGAGTTTATTCCTCACGCTGCGTTCATCCTTACATACTATCCATTCTTCCTTACATCCAATAAATCCTAATCCTACTTATATATTTAACCTAATGTGTACTTGCCTTTTATTCGAGGCTGCGCAGCACGCACTCCATACCTCGTCCCGGCTCCAGTTTTGTGCTCGGTTGTCCACCCACAGCACCACGCACATCTTTCTCCCAAAATTTCATTGTCTCTCCTTCCTTTTCTCATGCCCTTGTCGTTCTTCAGGAGCTGTGTGTTCCAACTCTGGTCTAAAGACCGAACCTCTTTGACGTGAGTCGCCTGCGGCTTGTCCAGGTCCTCCATAATTTGGCCTTCTTTAATTCTTGCCTGGCTTATGTCCTTTTGGTGCCCATAGTTTCTAGTCTTAACCACCTATATCTCCAAGTTTCACCCTAGATATGTACCGCATACGCCGACCAGCAAGTCGGTATCAGGTCAGATCAACAAACCAGCAATAAAAAATATTAACATGCGAATAAAATAGAATAAAAAAATGGAAAAACAAATAAAAATCACACCTTGCAAATATGTATCGAAAATATCGTCACTGTCATGTCAGATCCAGAATCCAAATATACCCATTCAAATAAACCAATTAAAGCCGATGTACGTCCCGGACAGAACAGATATTCCTGTCTTCCCTCGCTGCTTCCAGTGCCTGCAACTTCCCTGCAAGAGGATACTACAAGTGCATACGAGAAATTATGAAGAATTTCTCGACGGTTCGTAGCACACCGGCGCCTCCACCATGTCACGCGTTCCTCGCGTAGGGGTCGTACCTCAAGGATTACTTAGGGGTCTTACTCGCTTGGCTTATTGTAGTAAAACAGGATGTATGGATATATACATAAAATTTATTGGGATCTGACAGATTTTTTGACAGGCACCGATACAGAACAAAACAAAACTATAATCTAACTACTTACCAAGAAACCCAACTTGTCATCTCGGCTGACGTAGATGGACCAACACAATGTCCGTTTAATAAGGCACTAGTTTCACTACCCCGAACACACGAAGACACTAGGGCTCACGCTTCCCGTTGGTACTCACACTTAGTACCTTCGTAGTCCGTCTATCGGACTTTACCGCGCGCGGATCAAATCGAGAGAGCCCCGCTGTTTTCGTGTATCCTTGTTTTATTAGTTCGCCGATGACCCAATACGTGATATTTGGCGTATTACATATGTAATACGCCGACCTGCATTCGCGATTCACGGTCGACCGACCTTGCCTATGCAGCATTAATATACTTAATGTAAACAGATATTGTTTCTGTTTACATGTGAAAAATTATTAACAATTGTAATCTAAATTAATTAATGTGCGGCAAATATTATTACGAACGTGAAGTTTATGCTTACAACCCCGATCCGTGACAATATATAAAGGGGAGGCTCATAGAGTTGTATCCATTATCGTATTCGATACCTAAAGTATAGAGTCGCAAGTTAATATTATTGTTAAAATGGAGTTTGTTACAAGTGAAAAAGGAAATCGCAAGTTGGTATTTTCCGGTTTCATGTTTGTTAAAGACAAACAAGTCGGCACCAAAATCTATTGGAAGTATGAACACTTCCATACCAAAAAATGCCGATCGCGAATTATAACCAACCAAGATGTTATAGAAAAAGGATCCGGAGAACACAATCACGGTGGCGAAGCTTCAAAAGTGGAAGTTTCCAAATTTATGGACAAAGTACGGGACTGTGCCAGAACTACACAGGATACGCCACAGTTTATAATTTCGTCGCAGGCAACAACAGTGAGTGGATACTCAGCAGGAAATTTACCGGAGATCAACAGTATTCGTCGGACCATTCGGAATATTCGAAGCAAAAATGATGCTGCACCTGCTATTCCGCAATCCAGGTCAGATATTATTATTCCGGACTCATATCGCAAGACGGAAAACGGAGAAGTTTTTCTTCAGTATGATTCAGGGGCTAGCGATTCAAGAATATTAATTTTTGGATCACAGCAGTCAGTAAATCTTCTGAAGAGATCAAAGCATTGGTTTATGGATGGAACATTTAAAACCGTTCCCCATTTATTTGCACAACTGTACACTGTTCATGGCTTAAAAGACAATTATGCCATTCCGCTATTATATATACTACTTCCCTCTAAGACGGAAGAAGTGTACACAACAATGTTACAGCAGATAAAGAATCTCTGTCCCAGTGCTGCGCCGGATTCAGTCATGATAGATTTTGAGAAGGCGACGATGAACGCCATATTAACAGTTTTCCCAGAAGCCGCTATAAGAGGATGTTTTTTTCACTTTTGCCAGTGCATTTATAGAAAACTGCAGTCATGTGGACTGAAAAATCGATACAACGATCCCCAGTTTTCTCTGAACATAAGAATGTTCAATGCACTGGCATTTGTCCCAGTAGGATTTGTTGAGGCTGCCTTCGACCAATTAAACGACTCAGGTCTAATTCCCGTAGAAGCACAAACGGTTTTGGATTATTTCGAGGATACTTGGATAGGCCGTCCAGACAGAAGAATGAGGCGACGGTTACCTGTATTTCCTCACGCTATGTGGAACTGTTTCGATGGTGCTATTGCAGGGTTACCAAAAACCAACAACTCTGTAGAGGGATGGCATAGATCTTTCGAAAGCCAGATATCCGCTTGCCATCCAAGTATCTGGAAATTTTTAGATGCTATTAAGAGAGAACATTCGTTAAACGAATTAAAAATAGAGCATTTTATAGCAGGAGTACCTCCATCGACTCCGAGAAAGAAGTATAAGGATTGTGCCCAAAGAATATTAAATATAATTGCAACTTTTGACGAAACAAGAGTCGAAGAATATCTTCGAGGCATAGCCCACAATTTAAATTTTTAAATTGTACATAACCACATTATTTTGTATATTTAGATTGTTACTTTAGTTAATTGTTAAATGTTACTTTGCATTAAATCTGTTTCTATTATTTCTATTACTTCTATTTTACTTTCTTATTTTTTATTTAAAAATCAAATTATACCTACAAATATTACCTATTATGGATGCATCTGAAAAGAGGGTAAGAAATTATTAGGAATACGTCATTAAAAGAAGGTACAAATTTAATCCTTTAACCGCAATTTTTGGAAATAAGTAAAAGCACTTTCAGTACTTAGGCACTTCCAATCGAATATAAATATAATATATTAATGCGTTTTCCAAAAAAATTAATTTTCGAATAATTGATCTTTTCGAACAATTGACCTGTTCGAACAATTTACCCGTTCGAACAATTGCATTCGAACAATTGCGTTCGAACAATTGCATTCGAACAATTGCTTTCGAACAATTTACCGGCACCCGTTGAAATGTGCTTGGTCGACCCAGAAATTAATTACCAGGGAAAAATACAAACCAGTACCAATAAAAGAAATGCCTTGTTTGGTAAATAAAGTTCCATCATGCAATATTCAAATTAACAACTATGAAGTATTAAACTATTTTTGTGCTAACTTGCCTCAATCAGCAATTTCAAAACATAGGTATGTATAAGTGTGAAGTTTTATATTTTGCAGATTATAACTATATGTATTTTAGAGCCGGTAGAAGACATTTTACTGATAAGGATGATATTCTGGAGGAAGTTAATTCGGGTAGGTGTATAAACAAAATACTGGACAATGCTTCCCAATCAATTACAATGATGGAGATATTTTCAAAGAAAATTGCTTTAAAAGATTGTTGCAATGAAATGTTTCAATCATTGTGTTCCGAAGATATTGATTCGATAATGAAAGCAGCACAACATAGTCCAGAATGGTTGAAATATAGAAAATTTAGAATTACTGGAAGCCGTTGTTATTCTCTGTATACTTACTCAAAAAATGACTGGGAGACTAAAACGATAAAATATTTTTACGAACATTCTTTTAATAATAAGTTCCTTAAACATGGTTTAAAATGGGAGTCACAGGCAAGCACCGTTTTTAAAGATGTAACAAAATCGGAAGTATTTGAATGTGGTATGGTTGTAAGCCATTCAAACCCATGGCTTGGATTTTCTCCTGATGGGGTAATTATGGAAAATGATAAACCACATCAATTGTTGGAAATTAAATGCACTTTTGAAGGTAATAAAACAACTAATGTAAAGTAGGTAGTAGTTTCTATTAACTAATATTTTACAAGGTTGAAATGGTTTATAACAAATACATTATACAAATTTATTATACAAAGGTTGAATCAATTTATTATAATGAAACGCCGTAATTTTATAGGAAAACACTTTATTATCACAACACCAATAATCGCCATTATAATAGGTCGCCGATATTCGCCGTTCGCCGAATTGTAGTTCGCCACGCCAACGCCGGCTTGACACTGTCCTCCCTACCTCCCCTTGCCTAGCGCGCTTACTCGCCTTAAGCCACCTTCGCCGGGTCGTTAGACGTCACACACTAGACGAATCATATTCCGCAAATTTCTTTGTCGGTTCATTCGGCCATCCTGCAAAATTAAATGTCCTCATTAATTTATCAAAACCTCGCCCATACATTCGCCTATGCATTTGCCCGCCAAAATCGTTAAGTTCGCCTGCTTAAAATATTCGCCCAAAACACACAGTACATTCGCCTAGTTCGCCTTGTCAAAATTCGTCAAGTGTGTCGAGTTATTTCGCCTGAAACTCTCGCGTAGTACGCCTAATATATTCGCCAAATTCGTCTCGCCAAGTTCAGTACTTTCAACGAATCGACCGCCATGATCGTTTTACACCGTTTGTACCCTTTAACGCCCTTTATCGCCTCGATGACATATCGATCATTCGCCAGATATTTTCGCACTCGATAGGGTCCGTCAAATTTGTTAACCAATTTGCCGCCGACGCCGACGCCCCTTTTTCGGTAGTCGCCTCCCGCCAGAGTACCAAATCACCTGGATTGTATTTGTTCGCCATTTTACACCTTCATCAAATATCATTTTCACCTCGTTAGCCGCCTGGTTTACATTCACCAACGCCATTACTCATTACTCAAACACTTCACTCAGTTCACACTCTCACTCATTTGATCATTCACACCCTCACTATCGATAAGACTCGACCGACACCGCTCGGGAATCTCATCGACATCGCACACCATTCGCTCACCTTAGTTAACGCCAACAATTTCACGTTTTCCGCCAACGTTTTTCGCCAATTCGGAAGTTTACGCCCAACTTTCCGCCACATTCGACCCAATCATCGGACATTCTCATTTAGAGTGTAACCTGGCACTTCGCCTTAGTGCATTCGCCTGACTTCGCCTAAGTCTATCCGCCTCGCCCCGCCTGTTACCCTGAAGAGTTCGGTCGTCACCTCGCTCGTTCAGGTGGATGGACTGCTCAGTTGAATCAGCCTGATTCGGGTTTGAATCCGCACGACTCAACATCGAATTCGCCAAGTTCGAATACGCCCAATTCGAATCCGCCATGTTCGAATCCGCCAAGTTCGCCAAACGCCTGTTAGAGCATTCAACATCCAATGAGACATTCGCCACGTCTCCTTGACCATCGCCGGTCTGACCTCCGCCGGTCTAGCCTTCGCCGGCCCGCCTGTTAGTGCTGATCAGCTCGCCATTCGCCAAGTCGGTTACTCGTCCGTGATTATGTGAGAACATTGAGTGAGTAGGAGAGAAATGCATGCTAGAGTTGATGGTGTTTTCAAAACCCCAAACAACGTCCGGCAGCTTCTCGATCCATCTCTCTCGCTCTCAATGGTCGCAGTTGACACCTCAACTATCGTCCTATTGGCCCTTCCGCCTGACCATTCGCCATAGTAGTCGCCACAGCATTCACCACACATGCCAAACGCCTTTTCCGCCGAAAACGCCTGAACTCTGCAATAGCAAACACCTTGCTCTAGTCAGAGATCAGTCGCCGTTATCGCCTATAGTCGCCTTCGCCAAATAGACCTAATAATCGTCATGCGCCATATCGAAAGATATCGCCCGCCGCCTAATGGGATGCAAGAAGACTTCGCCCCGCCTGTACTTACCTCTTGCAAACCCACAATCGAGAAATAACGCCACATATTTCTCAACGAAGCGCCACCTTCGAGGAAACTAATAAGTTTCTTCGATTAACGCAAAACGCCATTTAAACGCCAGATAACGTTTGACCGCTGGATGACCGATGTCATCACGATGCTTCCACAACAATCCAAATTTCGCCATAGCCGGAACATACAACCTGTCGCTTTTCACCGTTTAGCGATAGGGTCGCCCTTGCTTGAATTTATAATGCGCCTGGACATTCGCCGGTACGTCACCAGTCGCCAACAACCTAACAATCACCTGCGCCTTAGGATCTTGTAATTACACCATTAGAAACCAATCGCCTTCATCCATCTCGACAATGTTAACGCCTATTGTCCCGACAGAAGGGTTTCTGCTTAACGCATCGCCTATACGCCTATCGCCTATACGCCATACTCACGCCTGGTCGATGTTGTATCTCCATTTTCTACTCCTGAATCACCAGCTACCACCTATCTCTTCGAAGCACCAATTCCTTTTTGAGCAACGCCGCTCTAACCGCCACAGTCTTTTACTTTAAAGTAAACGCCCACCAAATACACTTGAAATCGCCTGATTTACTTATCCACCACCAGTGTTCTCAGCTTTCAGCTGTGATAAATCTGCTCCTGCGCCGTAGTCGCCCTACTAAAAATGCTACCGACCTAAGAGATTATCTATTCGCCGATTGTACTAAGACGCCTGATACGCCCAACTTACTAGCATCTGCGTGAAGTTCAACAGCCGCCTTTCTGTCGTACAGCGCCCAAATTGGTCTGTCTAATAATTACGCTTCTAACACATCAAACGCATATTGTTCGCCCGCCCGTCGTCATTCTACACCCATTGGTCAAACTTGTCAGTGGTTTCGCCAACACCGCAAAGTTTAGAATATTTTCTCAAGGTAACTCGCCAGCCCTAAAAACTGTCTAACGCCATGGACATTTTTAGGTTAAGGAAAATCTTACACCGCCACTGTTTTACATCGCCCAGGTTTAATGCCCGCCGCACCGATCTGGCAACCTAAACACCCAACTCTTTGCTGCAAAAACGAGCACCTCCCACATTTCAGCTTTACGCCATTTTCTGCACCTACACCAGCACCAACACCAATTCCAATAACGCTGAACTTTCATTTTCACTCGCCGTGGGAAGTAGAAGATCATCTATATAAACCAACACCTCACCGTATCGTAAATACAATACCCGCCATAATCTGCTCAAATTCTGAAATCGCCATTCCTTTCGGAACAGGCGCCCATGGGACTCGTACACGCCGATTCGCTTCCTCTTATTACGTCTACCGCCGGGAGATTTGCACCTTTTCTCGAACCGCCATTATCGCAAAACTTAGTACCTGAAAAGAAAAACCTGAAACCAAAAACCTGAAACTAAAAACCTGAAACTAAAACACAAGATCACCATCGCCGTAAATGCACCGTAATATCGCCTATTTCCCCGCCGGTAAAATGCATTATACCTGATGTGATTTTCCTTACTTTGACGCCAGTTCGTTTAATCCCTCCTTCAGCGACTTCGCTGGACAGACAAATTTCCGCGCGCCAAATGAGCCACGCCTTGCTCCAACTATCTTCTCCGTCGTCTAAATTATTCGCCTTAATTGAACTAAAAAGTTCGCCTATTAAACCCGCCAGGATCTTCACGATTGAACGCCCAATCGGAATTTCCTTTCGCCCCATGTAAAATTTCGCTCCTCTCACGCCTCCTGAGAAAGTAACCTTCACCTGGTACACCGCCTCGGGCGAGAGTAATACATTATCCGCCAACAACATCCTGCACCTCGAGCTCGGCACATTAAGAGTGATCCGCCTCATAAGCTCGTTGATGTCCGGCTCTTCGGTGGGATACGTCTTACCGCCACGTACCGCCATCGTAACGCCCAATCAATTCCTACCACAAAAGTGGTTCAACGCCAACACCTGAGTTTCGAATGATTTATCCACCAAAATCTTTTCGAAAATTACACGCCCTTACGCCGTGACAACGCCCCATCAAAGCCGCGCAGCGAACACCACGCGCCGGCGATGCTCACCTTCTCGTATCTGCTCACCTAAGCGCCTTATCGCTTCCAAGAAAGAATTTTCTGGTTTCTAGTTGCTTTCGGTCTCCAAATACGCCATTACTTCTTCGCCCTGTCGCCACTCCGAAAATATTGTAAGCCAGTCAGAAATTTGTTGTACAACGCCTTTGTAAAACCAATCCTGCCGCCTTCACCATTCACTAACATCCATTCTCGCCTGTAGTTCCTTCGGCAAGTCCACGGATCTTCGCCCGATCGTAGATAGCCAGCTTCGCCTGATAGTACGCCGTTATTCGCTCGGTTAAATGCTTGCGCCTGGTCAAACACTCCTCGAGGACTGCGCCATAGTCCCGTTGTCTGGTTTCGCCGCACCAACTAATCCCACTTCTGATATGAAACGCCGTAATTTTATAGGAAAACACTTTATTATCACAACACCAATAATCGCCATTATAATAGGTCGCCGATATTCGCCGTTCGCCGAATTGTAGTTCGCCACGCCAACGCCGGCTTGACACTGTCCTCCCTACCTCCCCTTGCCTAGCGCGCTTACTCGCCTTAAGCCACCTTCGCCGGGTCGTTAGACGTCACACACTAGACGAATCATATTCCGCAAATTTCTTTGTCGGTTCATTAATCAATTATTGATTCAAGCTTATTCACACTTATTTTTTATTTTAGGAGCAACTAAGAGTATAGCCGAGGCTGTAAAAACCTGCAAGTACTTAATCGAAGAAAATGGAAAATATAAATTGAAAAAAAAAACATCAATATTACGGACAGGTTCAAATGGGGATGGCAATTTTAAATTTAGAAAAAGCAATCTTATTTATATTTGCTTCTTTTGATGATTCTGGGCTAATTGTAGAGGTTGATTTTGATTACGAATTTTCAAAAACAATGCTCCTAACTCTAAAAGAAAGATATTTTGAAAATATGTTACATGTATTATGTACTCGGTCTGATTTGTAATAATAGGTCTCCCTAACGATTTTTTTTAAATAGTGTATGCTTTATGTCTGTGGGTTTTATTTGTAGCAGTCTTGTTAGCTTCATTCTTCATTCATCATTGTTAGCTTTGTTCTAGATAGATCTTTGTTCTAGTAGATTACGAAACTGTATCAAGTAGTCTTAAAAAACGGTAACTTTATCTTAATATTTTTATTTTAAATTTTGATGAGTACTTCTAATTATTTTTATACACTGTGCTTCATTCCCGATCGCAACATAGGTTATATATAGGCCATGGGTGCGATAAAGACAACTTCCATTAGACACCATTGTATACACATACATGTATACATATATATTTCAATGTTAGACACTCACAAAGGAAAAAGGAAGAGTGTATTTGTGTCATTGCAATTTTTCACTCTGACAACTGTTATTTTATTAATCCTTCTTTGTTCAACTCATAGAAACGACCATGTTGCGATCTGGAATAAAGCACAGTTTATACAATCTATCTGAAGGTCCATTAAAAAATTAATAAAGTTCTATAAAAAGTGATTTTCTTTAATTGATTACCTTAAAAGAATAAAAGAATGGAGACGGTTTTTATAGGTATTTTTATTTTATAGTTTTAATTTCACCGAAAATGCCATTCGGCGGGTGTGATGATTATACAGGGTGATCCAGAACTTATCCGAAAAAATTAAACGGGATGTAGTATAGCATCATAGAAAAACAGTAGTGCGATTTTTGAGGAAAAATTCCGAAGTGAAAAACTAAATTAAAAATACCCCGATATGGGTTTAGAATTTTATGCTCTATATTCCCTTAAATTTTTTCGGACAAGTTCTGAATCATCCTGTATTTCTATATAAACTAATCTGTAAAATATCTATGATCTGCCAAAATAGAGGAAGAAAGATTAGTAATTCCACAAATAATAGTAAAAATGTCCTTTACATAAGGCACTAAAGACCATTTCAATTTACCTGATAAAATATTAAAAATTTTGATTCTCTGATTGAACCTTTCTATGTGAACCCTGGCAGAGGCTATTTTCGCATTATAAATAGTTTCAGTGGCCGATAATTGTTTTTGCTGTTTTAAAAATGGGGGTCGAATTAACTCAATTTGATTAACATTACAAATATCATCAATTAGAAACCCCTTATCTACCATTATAGCATCTTCTTTAGGTGTTAACATTGAAATCAAATTACTATTTTCAAAGATACATTTATCCGATGCTTTACCTCCATAAGATTCACTAACAAAAGTAATTAGTCCTCCAGGCGATACACCTGTCATAAATTTAACAGTTAAGTTAGATTTATAATAGGAGTAGAATCTACAACATAAACATTTTGGCTTTTGAATTAAAATTTCCGTACAATCTAGCACAATCCGAACATTAGAAAAGTCTTTAAAACACTTGGGCATATTATTTTTAATTTCACTACTGTCTGGAAAGTATATTGGAGCTGCCAAAATTTTACTTAAAACCGGTATTAATTCTAAAATATAATCTCTACATAATGGTGGAGAAATGCCAAATAGAACAGCCAATGTGGCATATGATAGGTTGGTTTTTAGTTTTGTCATCACAAGGATTGTTCTATCTTTCAAAGATAAACGATGTATTTTTTTTCCAAATGTACTTTCTCCAGCTGATGCACTAAACAGTTTAATAATTTAAAATTGTTTAGACCAGTAAAGCTATTAAGTGCGGACTCAGTTTTAATAAAGTGGCTTAATGTTAATACCTCATGAGTATTAACTTGTAGACCAAAATCTCTAACACTTTTTGGGCCACAGTAGTTGGGTTGTGAATTCAACAAACTTATTAATTGTTCTGCAGTATGCATTTCCTCTTCTGTATGTCCCAAACCAGCGTCCTCCTCATTATGTATGCACTTTTCAGCCACTATTATTGGATTTTCCACTTCTTCTTGTAACAATGTTTTTTTATGTTCTCGATTTTCTAACCTTAAACTTCTAGAAGAAGGTCCAGGTTGATCCTCGTCTCCCAAAGGTAACTTCCTAGACGGTACTGCTATAAATTTTAGTCGATGTAATTTAGAGCTGTCTCCTACAAACAAAAACTATTAATACAGAAATCCAAAAAACAACTGAATACTAACCTCTATTAAAGTAATCGTTTTCAGAGAAATGCAACGAACATACTCTCATGTACGGACTCACAGGCTTTCCAATTTTTAATTTCCTTATCCATTCCTCTCTCCGATCAACAGCTTCACGTTTTCCTAATTTAGTTTCCACCAAAACACGTTGTCCTTTTTTAGGAAATGTATGAAAACTAAGTTCTTTATTTACTTTTACCCAAGAGGAACACATGGGAACGCAACAGTGATGGTTCATTTTGATAAATTAATAAATTTTTATCAATGTAACAACTTTAAAATATCACACACAAACAGAAACCGTAAAATCAACGTATGAATCACATATGTAAACAGAACATTAATGGCCCACTGGAAGCTTTAAAAAAAACTATAGGTGGCGTATCGCTTATTTTGTCTTGCCTATTGATTGTTTTTTTTTTTTTGGTTACTTTGTTTTACTTTATTTGGAATGTTGGAGTTTTCATGAAATAAATGTTTTATTTTTGAGTGGAATGAGTTATTTTATTGAGTATATAACATCTCAGAAGCGGGATTTGATGCTGACTAGCTAAAGAACTGTGTGACTGTTTGGAATTAACCATAAATTTCGTTTTTTCGAACTGTGTGACGAGAAATAACACGTGCTATGAACTTTCGAACTGAATTCTGAGTGAATTTAAATTGGGGTGAACGATGTCTGAGCGTGAAGCTACCAGTCGATTTTGTGACGGAGGTGCCGAGGAAGAAGACAGTATGGAGGGAAACCACTTTGAAAGTACGGTGGGTGAGGATAGGGTTCCTCCAGGAATGAACAGTGAAACCGTTTACATACAACGTATGATGGACATGATGATTAGTGAAAACAAGCGAAGAGACGAAGTGATGATGCAGTTGCTACACCGGGTGACTTCTCTTCCTGCGAGTCCTGTAAGCTCCGGGGACGCTGCGTTTCACATCATGCCGAACGTATCGGACGTTATCGGGAAGTTTGACGGGGATACCGACGTACCAAAAGCCGCACAGTGGTTGAAGAATGTGGAGACGAGTGCGCGATTGAATCGTTGGCCGGACAATTATACGTTGGAGACGGCTAGGGCGCAGTTGACTGGTCCAGCAGTGTATTGGTTCAATACGAAAAGTTCTGCGATTAGTACATGGCAGGATTTTAAGACGATATTTAACCAAACTTACCGACAAGCGGAGGGACTGAGTGAAAGATGGAATAGAATGCAGGCTCGAAAGCAGGGAAAGAGTGAGTCGGTGATGTCTTATTTCTACGAGAAGATCGATCTGTGTGAGCGGTTAAATTTGGTGTTGGGTCCATTACGCAACAAAGTGTGTTGTTGTTATTTGGATGACGTCATTATACCTGCTATCAACTGGAAGGAGCTTATGAGTCGCTTACGGTTGGTGATGGTAGCTTTCCGAGAGGCAAATTTGACCCTCAACATAAAGAAGTGCGAGTTTGGAAAGACGCAGATTAATTTTCTGGGTTATGTTGTTAGCGGAAAGGGATTGCAACCGGGAACAAAAACATTGCGTGCCATTGATGAATTTCCCGAACCGAGGAATGTCCACGAGATACGAAGATTTCTGGGATTAGCCGGATTCTTTCGACGGTTCATACCAAGATATGCGATGATAGCCAAGCCGTTGACGGATCTCACGAGGAAAACGACACTGTTTACTTTCGATGAGTCGTGCCGGAAGTCATTTAGCGACCTTAAAAATAGTCTGTTAAATTATCCGATACTGGGGTTGTATGATCCGAAGGCAAAGACGGAATTGCATACCGACGCGTGCGCTAGCGGTATCGCAGGTTTAATGATGCAGCGAGACGAAGAAGGCAGAAGGCGACTTATCTATTGCGTATCAAAGAAAACCACGGAGAGTGAAAGTAGATATCATTCTTCGCGTCTGGAGCTTTTGGCGATTGTATGGTGTACGGAAAGGCTACGAGCATTTTTAATAGGAGTGCCCTTTAAGATCGTCACGGATTGCCAAGCCATAGTGTATTTAAACACCAAGAAGAATATAAACGCCCAGGTGGCTCGATGGTTCAGTGTAGTGCAGGAATATGATTATACCTTGGAGTACCGGAAGGGCACTGAAATGAGTCACGTTGATGCGTTGAGTCGTGCACCTGTGGAGACTGCATTAGATACCGAGGATGAGATTTTTGAGCGACGTTTTGTAGTGTTGACGCTGCGAGAGGAAATCGAGATTACCATGATACAATACAGTGATGAAAAACTACGAAAGATAACTGATGTACTGAAGAAGAAGCCGGGTGAGAAAAGTCCTAAGGAGAAGAGAATGGTTGCTGAATACCAACTACGGGATGGTAAATTACTCATACGAAGAACACTGGATGGTGAATTTCGACAACTTTTCGTCATTCCGAGATCACAGAGGAAAAGTGTCCTGACAAAAACCCATGATTTAGCGGGTCATTTCGGGGTTGAACGAACTGTAGGAAGGATTCTCGAGAAATACTGGTTCCCAGGCATGAGGCGTTACACGAGGAGACACATAGCATCTTGCATGCGGTGTTTGATGAATAAGGTTCTATCCGGGAAGCAGCAGGGGTTTCTTCATCCGATACCACCTACGACGAAACGATTCCAGAGGGTACATATAGATCATGTGGGACCGTTTATCAGAACGGCGAGAGAAAATCAGTACATATTTAAGCTGATAGATTCATTTACACGTTTCGTATCCTCCTATGCGGTACGAAGTACCAAGACTAGCTCAGTTTTACGATGTATGGAAGATTTCATTTTGAGGTATGGGATACCCGAGATAATTGTTTGCGACCGAGGAACGAGCTTCACAGCAATAAAATTTAAGCAATACTGCGAATCGAAGGGAATTAAAATAATAAACAACTCGCCATGACACCCACAGGCGAATGGAATGATCGAAAGGGTGAATAGAACGTTGATACCTGTTATTCAGGCTGAGATGACCAACGAAAACACTTGGGATTTGTGTCTGAAGAAGGTACAATGGGATTTGAATACTTCGATCAATAAAACTACTAGACAATCACCGTTCAAGCTGTTGTGCGGGTATTTTCCAGCTATAGATAATGCGCAAATAGAGGCTTGTGCCTCACCAACGGATACTTCACTTGATGTACTGAGAGGCAAAGCGTACTCTCAGATTTTGAAAGAACAAGAGAGATATAAGAAACAATACGATAAGAAGAGATACTTTGGTCATACTTACGATCTGGGGGAGATTGTCGTGGTGAGAACCCATCCTATAGCGACCGGACAGAGCACTAAGCTTCAACCCAAGTACAAGGGTCCGTTCGTGGTGATAGCCCAGTTACCGGGATATACTTACCGAATCGAGAAGTTGGAATCGAACAAAGGTCAGCCTACCCACACAACCGCCCACGTATCCCAAATGAAGGGGTAATATAACCAGCATGAAAGTGACGAGGAAGACAGTGATGACGACGAACCGACCGAGCCAGAGACAGAAGAACAACTTACTGACGCTGAGACGGCCAGAGTTGATGAACATCCAGCTGAAGTCAACCAGACTGAAATAGCAACGCCAACTGATAATGAGTTACCGTTTAGTCAACCTAAGAGGACCATCACGAAACCGAGACGATACGACGACTACGTATAATCGATGTCGATGTGGGCACCATTATAGTGTGCTCCTATTCAGATGGAATACCGTTTGATTTCTTGATTTTGTTTTGTTTATTATTACCGTTTCTTTTCTCAGAGTTGATCGAGGACGATCAAAAATATCAGGTTGGCCGAATGTTATACAACCGGGGTATACAGTGTTAGAAAATTTTTCGCGCATAATTGGGAAATCAATGTTAAATTCTTAGCCGGCTGAAATCCAATCTACCAGTGTACTACTGTGGGCAAAAAGTATCGGGAATTTGTTTAAAAATAGCAAAAAAAGTATTTATTCATCTAAATTCATTTTGTCCCCCTCAAAGTAGTCCCCCCTGGATGCAATGCACCTGCGCCAACGTTTCTTCCAATTTTCAAAACTGGCTGTAAAGTGCTTTTCTGGTATAGGCTTCAATTTTTTCTTCGTTTCGGTTTTTATTTCTTCTATCGATTCAAAACGGCGTCCACGGAGCGGTTTCTTGAGTTTAGCGAATAGCCAGAAGTCTCATCTCCAGTTATGATGCGTTTCATTTTGTCTTCATAGTCGGAAAGCATTGTTCCACAAATTTCAACACGGCGCTGTTTTTCCATGAAATTGAGCGATTTTGGCACCAAACGAGATTTCACTTTTCTGAGATCCAAATGGTTACTCAAAATGGTCTTTACCGAGCCTTCCGATATTCCAACACGGTCAGTAAGGTCTCTGACTGTCAATCGACGATTTTGGAGGACTAATTCTTTAATTTTGTTAACGTGAAGCTGATCAGTTGATGTTACTGGTCGTCCTGGCCGAACCTTGACTCTACCCTCTTTGAACTTTTTGTACCAATCGTAAACTCTTATTTTCGATAAAACTTTCTCACCGAAGGCCTTCTGCAACATTCTCAATGTTTAGGCAACAGAAATTTCATTCCGGACACAAAATTTAATGGAGCTGCGTTGTTGAATAGTTTCAGACATTATGAAAAACGAAAAATTCAGTTGTAGCTGTTTACAAAAGGATGCGTATCTCAGAAACTAATTAATGTTTTCACGTTTAATTTGGCATAGATATTAGTGATAGTATTGCCAACCTAAAAATAAAAATAAATTGTCCCAACGAAATCAGATAAACATTTTAATTCAAATTTCCCGATACTTTTTGCCCACAGTAGTACATTTCAATAGAACGTCGCGATCAATTCTAATAAATTTAATTGTTCTACTGGACAGCACGCCGCGATTTGTAGAGGTACAAAGTTATTTGTGTTAGGTATGAGGTACAAAATTATTTAGAAACTACAATTAATAGGTTTTTTGGGGATATTTCAAAAAAATGTGTGTATCGGTAGGTACAGTTTTGAAATAGCAACAAATCTTGTTAAAATAAGGAAAAATAAGGAAAAAATAATTCAATTTTCTTAAAATTACACCTCAGCTCAGTAATATGAGATGACATCTGTATGACAGGTTTGGCTATTGTTTAGCAGAAAGCGGTGGACTATTTTTTAGAGTTCTTTTATTTTCTATTTTAAAATAATCTTTAATTTTATTTTTGGAGTATTCTTTTTATTATTTTCTTGGAATTTACTTTCTTTTTCAAGCCATTGTGGCAAAAAGACATATCTACATAATTCTATTTTATTATTAGTGATATTTTTTCAATAAATTATCGTTTAAAAATTCTCAATTCTTTGTAATCGACTCGACGTTCACCCATCCGAACCCGTTTTGATACTGTCGAAGTGTTGAAACCGTCGAAATTATTTGATTTTTAATCTAACCAAGCCAAAGCGCGGTGTGAAGTCCAGTAGAACAATTAAATTTATTAGAATTGATCGCGACGTTCTATTGAAATGTACACTGGTAGATTGGATTTCAGCCGGCTAAGAATTTAACATT
This sequence comes from Phyllotreta striolata, assembly GCA_918026865.1. NCBI lineage: Eukaryota > Metazoa > Arthropoda > Insecta > Coleoptera > Chrysomelidae > Phyllotreta > Phyllotreta striolata. Next base: position 1,277,579 of record OU900097.1, on the reverse strand, counting down.
GATTTCCCTATTATGCGCGAAAAATTTTCCAACACGGTATGTTGAATTTCCCGCGGTCAGCCGAAACGTCAAGGGCCGACAGTTCTGACAATTGACAAGGGAGAAGACGCGAGGGAATTGATTGTTTTTTTTTTTGGTTACTTTGTTTTACTTTATTTGGAATGTTGGAGTTTTCATGAAATAAATGTTTTGTTTTTGAGTGGAATGAGTTATTTTATCGAGTATACAGTGCATTTCTTTAATGTCCCCCCCCTTTTATTTTTTGAACGGATCAACTTAGAAAATTGAAATTTGGGATAATGAAACTAATGCATAATTACTATATTTTGGAGTAAAATTGACAGATGAAAATTTCAAAATGGCGACTGGGCGCCATCTTGGGAAATAAATTTAAATGGAAAGGGGTGTCTTGTGATACATCATTTTGAAGCTCCTGACAAATACTCTACAACCCTGAAATATAAAGTCAATATCTGCACCTGCTACAAAATGGCGGAACATTTAATAATTACCTGAATACAAACAAAATAATATCAATTTTTCTAGAAATATTTGTTTTTCTATGGCAAACAGCAATCCCAGCAAACCGATAAGGTTTGACAGGTTATTTTTGGTTAAAAAAATTCCAAAAAATTTAAGGACGACAACGAACATTAATTGTTTAGTCAAAATATGCTCATTTAGTTTTTGGTTTTCCTAGTGTTCAAAATATTCTCTTTAGTTTTCGATTTTCCTAGTGTTCAAAGTATTTTCATTTAGTTTTCGATTGTTTAGTTCTCATTGCAGTTAGGTAGCACGTCAACTAACTCTAAAATGGCCAATTCTCGTCCATTGGAAGATGGAGCACCACCACATTACTCCAGACAAGTAATGAACTATTTGGATGCTATTTTCCCTGGTCGATCGTTGGATCGTTGGATTGGTCGTCGAGGTCCTACGGAATGGATTTGACCAGAATTTGACCAGATTTGACACCTTTAGACTTTTTTTTATGGGGCTATTTGAAGCAAAATGTGTACGAAACTAAACCTGCTTCAATATTGGATATACGAGAAATAATTACAGATATTTGTAAAAATATCGACGTTACTATGTTCGAAAATGTTCGGATAGGCTGTTCTTGTATCAAGAAGTTCAAGGCAACCATTTCAAGCTTTTTTTGAACAGAACTCAGCTTATTTCCTCAAATTATGACCGCCATTTTGTAGCAGGTGCAGATATTGACTTTATATTCCAGGGTTGTAGAGTATTTGTCAGGAGCTTCAAAATCACAAGACCCCCCTTTCCATTTAAATTTATTTTCCAAGATGGCGCCCAGTCGCCATCTTGAAATTTTCGTCTGTCAATTTTACTCCAAAATATAGTAATCATGCATTAGTTTCATTATCCCAAATTTCAATTTTCTAAGTTGATCCGTTCAAAAAATAAAAGGGGGGGGGACATTAAAGAAATGCACTGTATAACACACATACAAATTTCTTACAAATACTTTAGTATTTAGTTGTTTAAATTTGTTAATTCATTACCAGATGACTTTCCTACGGTCCTATATCTAGATAAATACCTTCCTAATTATCACATCTTTTCCCTCCTGCTTAGATATAAACATATTATTGAGGATAAGGGCCTATTAAAGGCCTAATTGCTATTAAAAAAAACAATTATTATCAAGTACAATCTAATTTTAATTTTTATTTTTTAGTTTTATTTAAAAGGATCGCGGCGAGGGCGAAAGCGGCGAGGGCGAAGAATACGACGTCTCACTCGATGTGCAGGCTCTTCGAGGTCGCTCAAAGACGATAAATTTGATAAATCGGACCATGTTCTAAAATAATTTCGTGTGTAATTAATTAATTAGTTGTTTGTTGTTGTTGTTGTTTTTTATGCGGGCGGTCTTCCCAGCCCCGTGACCACCTAGATCTAATGATCCTCTGTAGTTTCCCGCTGTTTCCCAAGGTCATTGATTCTGCCAGAGGTCGCAAGTATTTGCAAACCTCAGCAGTTCGGATGCCCTTGTGTTTTTGAGATCGCTAGGATCTAATGAGGTCCTTCCCCAGGTATTATACCTGCGCAAGGATAATGCTGGACAGTGACACAGTATGTGTATGCTGTCCTCATCAGCCTCCCCACATAGACGGCATGTTTTCTGCTCTACTATTTTGAGGCGGTATAAGTGCGCTCTGAGTGCTACGTGTCCTGTGAGTAGTCCAAGCGTTTTGCTCAGCCTGTCACGGTCCATAGCCCAGAGCTCGGTTGCCCTTTCTTTTGAGGGTGTTTCCATGAACTGTTTGGATACCCTACAGCCTGTCGAGTTCCTCCATCGAAGGAGATGTTCCCTTTCTAGGAGTTTGTTTAGGTATTGTTTACCTTCTGCAAAGGGCATTCCAACTATCTGCCTACCAGGTTGCTCCATGGCCCCCTCTCTGGCTAGATTATCGGCTACCTCATTGCCTTCCATTCCCTGATGTCCAGGGATCCAAATTAGAGTCACTACATTCTCAGCCCCTAACCTGGCGAGGTTCTGCATGCAGTCCCGTACCACGGCGGAGACCGTGGTGTTTTTCGCCAGTGCCTCTAGGGCAGCGCGGCTATCCGAATAAATATTTATTCGGGAATGTGTGGCTCCATTATTTATGAGATGCTCTGCACATCTCAGTATAGCAAATACTTCGGCTTGGAAGACCGAAGCATGTTCACCCAGGGATATGCTCTCCCTGTAGTTGGTATTTTGCCCGTAGATGCCCGATCCATGGCGGTCCCCACACCCCGAGCCATCGGAGTACCAGTTTTCGCCCTGATGTTCCATCAACGGTTTTTGTTCCTTCCAGTCTTCTCTGGTTGGTATTTTTACCCTATAGGTTTGTTCAATCATAACCTGTTTAGAGGTTCTGTCTTGTCTTAATGTAAAAGGTGTGTTTCGAAGGACATGAATCCTGGTATGTCCAGTTCCATTTTCCTTCCACTCCCCTTGACATTTCATTCTGTATGCTGTCTGCCGGGCGACATTTGTCACTTTTAGGTCCAGGGGTGGAATATTGAGCGCTATTTCTAGCGCGTCAATTGGTGTGGTTCTCATGGCCCCTGTCGCAGCCCGCAGGTAGTTACCTTGCAGGCTTTTTAACAGGTTCCGATTCCCCACCAATTCTACCCTGGGCCACCAGACGACTGCAGCATACAGGAATCTTGGTATTAATACCGTTTGGTATAGCCAAAGAGTTACCCTAGGTTTTAATCCCCAGGTTTTTCCTATGGCTCTTCTACAAGCCCACATTGTGCTGTAGAATTTTTTCCTCTTTGTTTCGAGGTGGGTGTTCCAATTCAGTTTTGTATCTAGGTGGACTCCCAGATATTTGACTGTATTAGAATAAGGGATCTCCACCCCCCAAAGCTGTAACGGCTTTGTTGGTTGGAGTTTGTATTTCCGGGTGAAGATTACTGCTGCTGTCTTTTCTGGGTTTACCATCAAGCCAACAGCAGCGCACCAGTCCTCTACGATTTTCAGGGCATTCATAATGATGTCCCTGAGTGTTGGTAGGAAGTTTCCTCTGGCTATTATGGCTATGTCATCTGCATAGCCGAATACCGAGAGTCCTGCTTCTGTGAGTTTTGCCAGTAGTTCATCCACCACTAAGCACCACAACAGAGGTGAGAGTACTCCCCCCTGCGGGCACCCGCCGGTTGGACGTCCTGTTACCTGGTCGGTTCCCATGCTTGTTGACAGTTTCCTGCCTCTAAGCATGGCCTGCGTCCAGTCAGTGAGGGTTTCGGGTATCCCTCTGCTGACCATTGCTTTTTTTATGGCTACATTAGAGGTGCTGTCAAAAGCCCCTGCAATGTCCATAAATACTCCTATTGCATATCCTTTAGACTCTAGTTGCGCCTCTACCTTTCCCACTAAGTGGTGTAAGGCGGTCTCCGTGGACCTCCCTGCTCTGTACGCGTACTGAGAGGGGGCCAGGGGGCGCGCTGCTAGAGTCCTATGCTTGATATACGTATCCACCAGTCTTTCCAGAGTCTTCAAGATGAAGGAGGAAAGGCTGATGGGACGGAAGTCTTTGGCCAGTAGATGACCGTTTCTTCCCGGCTTTGGTATGAAAGTAATTCTACTTTCACTCCACGCTCTGGGGACGTGTCTGTGGGCTATGCTAGCCCTCAGTATTCTTGTTAACGGGCCTAAAAGGTCCGTGAGTCCTTCCTGTAACAGTATGGGATAGATTCCATCCGGTCCAGGAGCCTTGTATTTGTCGAATGTCCTTACGGCCCACTCGACTCCTTTAGGCTTTACAACCTCTGCCGCCAGAGTCCAATTCCTAGGCTTACGTTGAGCCCCGTATTGTGTCTCCTCGGTTGGTAGGTTGTTGGTGTCTTCTCTGAATCCCGGGAAATGTGTTTCCATCAGTAGATTCAGTGAGTCCTTCATTGTTTCTGTATATTCTCCATCCGGTCTTTTCAAGCATCCCAGGTTTGGAGTGGTTGTTCTGCCGAGTGCTCTGGCCAGTCTCGATACCTCTGATGAGTTCTCTACACTGGCACAGTATTCCCTCCAGCTTTTCTTTTTAGCGGCATTTATAGCCTTGCTATATTCCTTTTGGAGGTGTCTGAACTGCTTCCAGTCCTCCTCTTTTTTTGAATTCTTTGCCTTGTTGAAGGCCCTTCTCACCTCTCTTCGGAGTTTCGCCAGGTGGTTGTCCCACCAGCGTACGCCCCTTGATTGGTTTGTGGGCCTTAGAGGACAGTTGAATTCATAAGACTCCTTGATGGCATCGCTTAGGAACCGCGACGCTTCCTCAAGTTGGTCCCTTGTATTTAGTCTGCGAGGGAATTTTGAGAGTCTCATTTTGAGTTCCTCTCTGTATCCCTCCCAGTTGGTTCTTCTGGGATTTCGCGCCCATTCGGTTTCTGTTTTCTTACAGACGTTCATTCGGATGAGCCTGTGATCAGAGCCTGTAGGTTCGTTATCCACCCTCCAGTCCTGCACCAGCTCCCTTAGTTTACCGGTTACCACGGTGATGTCTATAACCTCCTGTCTTCTGCAGTCCACGAAGGTTGGTTCATTGCCTCTGTTGAGTGTTGTTAGGTCTAATTAATTAATTATGTTACATATAAAATAAATATAATTTACTTACGTTTACTAGAAATCTTTTCTTTAATCTTCAAATTGGAACTTGGATCTTGAAATAATCGGAATTAGTTTAATTTAACCTCAAAAGCACCAACAAATTTAAGTCAAAATCACGAAAATAAACGCTGTCAACGCTAGTTCGCTAGCTTTGATCCCGGATCAAACTCGGCTTAATCCCGGATCAAAATTTGATCCACGTACGAGCAACCGGGCCTATATCTTTTTTATATTCAATGTTTTACTAAAGCAAGTTGGGTTAGATCGTAGTATTTTGAGGTCGAGAATTTTCCCCTTCACTTTGGACCATTACTTACTGACCACCCTGTATACAGGGTGTTCAAAAAAAGTGTCACAAAATGAAATGGGTGGTAGTATGGTCCAAAATATTCCGGCAGGAAGCGTCCTCTGTACGGCAGACTTGGGCAGCAGGGAGATGACCGAGCCCGAGTCGATCAGGAACTTGACGTTCGTCCTTACGTCGAAAATGTGTAGGCGCCCCATCTGGAGTGATACCAGCAGATAGGAGGAAGCGCGCCTGTCGTGGCTGGCGTAGCAGAGCGGGGGCGTCTCGATGACGCGGCCAGTAGCTGGGACATCATCTGTCGAAGTGTGGCGACTTCTTGTATGTACCAGGTCGAGATGTCGGTCTGTTGTCGGCGTCGTTGGCCTGGGTGGCGGTCCGTAGGAAGCTGCCATGACGGGGGCTCCGCAGTCGTGGACCTCGTCGGCGGCTTCGACCAGGTCGGTTAGGCTCTTTCCTCGGAATAGGCGGAGAATGCGTCTGGTAGGGGGCGGCAGAAGGTCGAGCCACTTGACTCGAAGGATGTCTTCGTTGACGCCGCTCTTGGCCAGGGATTGCATCTGGCGCAGTAGCTGCGACGGCTTCTTGTCACCAAGCTCCAGCCCGGTGAGGAGCTTGTGCAGTTGCGAGTCGGCCGATTCTGTCATGCGCTGCAGGATAACGGTCCGGAGGGAGGAGTATTTCTCGGTTGCGGGCGGTGTACGTAGGATGTCCGCCACCTCGCGGATAGTGTCAGCGTCGAGAGCAGCCACCACCATGTGGTATTGGGTGCTGTCGCTTGTCACGTGGTGCACTTGGAAGGAGGATTCCACCTGCAGAAACCACAGCTCGGGGTCGACGCGCCAGAAAGGTGGCAGCCGGCAGTTGTTCACCGCGTTTATGGTCACCGGAGAATCTCGGCGTTTTCACTTTAACGACACGAGTTCAAGTTCGGGGTCAGCACTTTGGCCTTTGTCGGGTGCGAAGGGTTGGTAGGGAAGAAAAATACCATATCCCTTGAATGTCCTTTATTGGCTAATGTTCATTACGGGGCGCACGAATTGGCAACGGCGCCACATATTCTTAACATTCGGCCACCATACGACATTTCCATCATCTATCCAAGTAGAAGGGATTTCTGAATAAGTCAGTTCCTCTAAAAACTGTACTACAGCCCACTTCATATTTTACTATTTTTAACTCTTGTGTAGTATTAGAAAACATACGTTAAAAATTAATTAGAAAAATAACTTTAAACCGGCATAAATATACAGGGTGTTTGTAAATTACATGTACATATTTCAACCACATGTCAGGAATACCTCTAAAAGTGATTTGGCGTTATTATTTTTTTTTTAATTCAAATGTTTAAATTTGGGGCAATTTAACATTTATCCGCCCCAAACTCTCCGTCGTATTGTCTACGCGTATTCTGCATAAGCGGCTGGGAGCGCGTTGAACGAACAGTGTTGTAAAATGTTTATAAAACGAAATAATGTGATAATTTTTCCGTAATATCGTCAAACCAACTACTTATACTAAAATTATTCATTTTAAAAATGGTACAATTTCGAAGAATGTTTTGCAAAATATTAGAAAATAGCTCATGAATTTCGGAATTATTCAATACATTAAAAAATAAGGAACCCTATTCGTAAAATAAATTAAACTTACCCAAAATCTTCATGATTATCTAGGTATCCTTACAAAGTATCATAACAATAATTATTGTGATTAATTGTTGAACAATTATTGTTCAAAGTGTCCACCATTAATTTCAATACAAGCTTCTGCTCTTCTGCGTAAAGAACCAAAAACTAACAAACACAAAAACTCAAACTTGATAAAAGTTCACACTTAACAAATTTACAAATTTTTATGTATTTTTCAAATCGGCAAAGGCAAATCAACGCACGAACTGGTTGCGTCTCTATCTTTGTGTAGTAACTAAAGAAATCGCTTTATAACCCTTGTAAAAGATAATTTATGCGATGTGACGTGCGAATTTCTCCCTCCGCCTGCCGGCCTTCGAAAAATCTAGACGAATGTTTTCTAGTGCGTATTGTTTTGTAGGGTTGTTAACCTCGTGGTCAAATAGATAATTCTTTTTAGTGATTTGTTTGATAGTGTTTAACTTCTTATTATTCTTCAAGTTTAGTTTGTTCTTAGTTTAGTGTTCTGATTCTTGGAGCAATGCAATGGCAGACGCGTTTGATCAAAATGAAATAATTAATTGATGTGCTTCTAATAAGTAGTAAGTAATAAATAAATTCTTATGAGACATGATTTTTCATTTATCAATTATTATTTTGTCGATATTACAACTTTACGGTGAACTTTACGGATCGTATCGCGCGAGTCGATTTGTTTAAAATTACAACAATTATTGAATTATTGATTATTGCATCTGAATTAAATGAAAAATACTTCAATTTTTAAATATTAACCGATTACTAGTATGATTATTAGTATCTAAAGTAATTCTAATCCTTTAAATCAAATAAAATACATTCTTTAAAAATGTCTTATTTTTCAAATTAACAAATAAAACATGGCAACGTTGAAAGAAATCCGCCGATCCACAGCTGATCGCTTTAAATTTGTAACTGACCCTCTCAACATTTCAGAGGCGTGTATCTTATTTAGCAACAATTTTCAAAAATTAATTACTCGGTAATTATACGCTATTTTGAAAAAATAATTTATACAATAGGTTATATTAAGCATCTAGTCTTACCAGTTTTAATATGTACATGTAATTTACAAACACCCTGTATAATCTTAAATTTAAAGAAATGACTTCTTTAGTAAAAAAATATTCTAATTTAGATATTTGTATACACCCAAAGTCAGTTTTGATTGCAACATGGTAAATTCAATGAGTTGAATGAAGTGCAAGATTGCTCATATAGGGGTATTAGTTTTTTTAACATACTTCATTCCATGTAGAAAAATTTGACCTTTTTTAGCTACAAATTTGGATACATAAATAATTTGGTAATATAATATTACATTGTCAGGCTTGGTCAATTTTAAACAAAAATACATACACACATAATTTTATGTTTTGAGGTGTTTACTTTAGGATATTTCTCTGGCTCTAATTGAGTAAATAGTTTTGTTTCTTCATTAACACGTTTTACTGTCTGCTGTAGTGGCCTACTTGAAGTTTTAATTTTCTTTTTTAAACTTTGCATATTGTTCTCAAATTTAAACGCAGAAAACTGTTCCAATACCCTATATAGCTTAGTATCCTCCACCAAATGAATTATATTGTGGACGTTATATGAAACATGTTGTAAGTCATAAAGTCTAGGAAACATTTCAACAAAATAAAGTAGTAGCTGAGATGCATACACTCTTTTATCAGCTATAAGTTGCTCACAGCTTAATATGCGAATTGCTACACTCAAACTAATAAAATGTAAATATCTATCATTACTCAGTATGCCCTTCATTACTACAGGTCCGGTGTATAATAAAAATTGCCTTAACTCTGTTGCCTTAAATCTGTCTACATCTTGTAAAGCTCTGGGTTTTCTAGCAAATTCTATTGGGATGTATTTTGTACATTTTAAAAGGATATTTGAAGCAAGTTCCAACTTATCTTTTGGCACGCGTACTGCCTTGTTGCATTAACCCAAAATAACAACAATTTTTTCATCACCCCCAAATACAGTGTGTCCACGGATGGGGTTGCCTATAGGAGAAAAATTTTTATTATTCATTTTACGACAAAAAGTCATTGTTTATAAAAATTTTTGCATCTTTTAAAAATGAGAATAACACTGAAAAATTTTAGATTGGATCTACAGGGTGTTGCCAAATTAAGAAAACATGAAAATACCTCAAGAGAGAAGTACCATTATTTTTTATTTTACACAAAATTTTTATAAAAGAAAGTTGTTTATAATCTAAAATAAAGCCTGAATACAAATTTGCAAACTTAAATTCAAATTTTGTGTGTCGCTAGATAAAGTTGACCAGATAAGAAAAATGGTTATTATCTATTAATTTTACGACGAAAATCTATTCTTTATAAAAAAATTAACTTGTCGAGAAAATGAGATTTACATACTTGAAATTTTTTCCTGTTTCTTAATTTACTAACATCCTATACACCTTATCTAATGTTTGGTATGTGAATCCCATTTTCCCAAAAATGTTTTTTTTATAAAAAATTACTTTTGGTCGTAAAATTAATAATCATTTTCTCCTCTGGTCAAATCCATCCCTGAACACACAAAATTGGAATTTTAATTTGAAAATTTGTATTCAGGCTCCAATTAAGAACGGTTTTGCGTATTTACTATTACTAACTATTGTCCCCGAATGGGCCAAAGTTGGCTTCCTGAGCTTTTAGCAAGAGGAACTCCATCTACATTTATGTCGATTTGTACAATTTTCGGTATATTCTTTCCATTGTAAACATGTTCTATATTTGTACTTAAAGCACTCATCAGGCCAAAATGATGATAAATACCAGTATCGACAGAGATTTTTTCTACCTTTCGTACACTTTGAAGCAAACTTGTGCTGTCAGTGGGTAAATCTTTGCCTGAGCATGATATGAAGTTTTCAAAAACACCAACAACTGTTTCAGCTTTGACTAGATTTGAAGTAGTTGACTGAACTAATTTATTTTGTACTGACGATTGCATAGAATCAGTGATAGGCGTTTCAATAATTGGCTGACAAGCTTCTATGCAATTGTGTGGAGCATCAGGAAAAGATTTAGTTGGTCGATTTGATATTCCTTTTTGAGCTGTAGATACCAAATTTCTTAAAACGCTTCTTATCCTTCGTTGCTTTTGTCGTATGTTCAGGCTCGAGAACTTTTTGACTTTTTTCGGCATTGTGCAGACCTCTTATGACTGCTAACATACGGGGTATGTCACGACAAGTTTAAATCATCTGTATATTGGAAACTACTTTACAAAGAACACATATATGGCGTTTTTTCTAATAACATAGTTGCTGTCCATTTGCGGTACAACCAGAAGTGTTACTACTATCAAAATATTTTTAAATTGATCGTCTTATTGCATAATATATGCATATCAAATTTCAAAATAATCGTGTAAGTAGTTTCCAATATACAGATAGTTTAAGCTCGTCGTGACATAATCTGTATTTCTTTAACACTTTTTTCCTCCTAGGGTTTTATGAAAATAAATAAAATTTGAACTTACCATAAAATGTATATTCGGTTAATCTTAAATCTTCAACACAGATCTCCAACAATTATATACAGATTAACTATTCCTAATTTTCAGAAATGATAAAGGGCACTTAAATAAACATTTTTTATCAATACATTAGTGTCCGAAAATGTCTCGGTATCAAGAAAAATTAGAGGTCTTTAAAAACAATCTCGATTTTTACAGCAGGAAAGATTTTAGTTAGTTACTGTCAAAAACATCGGTCCTTTTACAATATTCGATTTGGTATTCAGATTTTTAAGTAGCGAAAACATCAAAATTGTTTCTATGTTTTTAACAGCAAGCTACATTAATCTTTAATTCTAAATTATTATGTCTTTGTAATTACTGACCATAGGCTGAATATCCCTGGCAACTGAGGCCTGAGAAATTAAGTAACTGTTATAACCGAATGGTAGACGAGAAGAAAAAGAAGAGTTCGACAAATGACAATTGACATATGGCATTGTAAGATTTGGCGTTAATAATTATTGTTAAAATATAACTCGTTTCTAATTCGATATATAATTCGATTCTACCCGTTAATCAACAAATTCAAAAACCACCCGGACACAATACTATGATAGAGAGAGAGGTCCGTGAGAGATGGAGCTAGTTTGGGCTTAAAGTAGGCGGGACCAAAAAAAATATCAAATATATACAGGGTATGTAGGAAAAGGCGATTAAAAAAAGGCGATCTGTTAAATTATTTATACGCTTAATATTTAAATATTGTTTACTAACTGAAATATGTACTGGCTAATAGGTAGAAGGTTCCTTGTTTGTACACTACAACAAGGACAAATACAAAACAACAATACAAAATAAGAACTGTATTTGAAAATGCGTGGGAATTTAGGTTCAGCTGAAAAATGCATTTTGCTCGGCAAAAAAATAATAAATCACAACAATAAATGTAAATGTTCAGTTAAAAAATTAAAAGTGCTTGGTTACCCCTAAATATCCTCCGCTACCATTTCTGTACCCTCCGCTGCACTCCTCAACCCTATTCTACCATAAGCTTATACCCTCCTCTACCCCAGCTACCTTGCAGTTCTGAAAACGTAACTCACGTGGTCTTTTGCTTTCTTACTATTGGCTAATGCATTGCCCAATCTCTCATTGCCATATGTCCAAACTAACTGCATCTCTCTCATTCATCGACAACACTGCCTCTTTGTCTAAACCGCGTCCATAGTTAATAGGTCTATGGACAAGAACGACGTATATGCACGTCGTTGCAAAATTTCGGGTGAGACTTGATTTTTGTCAGTTATCGTGCCAACCGTTCGGGTATACACAGGTGTGTCTTTTCATCAGTTTGACTCGTCGGGCATTTTTCAGCGACAGTGACGTTTAGCATTTTTTTGTTGTAACTTATTACAATCAACCCAAACTGTCCTGGACTAAGTATTTCATTTTGTTTAGATAGTCTGATATTTGTTTTGCTAGGCACTTTTCAAAGATCTTTGATAGGGCAGGCAATATTGATATTGGCCTGTATCGTAACTTGGGTCGTTACGATCATTTTTTTATACAGAGTGTTAGAACTAACGCGGAGCGATCTCGGTACGGGTTAGCCAATACGAAATTCATTAGTGAAACAAAAACAGAATTAAAAATCGCTTGTTTCGATCGCGTATCGGTCGAGCTCCCTTCCAGTCGCTACGTCGGGAGTGGCTGCTTCTAATATTCTCTCATTCTTAGACATACGTATATGCTCCATTACACCGTCTCTCTCAATTTTTGTTCTGCGCTAACGCTAACAATCTGTATATTGGTGTTACTTTTGCAATTTTCGGACAATCAGGAAAAGTTTTTTCTCTAATGCAATTATTTATTAATTTTGTTAGCGGTATCAACAACAGATCCCTGACTCCCTTTATTAAAGTTATATTTAGGTTATAGTAATCTTTGTTTACCCTTTTTTTCAGTTGGCCAATTACTTCTCTGACTTCATTAAAAGATAGTTCATTGAAGCAGAACAGTTGATTGTTTAAGCTAATGTTTTGCATGTTTACAATAGGATTTATGTCTGTATTCTGTATTTGAGCCTGTATGTCTACCGCTACATTTACAATAAAATTATTAAATTCTTGTGCTGATATTTTAGATAATTCTGTCTCTTTGCTGTTTGTGTTTTTCGGTATTCATTTATTATTTCCCACATGCATTTTGTTGGGTTAGTTGCATTTTTTATTTTAGTTTTATTACAATTTATTTTTGCCTGTCTAATGGCTTTTCTATAGTCATTGCGAAGTTCTCTGACATAGTCTATCAGTTGATGAGTTGGATGATGTCTGTAAATATCATTCATATAATGTAGATGTTCCCTCATGTTTTTTAGGTCATTATTAAACCAGTTTATTTCATTTATGTGATTTTTCATGTTTTATATTTTTTTTAGGAAATGATTCATTACATATAAGGCCAACTCAACAAAATGCATGAGCGTTTCAATTTTTTTACCTGCTGATGCGTTATTTTCAACAAAACTATAATCTATTTTTGAGAAATAAATCAAAATAAGTTTTTCTCAGCTTGTGTTATAGGCTGGCACAATTTTTCTGTAAAATTGTAGGTTGTTTCTTGGTAGAAGCAGCTCACTGCAAGTAATTGACCATCGTGATCTGACTTGCTAGGTCTGACAACACTTGCGATAAACTCAGACTCTGAAAAATTAACAAAAATGTTGTCCAAACAATTTCTGCCCCGAGTAGACTCAAAAACAGTCTGGACAAGACCATATGAGTTTAAACGGTACGTTAACTCCCTACAGGTTTTTTTGTTAAAGCAGAATTTGACATTGAAGTCTCCCGCAAGTATTTGTTTTGTATACAAACACTTCTGAGAATTCTATCAAGAGTACTAAGAAAGGTGTCAAAGTGTCCCGAAGGAGACCTGTACACATAAATTATTGTAATGTTATATTTGTGCCATCTTACCCCACATACATACCTCTATACATTTCTCCACACTCATTTGCTTTATTTCCACTATTTCTTTAAAATTAGAGTTCTGTTCAAGTAAAATTGCTGAGCCTCCTTTTATGTACTCCATTCGACAGAATGCGGATGCCACCGCTAGGCTTCCAATTTTTAAAAAGTCAATTTCATCATCCTTGAGAAAATGTTCTGTCAAACACAATATGCTGATGTTTTTATCATGGACAAAAGTATCCATCTCTTCTTTGATCTGTCTAATGGATTGTGTGTTATAGTGGAGCGTGGTAAGGCTTACTTCCTTTTCGTTTATCATTTTATTGTCTATTGTGTTGCAGGTTGATTTACCCGTGGAGTTGGACTTCGTCTCGTGTGCATAAAATGGTCAACCACAAAATTCAACAGATCCCTCCATTTCTCTCACTTTTGAACTGAATTTATTTTGATGTCTGTGATGTATACACTTTTACAATTGTTTTTAATGTTTTTTAGCACGTTTGTCCTCTGTACCACTTTTTAATTGACTGGATCTTCTGTATTTGTGAATCATTCAATCAAGGTAATCTTAAGTAATTTATACAGGGTGTTTGTAAATTACATGTACATATTAAAACTGGTTAGACTATATGCTTAATATAACCGATTGTATAAATTATTTTTTCAAAATAGCGTATAATTACCGAGTAATTAATTTTTGAAAATTGTTGCTAAATAAGATACACGCCTCTGAAATGTTGAGAGGGTCAGTTACAAATTTAAAGCGATCAGCTGTGGATCGGCGGATTTCTTTCAACGTTGCCATGTTTTATTTGTTAATTTAAAAAATAAGACATTTTTAAAGAATGCATTTTAGTTGATTTGAAGGATTAGAATTACTTTAGATACTAATAATAATACTAGTAATCGGTTAATATTTAAAAATTGAAGTATTTTTCATTTAATTCAGATGCAATAATCAATAATTCAGTAATTGTTGTAATTTTAAACAAATCGACTCGTGCGATACGATCCGTAAAGTTCACCGTAAAGTTGTAATATCGACAAAATAATAATTGATAAATGAAAAATCATGTCCCATAAGAATTTATTTATTACTTACTACTTATTAGAAGCACATCATCAATTAATTAATTCAATTTGATCAAACGCGTCTGCCATTGCATTGCTCCAAGAATCAGAACACTAAACTAAGAACAAACTAAACTTGAAGAATAATAAGAAGTTAAACACTATCAAACAAATCACTAAAAAGAATTATCTATTTGACCACGAGGTTAACAACCCTACAAAACAATACGCACTAGAAAACATTCGGCTAGATTTTTCGAAGGCCGGCAGGCGGAGGGAGAAATTTGCACGTCACATCGCATAAATTTTTTTTACAAGGGTAATAAAGCGATTTCTTTAGTTACTACACAAAGATAGAGACGCAACCAGTTCGTGCGTTGATTTGCCTTTGCCGATTTGAAAAATACATAAAAATTTGTAACTTTGTTAAGTGTGAACTTTTATCAAGTTTGTGTTTGTTAGTTTTTGGTTCTTTACGCAGAAGAGCAGAAGCTTGTATTGAAATTAATGGTGGACACTTTGAACAATAATTGTTCAACAATTAATCATAACAATTATTGTTGTGATACTTTGTAAGGATACCTAGATAATCATGAAGATTTTGGGTAAGTTTAATTTATTTAAGGAATAGGTTTAAGGAATTCCTTAAATTGTCCTTAAAATCCTTTAAAGTGTCCTTAGTGTATTCAATGTTTCCGAAATTCATGAGCTATTTTCGAATAGTTTGCAAAACATTTTTTGACGAAATTCATTTATTTTTAAAATGATTAATTTTAGTATACCTAGATGGTTTGACGATATTACGGAAAAATTATCACATTATTTCGTTTTATAAACATTTTACAACACTGTTCGTTCAACGCGCTCCCAGCCGCTTATGCAGAATACGCGTAGACAATACGACGTAGAGTTTGGGGCGGATAAATGTTAAATTGCCCCAAATTTAAACTTTTGAATTAAAAAAAAATAATAACGCCAAATCACTTTTAGAGGTATTCCTGACATGTGGTTGAAATATGTACATGTAATTTACAAACACCCTGTATATTATATTTTTAAATTCTTGCAACAAATAATTAAGAAAGAAAAACATATTTTTTAAGATAATTTTTAAGCATATTATATGACTTGTGTAAACACTATGTGTATCTAACACCAATAAATAATTTGTATTTGTATTTGTATTTATAAAAATATCGGATATTGGGTAGTGGAGCAGAGACTTTATATTGGAGTTTATCGAGCTTTATCGATCATCATTTTCTTGCGTGTGGAGAGTTAAATCGGCGGAATACCATGACCGAATCAAGAAAAACAAGGCGTATGAAGCATTACTGGTCAAATACAAAGAAGTGGTTGCTGATAGAACAGTTAAATCAGTAAAACAAATAATTGGTTAACTACGGGGTGCATGCCGAAAGGAATTAAAAAAGGTGAAAGAATCTTTGAAATCTGGTGTGAAAGATATTAGTTAGTTACTATTGTGTCCGGGTGGTTTTTTGAATTTGTTGATTAACGGGTAGAATCGAATTATATATCGAATTAGAAACGAGTTATATTTTAACAATAATTATTAACGCCAAATCTTACAATGCCATATGTCAATTGTCATTTGTCGAACTCTTCTTTTTCTTCTCGCCTACCATTCGGTTATAACAGTCTCCCTCACTATTAAAGACTATTTGTAAACCTCGAAATCCGTAAACTTCGATGGCAAACGGTGCTCTCGCCGAGGTCGTCCTGACGTTGACGCGACTTAAGTTCTCGGTATTAAGAATTCGGTTTTTAAAAAAAGTTTATTTTAAATTGTAAACCGTTTTATTCACTTTAGTTATTTATTTATTACAATTTTATTTAATGAAATTGGACCGAACCGAACAATAGCTAGAATCAGACTGAAAATTATTAATTAGAAAATTATCGATTAAGTGAAATTAAGTTAATATTGCTGAAGTTGCGTCTGGGCGAAGGTGCATTGGGTTGCTTGATCAGCGCTCGTGCATCCGGTTCGATTATTGAAGGTACCAATGGGTTCAATGTCCATAACTCCTCCATCCCTAGTTTCTGGCATTTTTCCTGGGGGTGAAAAATGGCAGGTGGCTTTGGTTTCTATGAGAGTCCTCTTCTACTTCTTCTTCTTTCTTCGTTAGGGCTATGTCTTCGGCTTGTTGGTGTTCTTTTCTTGAGTTTTTATTTTTAATGAATTTAGTTACGTAATATAAAATGAGAATTATTAGGATAATTAATATTGGTATGTTCCAAAAATATTGAAATGAATTTTGAGAAATTTGTAAAGGTTGCAAAGTTAATGTTTTTATTTCGTTCTGTTTCTTCTGTACTTCGTGAACTTTATCAAGGCGAATGTCTTGCAGATCGATCTTTGGTATTTTGGGTTGTTTTTGTGGAATTGGAATCTTGACATCGGGTAGTAGTAAAGGTTGGCTGCTAGTGGTTGGTTTTTCGTTCACAAATGTTTCATTTTCGGTGCTGAATCGGCATCTGTGGGGTAACTTTATTAAATAATTTCCTTGGAGAACTCGGAAATCGGTGTTGCTGCAGGTAGTCTGAATTTTGGTCTTTTTCACAAAGATAGCTATGTAGTGTCCTTCGTCGATCTGTTGAATAATGTTTTTGGAAACTTGAATTGGTGTCTGTATACAATGCTTGACTTCGGTTTGTAGTTGTAAAATTTGGAATATGCAGTCGTCGTCTCTTTGGTGAAGGGCTTCTTCAGTGCAGTAGTAGTAGGGCTTGAGGTCCATGCAGGGCAGTGATGAGTATTGATATAAATCTTCATTCATGGCCAGAAATGTGTTTTTGGGTATGATAGTGGTGAGATTGTTTGTGGGGATGGAATATAAATGGAAGTAGGAGAAATTTTCTGGGTATACTATTGGAAAATGTACAGCAAAAACAATTTTTGAATTTGAATAGAAAGCATCAGTTGTGATTATATTATAATATTTGTGAATATCCAAATGTATATCAGGAAAAATCAATTCGTCTTTAGAATGGTGATTTAGTATGGTTTCGAAAATATTTTTCATTTCATTAATTTTGACTATACTTGTGTGTAGAATACCTAGTCTTGCAAATAAAACGGAATTTTCAATTTCTGTTAAAAGTTGTAAAATTATATTAACACTAATAGAAATTTGATCTAGTACATTTTTTGTTTCGAGGAAATCATCAAATTCAAATATAAACTTATTTAATTTCGAACGGATGGAGTTTAAGGCAGAACATATTATGTCTTGATTACTTTTTAGTAGGGATATAGAATGATTAAAATTGTTTACAATTTCTTTAGATAAGGATATTTGATCGTTTAACTTATTAACTATTTCTTTTTGGTTATTACTAAGTTCTGTCAAAGCGTCGTCGTAGTATTTTGCGTCGTCGGCGTCTAGGTTTCCTGAAATACTTTTAATAATGGTTCCCAGACCATCTATAAGGCCTCTCTTTGTTCGGAAATTTGGTAATAATGATTCAAGTTTTTGTTTAGCTAAATTTAATTGAAAGATTAGAGCTCGATCGAAATTTTCTAGTTCCAAAAAATAGGGGTTGCTCAATCCAAAGTGGATTGCTTCAGTAGTGTTTTGATATGAGATTTGTAAAATTTCAAGTTCGTTTTTTATTGGTTCTAAGTCAATGAAATGTAGAAATGTGTGTGTACTGGATTTTATTTTTGCGGTACCTAATTTGTAAGGAAGGATGCCGGGGTTATTTTGTAGGTTTGTCAGTGAAATGTCTTCAAGTCTTGCTGGTTGAAGGGCCAGGGTCAGGATCGTCATTAGTTGCCTGTAAAGGGTTTTTCTTGTTAGTTATAGGTCGTTTTAAATTTTGTTTGTGTAAATGTCTTTTTTCTGTAACAACTGTAATGTCCTTATTTTCCACGACTTTTTCTTTAAAGAATTTAGGGTTGAGTTTGTTCCTCACGAGGGTAGTGTTTTTTCGATAGGCAGTAGAGTTTTCGTCATAGTTTAATGGTTCGTGTCTATTTTTGTTGTGGTATTCTATGGTATTTTCTTTTTGTTGTATTAGTTTTTCGTTTAAATGTTTGTAAATTTCTTTTGTTACGTCCCTATGGTCGCGAATGTAGTTATTAATTAAGTGTTGGTTTATGTCAATGTCGAATGGGTCTTTAGAGTCGAGGTGTCCGTTTACGATGTCTATTGGTTTTTGTTTTGTGACAGAGTGAATCGAATTATTGTATCCTAATATTGCGTAAGGCATTTGATTTAATATGTCGATTTTTCCGTCGTTTTTGTCTCTTATTATTCGGAGATGCTCAATGAGTGTTGAATGGAATCTTTCTATTGGTCCTTTGGATTGTGTGCTGTTTACTGATACATAATGTGTTTTAATTTTGTGGGTGTCAAAGAATTGTTGTACAAGGGAATTTTTCATTTCTTTACCGTTGTCCATTGAGATAATTGTAGGTAAACCGTGGTGTGTCATAAATATCAAAAATCGTCTTATTATTTCTGTCCCTGTACAAGCTGAAAGGGGGTACGCTTGGCCATATTTTGAGAAAGTATCTATTATTGTTAAAAATTTTTGACCTTGTGAACTAAAAGTGTCTGCAAATATTATTTCGAAAGGTTTCGAGGGGGTAGGAGATATCGTTAACTTTTGATTCGGGGATTTCTATCGTATTTATTTAACTGGCATGTGTCACAATGATTAATGTAGTCAGTTATATCTTTTTTCATGTTTGGCCAGTAATAAAGGCGTTTTATTCTATTTTCTGTTTCTTGAATTCCACGATGGTTGGTTTTTCCTTCGTGGTAGTTTCGTATTTTCATATGCTGAAGGTCTTTTTCTGTGACGTCTTCTAATATTTGGTTACATTTTAAAAGTTTATATGCGTGAATTGCGTAAATTGCGTGAGTATATTTTGGGCTAATATAGTTTTTGAAGAGGTTTATTGTTTCGTTTTCTAGGTCTGTTTTCGAGATTTGAAGATTTATTCTCCTTTTATTTGGAAATGGTTGTTCTAGTTTTGGTCTTGCTGACGAATGTAAAACAAAGTTAATGATAATTTGGTGATCGAATAAATTTAATGGTTTTTCGGAAATTTTTAGTCCTAGTACGGGGTCCTCACTACTACTGTGTATAGTTGCGTTGTCGTCATCGTCATCGTCATTGTCCCTATCGTTTTCGTTATCGCGGTCTTCTTCGCAATCTTCGTGATCTATATTGTCTTCTCTGTCATTTTTGTCGTCATCATTGTCTCCTACGTTGACGATTACAGATTCGTTGTCGTTGTCAGGATTAGTTTGTTGTGTCGAGAAAGTTTCATTAAATTTTCGCATGTGTTCAAAAAATTCTTTTGTGTGTAGTTCTATTCGTGACAAGGCGTCGGCATTAGTATTATTTTTTCCTTTTTTATATTCTATAGTGTAGTCGAATTCTTCAAGTTTTAGTCGCCATCTCACTAGTCGTGAATTTGGCTCTTTGAGTGACATAAGCCATTGTAGTGGCTTATGGTCCGTCCTAATTTTGAATTTTCTACCGAAAAGATATGGTCTGAAGTATTTTGTAGCCCAAACGATAGCTAAAAGTTCCTTTTCGATTGTACTGTAATTTTGTTCAGAATCGTTAAGCGTCCGGGATGCGTATGCCACTGGTCTATCCGTATTTGAATGTGTTTGTGATAGTACAGCTCCTATTGCGATATTACTTGCGTCGGTCGTCAGTATAAAGTCCTTCGTAAAGTCCGGGTATTGAAGGATAGGTTCGTTAACGAGGAGGTTTTTACAATCTTCGAAACATTTTATAAATTGGGGGTTATGTTCTATTTTAGCGTCCTTTTTCAAGCATCGGGTTAATGGTTTAGTTATATGCGCGAAATCTTTTATGAATCGTCGGTAATACCCGAGAAGTCCTAAAAATCCTTTGATATCGCGTGTCGTTTTCGGAATCGGGTATTTTAGTATTGAGGAAATTTTGTCTGGGTTGGGTTTAACGCCCTCGCTGGTCACAACATGTCCTAGGTAGGCGACTTCCTTTTTCAGAAATTCGCATTTGTCTAATTGTATTTTGAAGTTACTGTCTTGAAGTCTCTTAAACACTTTTTCGAGATTAACAATATGTTCCTGAAGGGAAGTTGAAAAAATTATAATGTCATCTAAATATACGAGGCAAATATCGTTTTGTAAACCACGGAGAATGTTATCCATTACTCTTTGGAAAGTCGCGGGTGCATTTTTGAGCCCGAAGGGCATTCGAACATATTCATAATGCCCGTTTTCAACGTTAAAAGCCGTTTTCGGAATGTCTTCCGGATACATTTCGATTTGGTGAAACCCGCTCGCTAAATCTAAAGTGCTAAAATAATTACATTTTCCTAGTTTATCTAAAATATCGGTAATATTGGGAAGTGGATAGCGGTCATCGATAGTCTTTTCATTTAGCTTTCGATAGTCCACTACTATTCTCCATTTCTTCTTCCCAGATGCGTCTGCCTTTTTGGGCACTACCCATATAGGAGAAGACCATGGTGAATTACTTGGCCTGATGATACCCTGTTGCAACATAGACTGAATTTGTCTTTCGACTTCCGGTTTGTGTACAAAAGGATACCTATATGATTTTGTATAAATTGGTAGTTCATCTTTAGTTTTAATAGCATGTTTAATTTGGTTTGTGAATGATAATGTTTGTTCTTCTCTATGGAATATTTTAGAATATTTTTTACAGATTTTTAGGATTTGTGATTTTTCTTCTGAATTCATGTGGGAGGTTCGAATTAGTTCGTTAATGTCCGTATTTTTTTCTGAATCTGAATATGGTAAAACGTCTGCGTGGAACAATTCAAAGTCTTTTTCATCAAAGGGTATACAGTTAATTGGGTGATTTAAATTTAGGGTGATTTCGTTGTCCGTTTTATTGAAGATTTCAACCGAAGCAAAACCCTCGTTGGATTTGGAAATTGAGGAAGGAATTTCACAATTTTGTATTAATTGTTTCTGTATAAAAATAGTACCGTCTTTTTGAGAAACTGGAATTTTCGCTACAACGCAAGATAAAGGGTCTAGTTTTAATTTAAATATAGTTTTCAATGCTGATTTATGATAGTGAATTGGTATTTCTGAATAAGGTGTGATTAATTTTGAGTTTACAAAATCTAAATGTGCATTTAAAAGTTTTAAATTGTCCAAACCTATTAAGCCGTCAAAGTGTTTATGGAAGTCAAACAAGTGAAATTTAATAGTTAGGTTTTCGTTAAATTCTGCGAAGAGTGGAATTTCTGCGCAAAAATCTTGTTTTGAACTTTGAAATACTCCTGAAACTATAAATGGTTCGAAATATATGAATTTTTTAAAGTGATTTTCTGCTTTTTGTGGGTTAAGAAATGATTTAGTGGAGCCGGTATCGATTAGCAATTTTAAAGGTGGGTCGATTATTTGAACGTAAGGCAATTCTTTCTTATCTGTAGATATGTGTAGTTCAATTATGTCTTTTTGTTTGTTTTCTGGTCCTTGGGAAAATTTTGTGGTTGACTGTCGTCTGTTATTTCGTGGTTCCTATCGTTATCAATGGTTTGTTCCTCAAATAATAATCAAAATAATCAAAATTTTGGGAATTTTCAAAATTTTCGTCGAAAACGTTTTCAAATTCTGTATTAAACAGTTCTTCCGAAACAAAATTTGGTTTTTGACCGTGACTTTGGAAATAATTTTGCCTATATTGAGGGGAAGTATTTGTTGTCGAAATGGACATGGTCGAAATGGAGTGGGTCTCAGTTGGGTGGAATTCGGGTTGGTTTTCCAAACGTTACTTCTCGGTTTACCGAATTGAGCCCTATTGGGATTAAATCCTTGATTTTGTTGTGGGTTCATTGGTCTTTTAAAGAATTGATTAGGTTGCGAATTAGAATATTGAGGATTTTGGGGTCTATTAAAGTTTCTAAAATTATTTTGAAATTGATTTCCAAAATTTTGTTGAGGTTGAGAGTTAAAATTTTGTCTTTTATTTTGTGGGAAGTTAAAATTTTGTGGTCTTTGGTAATAACGGACGTTACTTTCTTCTTTAATAAATTGAAGAGCTTGTTCGATTGTTTGTGGTCTCATAGCCCTAATTATCGGACCTAAGGGTTCCCTAAGGCCTGCTAAAAATGTTTTTAATGCCTGTTTGGTGAAAAAGTCACGTTTGTAGTGTCGCTCTTCGTCCAAGTAATGTAAGTCAATGTAATTACAGATTGTGTTAAGTAGATCAATTACGTTGGTATGAAATTGATAAGGAGATTCGTTTGGTTTTTGCCTCAAATTAACTAAATCTTGGTTTAAGCAATTTTCGTCCCTCTGATCCCCAAAGTTTGAAATTAGAGCATTTTTAATTAATTCCCAACTATTAGCTCCCGTAATCGCGACTACCTGTTCGGCCTTACCCTCTAGTTTGTTTAGTATCCCATTTAATAATAAAACGTTTTGAAAACTGTTCGGATTGTTTCTATCAAAATAATGGTTAAGAATGGCTTCGCTCGAATCAATAAATCTATGCAGCTTATTAATATTTCCGTCAAAATGAGGAATTATGTTAAGATTGTTCATTTCAAGATTAGGTACTCCGTTGTTACCTACTGGGTTGTTTTGGTTATTCAATATTATTTCTTGATTTGATTTTCCCTTATTACCTTTAGACTTTAGTTTTTTGTCGATTAGACTTAATCTATAAAAATTATTTACCAATTCGAACTCTTCACAACTATTGCTGTCACTTAAGGATTCAATAGATGGTAAAGAGGAGTCTGACATGAACAAAAATATTATACGCTTACCACATCAAGCCTGGTTTAATTGGTCCCTCTGGTTGGATTTCCTCGATGGAGTCCCCAGCAACTGTAGATTACGTCGATGTTCGAATTTTCCGTTTAAGAGTTGAAACTCACAGAATTTCCACGATGGATTTCCACGGAAAATCCTACTGACTGCGCCACTTAAGTTCTCGGTATTAAGAATTCGGTTTTTAAAAAAAGTTTATTTTAAATTGTAAACCGTTTTATTCACTTTAGTTATTTATTTATTACAATTTTATTTAATGAAATTGGACCGAACCGAACAATAGCTAGAATCAGACTGAAAATTATTAATTAGAAAATTATCGATTAAGTGAAATTAAGTTAATATTGCTGAAGTTGCGTCTGGGCGAAGGTGCATTGGGTTGCTTGATCAGCGCTCGTGCATCCGGTTCGATTATTGAAGGTACCAATGGGTTCAATGTCCATAACTCGCGTTCCAGGTTGGTTCCGCAATTTCTTCCAAGACTTCGTTGTCTGAAACCGGAGTCGCATTCATTGTTGAATTCCTGTCTTGGTCCGATCTTCTATTCCTGGATACTCCTGGAATCTGGAATGACTGTTCTGGACCCAATCTGTCGGTTCTCTCATTCTTTGGCACCAGTGTAGACACAAGTTGATTAATATGTCTCTTCAGTACTCGTCCTGACTCATCCAATGTTACTAGATAGTGTCGTTTTCCCAATTTGGTTTTTACTTCTCCGAATTTCCACGTATTCCTATTATTCACAAAGAATTGAATTTGCACCCTCTCCCCCACTTGTAGAGAACGTGCCGGTAAGTCAGTAGAACCACTACCTGTTGGTTTCCATGGGAAAATAGCGTCCAGTCGAGTTCTCAACCTCCGGTGTAGATAAATTTCGGCTGGTGATTGTCCACACGTGAGCGGTGTTGCTCGATATCTGAATAAAATATTTTGCAATTTCTCCTCCATCGGGATGTTGTCAGTTGATGCTGCTCTAAGTCGACATTTCAGAGTTTGAATCGATCTTTCCGCTAAACCATTTGTAGCTGGGTGTTCTGGTGCAATAAACCGTTGGCAAATACCTCTATCACTGCAATAAGATTGAAAAACATCACTTTTGAAAATCGTTGCATTGTCGGACACAAGAAGTTTTGGGTATCCATGCGTTGAAAAAATATTTTCCAGTAAATTAATCGTGGTCACACTGGACGGTGCTTCTCTGATGGCCTTTACTTCCGCCCATTTTGACCGCGCATCGATGCACATTAGAAAAAACGTATTTTTGACAGGTCCGGCATAGTCAATATGTACTCTCTCCCAATTTTCTTTTGGTGGTTCCCAGGGGTGTACCGTCGCCTTTGGTGGCGTCTTCCGATTTAATGCGCAGTGTTCACATCCTTTCACCAGTCGCTCTATCTCTTTATCGATATTAGGCCAATAAACATAACGTCGGGACAGTTGTTTCATTTTCGTAATCCCTTGGTGTGTTTCGTGTAATTCATTCAGAATACTCTGTCTCAATCTAGATGGAATATAAATTCTTTCACCTCGAAAAAGTATACCATCAACCAACGTAAACTCAGATTCTTCAGAGTCATTCTTTAAATTATTGCATATCGTTGAAAGTTGTACATCTCTGTTAGTTTCAGTTTTAATTGTTGCTGCAGTTATTCCATCATTGGATATTTGAAAAATAGTTTGAGCGCAGATTTGATTTACTTCATCTCCTATTATTTCGTCGATTGAAGGGTTTTCCCGCTTCAGTGGTGCTCTTGATAAGCAATCCACATTTTCATTTTCCTTTCCTGATTTAAATTTAAGAGTATAATCAAATCCGGAAAGATATGAAGCATATCGAAGTAACCTTGTTGATGTCATCTGAGGCAACGCCTTATTTTGCTTGAAAATCCTGGAAATAGGTTGATTATCTGTGATCAGTACAAAATGATTTCCAAACAAATAGTAGTAAAAATGCGAAACCCCGAATATAATTGCTAGTGCTTCTCGATCCAACTGGCTGTAGTTTCTCTCCGCAGGTGACAGTGATCTTGACGCGTATGCGATGGGTTTTTCTGCTCCTCTATAATTGTATGGCTGAGAATAGCAGCTAATCCAGTGGGGCTGGCATCAGTCGTCAGCACCAGTGGCAGATCAGGATCGAAGGGTGTAAGAACTCGATCATTGCAGAGCTCTGTTTTAATTCGTATAAATGCTGCCTCACAATTTGGTGTCCACTTCCATGTTGATTTTTTTCTGGAGCAAACTTCTTAACGGGTATGTTATAGTTGAAGCATCCGGAATAAATCTGGAGTAATACGAAACAAGTCCCAATAGTCGTTTCACATCTTCAACGTTCGCTGGTTTTGGCATTTCTTGAATGGCTTGAATTTTTTCTGGTGACTTGCTTATTTTGTTGTATTCAACTATTCTTCCCAAGTATTCAATTCTATTTTGGAAAAATGAACACTTTTGTTTGTTGTTTACGTTGTTTGTTTGTTGTTTACGTGTAAATTGAATTTTGACAATCGTTGAAGGCATGCTTCCAGGATTTCTGCACATTCTTCTTTTGTCGTACCATGGCAGATGATGTCATCAAAATATGCCTCTGTTTTAGGTAAACCATTTAAAATTTGAGACAAAACTCGATTAAAATCTGACGGCGCTGTCTTTATGCCAAAACTTAACCGGTTGACTCGATACGTCCCGCGATGGGTTGATATGGTTTGAATTTTACTTGACTCCTCGTCTACCTGGAGATGTAAATATGCTTTGTATAAGTCAATTTTACAGAAAAATCTAGAATTTCGTAGACTATCTAGAACATTTTCGATTCGACGGATTGGATGGTTTGCCTGGATTAGTCGATCATTAACGCCACATTTATAATCGACGCAGAGTCGTACTCCCCCATCTGCTTTTGGAATGATTACTAATGGTGATCCCCAATCGCTTGTCGTCACTGGTGTAATTATCCCTTGGTCTTCTAAAGAATCTAGCTCTTTATTAATTCGATCCAATAATGCGTGGGGCACGTTGCGTTCACGAGTAAATATGGGTGTAGCGCCCTCTCGTAATTGTAGTGCTATTTTCAAGCCTGGCACGCATCCAATTTTCTGTTCAAAAATCGACGCATACCTGGTGAAAATGTCTTCTGGCTCTACTTGTTGTATTTGCGATATTGGTAATTCGCTTCTCTCCCTACCTATTTGAATCAGTTCGATGTCCAATCCACGAATCCATTGTCGTCCCAGGAGCGCTTCGTGACCCTCTGGTACAATGTGCAATTCACCGTCCATGCTCAATCCTCTGTAAGAAATGTTGATTTTTACTTTTCCTTCTGGTCGAATATTATCGCCTGTGTATGAGCGAAATGCCATGCTTGAATTTTCTATCGGAACATTTATGTTTAGTCGATCGAAGTCATCCTTTGCTAACAATGAAAACTTAGCCCCACTATCCACTTCAAAACGTTGAGGTTTTCCGTTCAATTTCACTTCAATCATGTATTTGTCCGAATCAAGTCCCATTTCGAACAATTCGACAACATCAATTGTATTATTTACTGCTTCGACCTTTTTCAACCCGTAACTACTTTTGCTCGAACATTGTTGTTGATCGTATGGTACTTCATGTAACAATTTTGTTGAACCGGAATTACTTTTTTTCTTTCTGGCGATCAATGTTGTAATGCAGACCTTAGCAATGTGGCCTGTTTTCTGGCACTCTTTACATTTTAGTCTTGTTTTATCTGACCTGCATTCAGTAGTCGCATGGTTCTCACGTCCGCACCTTAAACACATATGATCGATTCCTAACTCCTTAAAATCTGGTTGTCTTTGTTGAAATTGTGATTTTTGATGCGCTGTGTGTCTACCATTTTGCTCGCGTGACCTTGAAAGTCTATATGTATTCGAAACAGCGTTGACATCATCTAAATTTTGATGATTTGAATTACTTTTATTTGTGAGCTCCCTACAATCAATCCTTGATGCCTCCAGGTAAACTGCTTGGTTTAGGATTTCATCGAATTTCGTTTTGTTTGATTGAAGTATTTGTTCCCGGAGCCAGTCGTCTCTTAGCCGTCGAATAAACTGTGCACGTAATAGGACATCTGCAATTGACACTGCTTGTCCGCATTGGCAGTCAACTGTCAACTCGCACTCTGGTAAATCGCGTCTCAATGCTGCAACAAAATCCGCTATTGATTGTCTTTCTTTTTGATATATGTTTAGAAAATAGTGTTGCGCTACTACTACGTTCTTCTTGGGAATCAGCATCTTCTTGAACTCTCCTACTAAAATGTCGTAATCCAATGATTTCAGTGGTTTGTCCGGTCCCAAGAAGGCTGCCATGCTATTGTAGTGATCACTTCCAATAGACGCGCAAAGGAGTTGGCCTATTTTGGTTTTATCCGTTAGCCTCTTCATTGAATAATAATTTTCAAATCGCTCTAAGTAATTACTAAACTTTTCTCTACGACTATCGAAGTTTTCAAAAGGTGTCACATTCATCATGTTTACAACAGGGTAATTTACCGCTTGTTGCGCCTGTGTCGACTGTACCATTGTTTGAATTTGCGCCTGGAACTGGTTTGAAACCACCTTTATAAGAGCTTGTTGTTGTTGTTGGAATGCTTCCATTAATAATTTGAATTGAGCTGGATCCATCTTTCTATGGTGTTAGTTGAAAATCGTGTTTTTCTTTTGTTTTTAACAAAAAAGATAGGTTATGACACCATGTGCATCGAAATAGTGCTTCCTTCTGGTTATGCTTCGCTGAATTTTCACTCGTCGCCACTTTATTGTGTCCGGGTGGTTTTTGAATTTGTTGATTAACGGGTAGAATCGAATTATATATCGAATTAGAAACGAGTTATATTTTAACCATATACCTATTAGTATATACTGCTAACTCCCTATCTATTCCATGAGAGAAAATCGTAGCGAATAAAGAGAGAGATCCGACCCTTTATGGTGTGCTTAGTCGTTTATACGCAAGCGCGTTAATTTTAAAAGGACCAATAGCGAGTAGCTGAGGCCTAAAAAGAAAAGAAGGAAAATAATACTTGAAATCGTGTTTAAATTCGATAACCTGACATATTTACACAGGCAAGTCAAAGTCGATTTTAAAAATATATCAAAAAATATACCAAAATAAAGCTAGCACGTTTCTGACGTTTCATTTGCTCTGTCAAAAGTAGCCAATCAAGAAATCTTTCACTTGAGCATGCGCATAAATAAGCAGGCACACCAAAGTATAATGTTTGATACGGGTTTTAGACCGTAGCAAGCAGTATATACTAATAGGTATATGATTTTAACAATAATTATTAACGCCAAATCTTACAATGCCATATGTCAATTGTCATTTGTCGAACTCTTCTTTTTCTTCTCGTCTACCATTCGGGTATAACACATAGGGAACGCTGAATAACCTCAAAATACCGATAGTGTCGCGTCCATACTTAATAGGTCTATGTTCTTGTCCATAGACCTCGTTTTTGTGACATTTTTCGATGACGTTTTTAACTGACGGTAAAAATTACGGAGAAGAACGAGGTAAGTGGTGCCCTTTAGAAATATAGGGCCGTGCACTAAAGTTAAAATGGGGCGCTGAATACGGGCCTGTGTATACGACCGTGGTCAAAACCCATATACATATAAATATACATACCGAGAGTAGATACATACCAATCAGTAGAAAGAGAGAATCAGTCGAACTGTGGAGAAGCGCGGCTTCGGCGCGATGAATCGGCGGACGAATGTAGCGCTCGACCTTGGACACATGGTATATTTATAAATATACATACATACGTATGTATGTACGGGTGTCATAAAAGCTTCTTTTGGTCCCGTAAGGTGGCCCCCCGAGGTCTCCAGATTTATCAATTCTTGATTTCTTTTTGTGGGCTTTTTTAAAAAATAGAGTTTACAAACATCGACATAGGACAGTAGAAGAGCTTCGTAATTCGACAGATGAAGCTTTTCAATATTTGCAAGATCATCCTATCATAATTTTAAATGCTTTACGAAGAATTTCAAAATTGTGTCAATATTGTATTCAAGCCAATGGTCATCATTTTCAACAGTATTTGTAATTTATATAGGTATTAAGTAAGATTTTTTATTGTTTTTTCTATTTGAAATATATATTTAATGATAGAAATTATCAAAGTCTATCTCACGGCCTACCTGTTTATACCATTTAATATAAAATTTTACGCCAAATATAACCCGCCTACTTATAATAAATGTATAAAATGGCGAAAATTTCGAATATTTCGCTAGGGTTAAATTTTAAATGTTAACATATAATTTTTGAAATGCCCATAAAAAAAGGAATCGATTGGTCAACTAATATATAGGGTGTCCCATTAAAAAAAAGGTATGTTTATATTATAACATAAACACTAAAAGTTTTACAAAAAATCCGAATAGATATTTAAAATCAGCGTAAAAAACTCTATATAGAGCGGTTTTTTTATAACGATAGGATGAATAATAAGCGAGATACAGAAAGTGCCTGAATAGGGCGTATTTTCAATTTTGCCCTGTATAAGAAAATCTAAGTTAGCTATGATAATTTTGAATGTGGCATCGTTTGTTTCATAAAAAAGTATGACAGGAATGTGAAAACCGCATCCTTCTATCTTCAGTATTAACTGAGATACCGGGCAAAAGTATCGAAAAGTGGACACCCTGTACATACACCTTGATCCATTTCCGATTGAATATAGTCATTTCTATGAGTGGAACAAAGAAAGATTATTAAAATGACAGGTGTCAGAGTGAAAAGTTGCAATGAAACAAATGTCACTCTTTCCTTTTCCTTTATAAGTGTCTAATATGAGTTATCTTTGTCGCACCCACATGTATAAATATATATTTATGTATATGTCAAAAACCAACGACAAGTGACAATTTTTCTCTTCTTGTCGCTTGCTGGTCTCGCACGGCCTACTTGGGCCGAGACCAGTGCACAACAAGAAGAATGACAATAGACAAATGTCAAATGTCTACATTTTTGAGCGGTTAATGAGTTAATGTTAATAGTTAATTGTCAATACGCTTTGGCTTGACCAGCAATAAAATAGCTGAATGTGCATTATAAATCCTCTTTTCTTCAAATTTGGTACCGTCCAAGTATAAATATATACTGTAATCTACATTTTAATCCAAAGAAACCCTCAATCCAAGTTATAAGTGAAAATTAGACGCAAAATTGTGGCAAAAAACCTTTCATGGAAAATCAAACGAAAAGGTTTAATAATCTTGATTTATAAAATAAACTAACGTTACGAAAATCAAGTCATCGTTCGTGAAATCAAACGGATCAATTAGCAAACGAAAATGGCCTGCACCTTTCGACCTGGATCCATTCGAAAACTGGAAATCAAGGATTTCATCACCTATTCCTACGTCCAAATAGTTCCAGGGCCGAATTTGAACATGATAATAGGCCCAAATGGCACGGGAAAATCCTCTATTGCGGCCGCCATTATCCTAGGTCTGGGAGGATCCCCGAAAGACATCGGTAGAGCCAAAAAACTCTCCGAATACATCAAGCACGGCTGCGAGACCGCCATAATAAACACCTATTTGCAAGAAAACGACGATAAATGGTTAAAAATCAGCAGGAAAATCGACATACGTAACAAATCCACATGGAAACTGAACGATGTCTCGGTTGGTTGTGACGAGATATTGGCTCGAATCAAACGATTTAACATACAAATTAATAATTTGTGTCAATTTTTGCCGCAGGATAGGGTGCAGGAATTCGCGAGATTGGGCAAAATCGAATTGTTGCGGGAAACGCAGTCTGCTTTGTGTCGATACGATTTGATGGAGAAACAAAAAAATCTAACGGAAATTGAACGGGTAACTAAAGATTTGGAAATGGCTATGAACAATCGCAGAAAAAGACTAGAGGAGTGCGTCGAATTAAATAAACGATTAGAAGGCAAAATAGAGAATTACAATAAGATGAAAACGTATGCAAAACGAATCGAAGATATCGACAGGAAAATTGCTTGGATATCGTACGAGGACATCGTAGGGCAACTAAAAGACATCAAAAAGGACAAAAGCAAAGCGTTGGAAATATTCGAAAAATTCCAAAACGAAATAAATCAATTTGAAAAGAAATGTAACAAATCGAGAAATGATATCACAGATTTGCAGAGGAATCAAAACGAGATACAGCAAGTTATACGTGATGTTGGTTTTATGATCGAAAAGAATTTGGATAAATTTGATTCGGTGAATGGTGATGTAAATTCAATCAACGATGATATGGAAGGAAAATTGGAGGAAATTGGACAATGGAATAGGGAAATTGAACAGGTTAGAGAGAAATTGGAGAGAATTCGAACCGTACGAAACGAGGCTGTTGCCAAATTTAAAGGTATGTAATAGATTAATTTATATTACTATGTCTTGAGTACAATTAATAATATAATTTATAGGTATAACTTGGTATTAAATTTATTAGGTTATTAATTGATTAATATTGATCTAAATGAGTAGTTTATCCTTAAATTTATTAAATAAGTATACGGGGCGTTTCCTAATAATATGCTAATATTTAACCCTCCAATAGTCGCGTCTGGTCCGTGAGACCGACTACAAACGTTGTTTACCAAATATTTTAAAAATCAAGCTAGAAAAAATAGCAATAAGTACTGCATTTGGCTTATTTTTAGTCATTTTATTAGTCATTGTTATTTAAACAACCCCCAAATGTATTTTTAAAAAAGTATATTCCGCTATGTGTTTGGGGTCGTACGGTCTGTGAGACGACGCGACTACCCATATTAAAAATTTTCGCGCGACTATTCCAGGGTTAAGGGGGTGATTCTTGAACCCATAAAAAAAAAACTTCATATGAACCAATGTTTTATACAGGGTGTCCCAATAGTGCGGTAAAGCCCATTTACTCAGTTATTATAATAGATACGAAAAAATGATAAATAGGAAAAATGTTAAGCACCTTTAGGCGCACAATTTAAAATTATTTCGAAATATACAGGGTGGCCCATAAATCGAAGCCATACCAAACGTACCTTTTTTTAAAGGCAATGATATATTTTTTATTTCATATTCGATTTCAGCTCGTATTCACGAGTTTCTCAATATAAGATTTCATATGACTATACTGAGTATTTAAAAAGTTATGGCCATTTTTATGTTCAAATCGACATGATTTCAAGGCCCTGTATATCAGAATCTGTATCAGATAATGTGAATTTTTCTGTGTCAGCACTTTTTGAAAATGGTCTATTTTCACAAAAATAGTTACATTCTGACAAAATTACAATTTGTATACAGGGTGAGTCAAAACGCAAACATAATAATTAATCGCTTAATTTAAATGGAACACCCTGTATTAAAAATATCTAATGGGAAGCCTATTTCTTACTGAATCATTTCTCATAACATTTCCCTATACCTAACTCACCGTTTCTGAGATATTTTCAGTTTTATTAAAAAATTTCCAGTTTTTGATGTTATAATTTCATTTTGATCTAATTACCAATGATGTTGTCGACCTTTTTTTGCAAAATAATAGTAGAAAATGTAATATCAATTAATTAACGATCATTAACTACCCGAAATATTTGGTAATTTTTAAATTAAACTTTAAATTATTATAATTTTAATTTAATCTAGTTACCTCTATGACGTCATCATCTACGAACTATTCGAATTTTACTTATTGAACTCGTGTCACTTTAAATTATAGAATAACTAAAACTTTAGGGTACCTGCTAATGATATTTGATTAATCATTAATCGATATTTAATTTTCTACTATTATTTGGCAAAAAAAGTTCGAAGACGTCATTGGTAATTAGATTAAAATGGTATTATAATATTAAAAACTGGACATTTTTTAATAAAACTGAAAATATCTCAGAAACGGTGACAGTTAGGTATAGGGAAATGTTATGAAAAAAGATTCAGTAAGAAATAGACTTTCCATTGGATATTATTAATATAGGGTGTTCCATTTAAATTAAGCGAGTAATTATTATGTTTGCGTTTTGACTCACCCTGTATAGAAATTGTAATTTTGTCAGAATATAACTATTTTTTGTGAAAATAGATTTTCAAAAAGTGCTATGGCTTCGATTTATGGGCCACCCTGTATATTTCGAAAAAAATAGTTATATTCTGACAAAATTACAATTTCTATACAGGGTGAGTCAAAATGCAAACATAATAATTACTCGGTTAATTTAAATGGAACACCCTATATTAATAATATCCAATGGGAAGTCTATTTCTTACTGAATCTTTTTTCATAACATTTCCCAGTACCTAACTGTCACCGTTTCTGAGATATTTTCAGTTTTATTAAAAAATGTCCAGTTTTTAATATTATAATACCATTTTAATCTAATTACCAATGACGTCTTCGAACTTTTTTTGCCAAATAATAGTAGAAAATTAAATATCGATTAATGATTAATCAAATATCATTAGCAGGTACCCTAAAGTTTTAGTTATTCTATAATTTAAAGTGACACGAGTTCAATAAGTAAAATTCGAATAGTTCGTAGATGATGACGTCATAGAGGTAACTAGATTAAATTAAAATTATAATAATTTAAAGTTTAATTTAAAAATTACCAAATATTTCGGGTAGTTAATGATCGTTAATTAATTGATATTACATTTTCTACTATTATTTTGCAAAAAAAGGTCGACAACATCATTGGTAATTAGATCAAAATGAAATTATAACATCAAAAACTGGAAATTTTTTAATAAAACTGAAAATATCTCAGAAACGGTGAGTTAGGTATAGGGAAATGTTATGAGAAATGATTCAGTAAGAAATAGGCTTCCCATTAGATATTTTTAATACAGGGTGTTCCATTTAAATTAAGCGATTAATTATTATGTTTGCGTTTTGACTCACCCTGTATACAAATTGTAATTTTGTCAGAATGTAACTATTTTTGTGAAAATAGACCATTTTCAAAAAGTGCTGACACAGAAAAATTCACATTATCTGATACAGATTCTGATATACAGGGCCTTGAAATCATGTCGATTTGAACATAAAAATGGCCATAACTTTTTAAATACTCAGTATAGTCATATGAAATCTTATATTGAGAAACTCGTGAATACGAGCTGAAATCGAATATGAAATAAAAAATATATCATTGCCTTTAAAAAAAGGTACGTTTGGTATGGCTTCGATTTATGGGCCACCCTGTATATTTCGAAATAATTTTAAATTGTGCGCCTAAAGGTGCTTAACATTTTTCCTATTTATCATTTTTTTCGTATCTATTATAATAACTGAGAAAAAAGGGCTTTACCGCACTATTGGGACACCCTGTATGTCTTAGTTTTTGAGATAAAGTTTGATAAAGTTTTTTATAGTCATTTTCACTTTAAATATTTTTATGAAATTTGGTGTGCGGCATTTATGCATCAAAGAGCATTTTTTTACCTAAAAACCATTTTTTTATTTCCTACAGTGACGTCCGTACTTGACTCATATTAGATACTTTTGAAGGAAAACGTGGTAGGCAACTGCTTTCAGTTAAAATAAAAATTATTTTCGTTAAATTTAGAACAAATTTGGTTTGTTGACTTTTTTCTGTATGGCTCACCGTTTCGAATAAAACAAATTAAATACATTTATTTGTACGCTGTCGCTACATTAGCGTCTGTTGTGAAATTAGGTAGAAATACATTTAAGGTTTAGGACATACAGGGTGTCCCAATAGTGCGGTAAAGCCCATTTACTCGGTTCTTATAATATACAGGGTGATTCACGGTATACGACTCGGTCTAAATCTCATTAACGGTCCATTTTATGAAAATTTTGTAAATGTAACTTTTGTGTATGTCTAATTAAGCTATAATTTAAAATTAGTTTCAAGCATACAGGATGTCCCAGAGAAAAGCTACATATCAAAGTTATGTTTTTTTAAATGGAAAACCCTGTATATTTTTACATTTTTGGATTTTTCGTTTAAAATAAAGGTTATTTTTATACCTAAATATTAGGGTTTCGTAAATAATTAACATTTTGTTAAAATGTACACCATTTTTATTTTTCCTGTTTTATCGTCCAATTTTTAAAATATTACATACAGGGCGTTCAAGATTTTTTAACCAATAATGTATAACTTTAAACGTGGATAAGTTGATTAACTTAAATGAAACATAGTATTTTTAGTTTTTTATTAAATAGGGCATTTATTTCCCTATCAATTGATATTAGCATGTCCTATACCTAACTCAAACCCTTTTGTCAATTTTTGTAAAAAACAACAATAATTGCATTTGGTGGTGGTAATGGAGTAACTGTATGTTACTTGTTGCATTTATTTAGATAGCATTTTTCATATTTACCATTTTTTCGTATCTATTATAATAACTGAGTAAATGGGCTTTACCGCACTATTGGGACACCCTGTATATGGTTAAAATATTGCTTTCCCACACCCTGTATTTAACTATGATTAGGTATCATTTCATTTTATAATCATATGTGTTTCATTCTTGTAACTTTACCTCTTGTCATTGATGGTATGAGGTTATCATTCGTTGAATACTCTACTTTCTACATGTTTTCGTAAACATTTTATTGTATACTGAGTGACAAAAGTAAAAGAACACCAAAAAATAATTGTTGAAATTTAACCATTTATTCTAGTTACATGTATAAGAGAATAATAAACAAATGATTAAAATTAATTCATCAAATTAACAACAAAACTTAAAAAAAAATTAATAATGTGTTGCACCACCGTGGTGCTGTACACACTCTCTACAGTTTGAATGAAAAATAAAATTTGCTTCTTGGTGTTCTTTTACTTTTGTCACTCAGTTTATTTGCCGTAAATGAAAAATGCGTAATTTTAAATAATTTTTACGTAACTTTTCTTTGTGTATTTATTTTTACAATTGGTTTTTTTTTTCAAACATAAGTTTTTGAATTCGGTCAAAATTTTTAGGTGCAAACAATTTCGTTAATATACAGGGTGTCCCACGACGAGTTAAAACTATCTGAATATAGGAAACTACTTATCCGATTTAAATAATTGGTATGTATATGTTAGGCAATAATAAAAACCTCTTAAAAATAATTTGACCGTTGTGACACTTCCGGGTATACCGGAAGTAGGCATCAACTTTTTTATTTCAAATGGAACACCCTTTTTATTAATATATTTTCGAAATCTACGTAAAATTTTAGGGTACTTTTGTCTAAAATATTTTTTCAAAATGCGTATGTTTTGAGTTAATATTTTTTGTTTGAAAAATTTAACCGATGCAGACCCTTATAAATTATTTTTTTACGGGAATCCCCTTAAAGATATATAAACGGTTTCTGTAGGGGGGCTACTAGAAAGGTTAGAGGTATTTGAACCTGCGTTGAAAAACTTTATTTTATACAGGGTGTGAACAAAACATGCGTAAAGTTAAACTTAAAGTTAAATATCAAATATCTTCATTTTTTAAACCCAATTTTTTCTATTTAAATGAAATCAGCGAACAAAAATAAGGGAAGTTCATGTTTACTTCCCTATACCTAAACCTAATAGTTTTGAAGATATTAAAATTTTTATATAAAACTTACATTTTTGCCTAATTCTTAAGTACCAAAATTAATAATCAATTAATCAAGAAGAATGTACATGGCCAACTTATGTAAGTTTGGAAATGTAAGTTTTATGTAAAATTTTAATATCTTCAACCTATTAGGTTTAGGTATAGAGAAGTAAATATGAACTTCCCTTATTTTTTACCGCTGATTTCATTTAAATAGAAAAAAATGGGTGGTTCCATTTAAAAAAATGAAGAAATTTGATATTTTTGAAGTTTAACTTTACGCATGTTTTGTACACACCCTGTATAAAATAAAAAGTTTTACCTCTGACCTTTCTAGTAGCCACCTACAGAAACCGTTTTCATATCTTTAAAGGAAAAAAATAATTTATAAAGGTCTGCATCGGTCAAACTTTTCAAACAAAAATTATTAACTCCAAAAATATGCATTTTTGAAAAAAGTGTTTTGTACAAAAGTACCCTAAAATTTTACGTAGATTTCGAAAATATATTAATATACAGGATGTTTCATTTAAAATAACAAAGTTGATGCCTACTTCCGGTACAACCGGAAGTGGTACGACTGTTAAAATATTTTTAAGAGGTTTGTCTTATTGCCTAACATATACATACCAAATTTTATTACAATCGGATAAGTAGTTTCCAATATACAGATAGTTTAAGCTCGTCGTGACACACCCTGTATACTTACCAAATATTATTTAAATCGGATAAGTAGTTTACAATATACAGATAGTTTTAACTCGTCGTGGGACACTTTATTGAAGAGGCTCTTTACCCTAAATGCATCCGAAATATTTTCCCAATTTTGTTAAATCTAATTGAAATAAACTTGTTTGCGCTGATGAATCATTCTTTATTAAAATAATAATACGTACGAAAATAATAGTTAATACAATAGTAATAACAATAATAATAATAATAATAATAATATAATAAAATAATAAATAATAATAATTTCAGGCAAAGCTTTAAAACAGTCTTTGAACGAAACACTCTCGAAAAACTCTAAGGACATTTCGGAACTTCGAAACGCCAAGGAACAAATCAAACAGTACCGACACGACAACTCGACGACAATAAAAAACCTGGAAAGCGAAGTGGAACGACTGGAAAACGTTAAACAAACCAGACTGGAGCGCATGCGCAGAATCAATCCGGACGCTTATCGAGCTGTCGTTTGGTTAAGAGACAACAAGGATCAATTCGAAGAAGAAATATTCGAACCAATCATGTTGATATTGGATGTTTTCGAGCCAAAATACTCCAAATTTATCGAAAACGTGATATCGCAAAGGGACTGTTTAGCTTTCACATGTGTGAACAAACGCGATATGAACAAATTCATTTCTATTCTACGTGAACAATTAAAATTGAAAGTGAACGTGTTACATTCGAGTGTTAGTCGAAACCCCTTGGAACCCTTAGTGCCCATAGAAAATTTGAGAAAATTCGGTTTCTACGCCTACTTGACTAGCCTTTTCTCGGCTCCTGAGCCTGTTATGAACTATATTTGCAAAACTTACCATATTCACAACATTCCTTTGGGTGAATTGGTTGTTAATGAGTGTTTTTCGAGCGTTCCAATTCAATTTAGAGTGTTCTTTAGCGAGAACTACAGGTATAATGTGAAAGTATCGAAGTACTCAGATAAAAAAAGCGTGTCTCAGAATGCTGTGAATTCCAACGGGAACTTCTCGATGTGTCTGGATATTCAGAAAATTAACGTGTTAAAAGGGCAAATATCGGAATTACGAAGAAATTTAACAAAGCACGATAGTCAGTACGAATCAATCGAGAATCAATTTTCTGAGTTAACTAAAAAAATTAATGGAATTCGCGATAAATTAGAAGAAATCGAGAAAGAGGAACGAAATGTTGATAGTTTAACGAAGAATTTGGAGTTCTTGCGGGGAAAATTGGAGGAAATGGAAAGGATGAGGAAGAACCCGGATCAGATTAGAGAGGAATCTATGGTTAAAAGGGAAGAACTAATGAAGAGCGTGATCGGATTACATGAAGGTGTGTTAGAAGGAGTGAAGAGAATTACGAAGGAAGAGGAGAAATTGGTGTTGAATATGAGGAGAATTGAAATGGTGAGTACAGGGATTTGGTGGCGAAGGGGGAAATTTAGGGAGAGGGAGTTGTCTACGATTTTTTCAGATGTCAAATGAACACATTTTGTGTAGAAATATTTGCAATTTTTTCAATTTGTGTGTGAAGTTAGAAACCCAACTTCAGTTCTTTATAGTTCTGATTAATAGAGTTCTTTTTAAAGAACATAAGAGTACTTTTAATTAGCCATGTAATTAGCAATTAAAAATTGGGGTGCTAACTTCACACCTAACTTCGCGATGGAAGAGTTTCCGAGTAGTTTATTCGTTGTATTTTAGACATCTCCAGGGTACATGATACTCCTGATTTCTACAGTTATGTTTTTAAATTTTTTAATTTTAATTTCTTAAAATAATTTCTTTATAAATCAGCCGCTGTTATGAAATTATACAGCATTTTCCACGATATCTCTGTTATTAATACACCTAGAAATTTGAAATTTGGTATCGATAATGTCAGATATGGTTGAAAATACGATTTTAGAAAAACTTACACCATTGAATACAGTGTGTGTCAAAATTTGAAAATTTGTGTACAAGTATTAAAATATTTTCAACTTTTCCTTACTTCCGGTTATACCGGACACCCCATATATTAATATATTTTCGAAATGTACGCATACTTTTTGAGTTTTTGAAAAATTTGGCCGATGCAGACCTTTATAAATTATTTTTTTACGGGGATCCCCTTAAAGATATAGAAACGGTTTCTGTAGGGGGGCTACTAGAAATGTTAGAGGTTGAATATGCGTTGAAAAACTTTATTTTATACAGGGTGTGTTCAAAACATGCGTAAAGTTGAAGTTTAAAAATATCAAATATCTTTTTTCTATTTAAATGAAATCGGCGGTCAAAAATAAGGGAAATTCATATTTACTTCCATCTATCTAAACCTAATAGTTTTGAAGATATTAAAAATTTTACATAAAACTAATCTAAAATGTCAATAACTCGGGAGCGTATAGATGACCTCAAAATAAGGGTATATCTTCATATAAATTTTGTTAATTTGAGCCGCCATTTTTAAGCAAGAGCCGTTAATTTTATCGATTTCAAAGAAGAGTACATTTTTGTTCATATGAACTTTATATGTCCTGTATATGTCCTTTATATTTATATGTCCTAAACCTAAAATTTATTATTTTTTAAATTTAGCACAGCGGCTAATGTAGCGGCAGCGTACAAATAATTGTATTATGTGAAACGATGAGTCATACGGATAAAAGTCAAAAAATCAAAATAATTTAGTATGCAAAGAAAATATTTCACTCAACTTTCGCTTGAAATTAAATACACCCTTTGAATTAATTTAATAATTAAAATGAGCTAAAATGTAGATGAAAGTCTTTAGAAAGAAGGGACCGAAAAAGCATTAATTTAAATTATACCAATGCAGTGTGATTAATGTTTTTCCAAAACCCTACATTAAAAAAAAACGTGAATTAAATCAAAAACTATCAAGAATAGGTATAGGGAACTTTTTTTTAAAGTTAGTAGCGACAGTTGAAGGGTTTAGGTGATATAATTGCTTTTTTCCTTCATAATCGTAAAAAGTATAGCACAAACTTCATCCTACATCTTTTCTTTAATAATACGATATTCTACCGTTATTATTAAGTGTTTATTGTCTGCAATATTATTAACCTGGTCATACCTGGAATCATCATACACTTTTCTGTAGCCCACATTAATATCCAGAAGTCGAAAAATTAATTGAAAAATTGTCAATTAATTCATATATCGAAATAAACTCCATTTGAAAATCGCAAGTTTGTGCAAGTCTATCCTTCTTCAAATGTTTCATTTTAATCCGCGACAGTCGCGTCGGTAAAAAATGGAGCAGGTTGCATATTTTTAATCGCCGCGGTTTTCTGATCGCTAATGCGTTCATCTTCAATAATACATGTTGGTTTCATTTCTATGACTAAAAAAGGGCGCGACAGAAAATTGCATGTGCGCGCCTAGGTTTACACTTTCTGCCTCCTTCCTAATTACCAGAAACCGTTTCCATACCTTTAAGGTAATCTTCGTAAAAAACTAATTTTTAAGGGTCTGCATTGGTCAAATTTCACCCTGTATTCACACCCTTATAAATTAGCAAGTCATTGGGAAATTACTTATCCGATTTAATTAAAATTTAGTCGGAGAGGTCGAGTTGTCACCCGAATTCTAACCGGTCAGTTCTTATGGGTCGAGTTGTCACCCGATAGGGGTCGAGTTGTCACCCGTTACCTGGGGTAGGTACGGCAGGGTGCAATTAGGTTTTCGATTAATCCTACTTCGTTCAAAAATCCTAAATATTTTTTGAACGTAACCAACTTTTGTTTTTTTATTATTTAGATAGATACATTAAATATTTTTTGAACTTTACATATATTTTATAAGATCAATATGATTCTGAAAATATTAAAATTTAAATAAACTCAAATTTCCTTTTACTTACAAGAATGTAGAATTTATTTAATGAACACACGCAAATACAAATTTGAAAATTTAAAAGAACATTTAAAAATTTATGTACATTAGGATGGGGCGTATAAAACGATTGATTACTTGTCGCATGGAATGATTCACATGCATTTGTGGTTCGTATTAAGAACGAAGAATGTCGACCCATACTTGAGGAGGAAATTTTGAATTGCTGTCAATGTACGTTTCCACTAAATAATCACAAAATTTTGTAACTTTATTGCAATTTGGTTTTATCTCTAAAAGTTCCAATGCAAAATATTCACCAACTATTTCTAACCCAAATAAAAAAACCCAACATTATTAAGCAATTAGACCCTTATAATCTGCATCGAACGGATAACAATAGACGGGTGACAACTCGGACATGACCTTTTCTCGCACAGGTAAAATTTTGAAATTTGGGTGACAACTCGGACCTGTCCAATTTAGTATACATAGGTTACGCAATAAGACGAACCTCTTGAAAATATTTTAACAGTCGTACCACTTCCGGTTGTACCGGAAGTAGGCATCAACTTTGTTATTTTACATGGAACATCCTGTATATTATTTCGAAATCTACGTAAAATTTTAGGGTACTTTTGTCTAAAACAATTAAAAAAAAACACTTTGACGCAGAGGTTCGTCTTATTACGTAACCTAGGTATACCAAATTTTAATTAAATCGGATAAGTAGTTTTCTGTATACATACAGTTTTAACTCGTCGTGGGACACCCTGTACAGTGTTAAAATATTGCCCTCTTCCAATGTAATACTCTGTATAACAAATAGAAGTTTCAACTTTCCTAAGATATAAAATAGAATTTCCCTAAAAACATCTTTGTTTATCCAAGTATTCTTAGGTGTCAAACAGAAATTCTTTGTACCTTTTTTCAATTGCATTTCGCAACTTTCCTTTTTCTCATCTCTTCACTCGTATACTTTCGCAGATACGAAAACATCTGGCCAGTCTGGAAAACTACCTATCCGAAAAGCGAGAAAAACTAACGGAGGCCTCGACCACCCTAAACACCATAAAACAGAAACATGCCCAGCTAATGGAAACGGCCAAAATAAGACTCAAAAAAGCCAAAAACCTGTCCGAAAATTTGACGCCGTCCGACGAAAACTTCAAGGAACAATTTGGCGAAGCTCAGAGCGCCCTCCCCGGGGACATACACGAACTAAACGAGATGAAATGCCAATTACAATCCCTCATGGCCTGCCTGAACGTAGCCGACGACCGTGAAACCGGCGAGTACGAGGCCAGATTGAAAGAAATTGATTTTCTAACGAAAAATCTCGAAAATCAATCGATCAATTTAAACGAAAACTCCAACAAAATGGCGGAGTTGAAAGAACAATGGCTGAGCTCGCTAGATGGTTTAATTGACCGGATAAATTCGAATTTTTCCAGGGCGTTAGGGCGATTGGGCTGCGCCGGGCAGGTGGCTATTTGCCCGGCCGACGAGGCCGGGGGATTTGATACTTACGGTGTCAGCGTAAAAGTGGCTTATAGAAATGGCGAGGATTTAAAGGAATTGGACGGAAGTGTGCAGAGCGGCGGGGAAAGGGCCGTCGCGACGGCCGCTTTTCTCATGGCCATGCAGGAATTGACGCCTGCGCCCTTTCGATGCGTCGATGAGATTAATCAAGGTAGGCTATGATTTTAAGCAGATTTGAGGAAGGACAAGAAAAGTCGAGGTATCTCGAAAATTCGGTGGTTTTCGACAAGTTTTTGTTGTTTGACACTTGTGAAGACAAGTTTGTTGTAAAAAATCTATTTTGTCGGGTAAAGATATCTCGTTTAGTTTTCGAGATAACTGCGACTTTCTGTTGAGCTGCAATAAACTTAAGTCATTTCGGTACAATAGGTCGTATTTATAAAAATAAGCCTAACCTTTTACTTTAAAAAAATGAAGGGATTGCTTCAAGCAAGGACATGGTGTCCGGTTAAGGGTATGGAGCGGCTGTATCTCGACAATGGTAAGGCCTAGATATTTGAGAAAAAAATCTTGATGACTAAAATAGACAAAAGAAATGGCTGGAAATTATTTTCAAGTTCGTAATTTAACCGCTAGGGGTATAACTGCCTATGATGAGACATAAAAATTGCGCTATTTCGAAATGTATGGCGATGAGCTGTAACTAAGAAAACATTATAGGAGAGCTTGCATAATACCGCATAATTTTGTCTTCATTTTTCATATCTGTCATAATAAGAGAGGCGAATGCATTTTTAAAACTTTACATTTTAATAACTCTTCAACCAATGGACCAAATTGAATTTAATTGGTATCGTTTTAAAGAGGATTTGGTGGTCTATCCAAAGAAGTTTTTTTCTATAAATAGTATAAGACTAGATTAGCCGCCAAGCTAATGAAATCCGGTAATACAGTTTTTGTCACGACGATGGCCCATTAGAAGTATCTGAAAAAGTAGTAATATCTCACAAGTACCAAAATCAATTATTCACAAACAAT
Organism: Phyllotreta striolata; assembly: GCA_918026865.1. Lineage (NCBI taxonomy): Eukaryota > Metazoa > Arthropoda > Insecta > Coleoptera > Chrysomelidae > Phyllotreta > Phyllotreta striolata. Next base: position 1,233,548 of record OU900097.1, on the reverse strand, counting down.
TTACATGGTCAACTTGTAAAAACGGATTATTTAAGAATACGGCAGAAAAGTAACTGTTAAATAAAATTTTAAATATCTTCAAAACTATTAGGTTTAGGTATAGGGCAGTAAACATGAACTTCCCTTATTTTTTAACGCTGATTTCAATACAATAGAAAAAATGGGTGGTTCCATTTTAAAAAAATGAAGATATTTTTTAAGATATATTTTTAAGTTTTTTTAATACATAAAATAACATATCAATCAAATTCAAATAGCTTTGACCTTGCTAGTGGCCACCCCACAGAAACTGTTCCCATATCTTTAAAGGGATTCCCGTAAAAAGTATTGAATCAATTGATAGGGAAATAAATGCCCTATTTATTGATAAATTAAAAAATACTGTTTCATTTAAATTAATCAACCATCCACGTTTAAAGTTATTTAAACCATTATTGGTTATAAAATCTTGAACGCCCTGTAAAAATTGAACAATAAAACACGATTGATTTTCATGATCTGTGCAAATTTCTTTCCACTAATTGAAATACGGTCTGAGTTATTAAAAAAATAAAAACGGTCTATATTTTAACAAAATGTTAATTATTTACGAAACCTTAACATTCAGGTATAGCAAGTCCTATTGAAAATAACCTTTATTTTAAACGAAGAATCCAAAAATGTAAAAATATGGGGTGTTCCCTTTAAAAAAACATAACTTTGATATGTAACTTTTTTCTGGGACATCCTGTATACTTGAAACTAATTTTAAATTATAGCTTAATTAGACATACACAAAAGTTACATTTACAAAATTTTCATAAAATGGACCGTTAATGAGATATAGACCGAGTCGAATACCGTAAATAACCCTGTATATTTATATATGGGGTGTCCCATTTAAAATAACAAAGTTGCCGTCCACTTTCGGTATAACTGGAAGTAAAGAAAAGTTGAAAATATTTTCATTGAATAGAGGGCATCGACTAACATTTGTAGACAAATTTTCAAATTTTAATTACCACTACTTTTCCAGATACTTCTAATGGGCAATCGTCGTGACACACACTGTATATGGGATATTGGAGAATTTAGATTTAGTTCCAATTCCGACAAAACGTAATGTCTATGAAGCTAGCGTGGCAAAGTCGTTGGGCACAAAAATTAATTAGTCCATATTTTTTTGCTAGGTTTTTGCTATTTTTAGCCAAAGAATTATTTTTTTTGCTGCAGCCATTCTCGGAAAAAGAGACCACGCTAACTTCAGACTGAAGCTAGCGTGGCATATATCGTATTTCTAAAACCCAATAAAATATCCAAATAATTTAAATGCCGAATTTGTTTGCTAATTTTTTGCTATTCTTGTACGAAAAATTATTTTTTTTTGCTACAGCCGTTTTCGAGAAAAAGCGGCCACACCAATTTCAGACTGAAGCTAGCGTGGCTAATCTCGTATCTCCCAAACGCAATGAAATATCCAAATTATTTTAATGCCGTATTTTTTTGCTAATTTTTTGCTATTTTTTCATAAAGGAATTGATTTTTTTGCTGCAGCCGTTTTAGAGAAAAAGTAAGTATATTGTTATTTGTAAATTTACGCGAAATAGCCATTCTTTAAAAAAATCCTGCTTGTTCTGAAACCACTTAAAATAACGTTATTTTTTATACAGGGTGTTAATTTTTTTTTAATTTAAAAATGTTCCAAGTGTAAACTACCCTTATTTTAGACGTTATCGAAAAATTTTATTTAGAAATATTCTTTAAAATTACAGAAAAGAGTTTTATTGGGTTTTATCGGGTTTTAGAGATACAATATATGCCACGCTAGCTTCAGTCTGAAGTTAGCTAATTAATTTTTGTGCCCAACGACTTTGCCCCGCTAGCTTCATAGACATCAAAACGTAACGATCTCTGGTTTACACGTTCCATTTTGCATGCAACGTTTTGTCGTTGCAGACAAATAGTTACGTTTTATTGTATTATCTAAACCGGACTTTATATTTGATAAAGTTTTTTTGTTTAAAAAATGTCACTACAGTCATTTTTCATTCATTTTCAACACTGGATCAAGACGGGATTAACCCAGGATTCGTTGACATGATACTAAAAAAGTTTTGAGAAACGCAAAAGGAGAGTTAACACCGTGCTAACTTTGATCCTGAGTCAGTCAACACCGAACTTGATCCATTTTCGTGCATTCGGCCGTACATAAAATATACATTTATTTCTTATAATGCGTAATTTATAGAGATGTCAATTAAATTATTAGAGATGGGTGCATTTCACGATTCCAATCAATAATCACAATTAAGCCGAACGTCATATTTTTTTTTTCAAGTTCAAGTATACCGCTTTTCAGGATAAATGAAATAACTAAAGAAAGGCGTCCTCTTTTTAGAATGGATAAACTTTATAAAACTAAATTGCTAGACAGATCCTTTTAATTTGAAAACATTCCAAAAATAATCTAATTGATTTTTTAGGCATGGACGCGACGAACGAAAGGAGAATCTTCGATTTGGTAGTGAAAACTTGCGACGATTCGACTACTCAGTATTTTCTGATCACGCCGAAGTTAATTCCGCGTTTGGAATATTCGGAGAAAATGTCGATTCACATAGTCCACAATGGTCCGTTCGTTCGAGCTGATAGAAAATGGGGCCGTTCGAAATTGTGCAATCCTATGGATATCAGAGAAATCTAACTGAAAAAACTTGAAATTCCGTGTTTCCGTTTTAAGTGTTAATAATTTAATTACGTTTTACCGACGTTTGCTGGTAATGCTAAAAACAATAATTTTTGTTGAAACCGTTTATTCTTACTATGTACTACATTAACAGCAAAAAATATTACCATTTACCTTCAAAATAGACGAAACATAAAATCATTCCGGTAATGTTAAAAGCAAGCCTTGTTTATTAGATTTTCCATAGCTTCTAAGGCATTATTTTTCAATAATAAACTTCTTGTTGCGTTATTAAGAAATATAGATAATACAGAGTAAAATTTGGTTTTCGAACGTGCCTGTGCAACCGTTTGAAAAGTTTTGGGATGGGGGTAGCGCTGACAATTTTCTAAAGTGAATGATTCGTATGTAGTGGAATTTATCGTTTTTTTAATAGTCGACAAAATTAATAGTCGACAAAATTTCATTTTGATCTAATTACCAATGATGTTGTCGACCTTTTTTTTGCAAAATAATAGTAGAAAACCCAGATAGCACAAAGATGTCTTAAAGATGTCTTAAGGATGTCGAGATAAGACATTTGAGACGTCTTACAGATGTCTTGTAAACGCCGTAAGACATCTATAAGACATCTTCAAGACATCTTTTTTTATCGATTTGTGAACAATCAAGACGTCTTTAAAGGCATAAATAATGTCTTTTAAAAGACATGAAAAAGACTTAAAATGGGGGTTGCTTTCAAGCGAAACATTAGGTTTTGCAGTAGTTATTTATTTTTTATAAAAATATACTCCTATAAAACAATATTCCTCATTATTTATTTGCAAATTTTTTTTGCATCGAAGAACGCCTATCGGATGCCCTTCGTAGCCAGGTTGCTACAGCGACTTCGACCTCGGATTGGCTCTGCGTGACCGATACCTTTAGAGCAGCCTCTAAAAATAAGATATATTGGTGAAAATTAATTAACATAGAATATTCTGATTGTTAGTCAGGGTTTTAATTTGGAATAAGTAAATCAAAGTAGAAACATGGTTTCACATTAATTAAAAAAATCTGTGTTACTAACCAATAAGAAGTTTCAACATGTTTGTTTTGTCAAACGCTTTTTTGCCCTTTCTTCCCAAAAAGCTAAATTGCAGCGCAATATCATTAGTCATCAAAGTGACCATGCTTCTTTTAATAAAATTATATGTATTGCAACCACCCAACTTAGCTATTTCTTTCACCTACATAATAATTAACTACTTTAAAAAAAGTAAATTACAACATTTTTTTGATCCACTTACTGCAAGTTCAAAATCTACTCCATTAAGAATATCTTCAAATTTTTGAAAATCTTCAAAATTATTGATAGGAAAGCTTAAATCCGGGAATCTATTAAAAAAATATTCAGTCGGTTCATTTTGGAGTTCATTTTTTTGAAGTACATCTGTCCTTAATTTCCTTACTTCTTGAAGAGTTTCTGTTACGAGACTCCTTAATACATGGTTTTGTTCAATAAGCACTTTTAAATTTTTATCTGAAATAGAAAAAATATACATTGTTTAATTACATCAAATTACAATTTTTTAATTAACTTTACCTTTTTCCTTACAACTAATACAAATAGTTTTTATTGCTGTTGTCGCGGATGGAGTCTCAATATTATTTACTTTTGGACCTAAAAACAATTCATTAGGAAATTGGAAGAAATATCAATTTTGTATGTTTTTAATAAAACTATCTCGGAAAATACTAACTTGTCTGAGTGCAATTTGCCTCTTCTGCGCTCTTTTAGAGCTTTCTTCATTTGCGTTTTCTTTCTCTGCATCCTGCTTTTGCCCTAAAATATTAAGAATGTGGTTCTGATTTTCTAATTTTCAATAAAAATTACATAAAAATGTTTAGATTGGAAAATGCAAGGAAAATTGCATACCTTTTCTTAAATTTCCAATTGAAAGTTTCTTTATTTTTGGAGGCATTGGGAGAGAAAATTCACTACTGCTATTAACATCTATGTCGCTTTCACTAGATGAAAGTATCCGTTGAATAATTTTCCTTTTGCCTTTTCCGAAGCCTTTTCTGTCATCAGAACAGGCTTTGATACATTTGTATCAAACTTGCTACATACATCAACGATGCTACACCACAAACACAAAACCGCGCGGTTCACTTTAACCTAACCTCAATCTTTTTCTTCTTCTTATTTTAACGGCCTCTACCTTGACAGTACTTGGCCAAAGCAACGATGAAATTAAGACGTCTATTACCCTAGCATAACCATTTCATAAGCCGGCGTCCAAAACTACACAGTATTTTGTTGCTAATTTGTTGCTAATTTGTGCCGCAAGAATTGATTTTGTTGCTCCAATAGTTCTTGCAAAAACGCGGTTACGCTAGCGTAATATTACGCTAGCAAAACATAGCGACATCTAAAAGTCCAATGAAGCTACCGATACGAGACAAACGCCATATTTTGTTGCTATTTTGTTGCTGAGGGATAGCGGTATTAGATTAATCAAAATATAATCCCTTCTCGGTGGGAGTAACTACCCCGATCCCTGGAAAAACATGATTTTATGTATCTCGAGAATCAAAACAGCTAGGGATACAAGACAAACGCCATATTTTGTTGCTATTTTGTTGCTGAGGGATAGCGGTATTAGATTTATCAAAATATAATCCCTTCTCGGTGGGAGTAACTACCCCGATCCCTGGAAAAACATGATTTTTTCTATCTCGAGAATCAAAACAGCTAGGGATACAAGACAAAAGCCATATTTTGTTGCTATTTTGTTGCTGAGGGATAGCGGTATTAGATTTATCAAAATATAATCCCTTCTCGGTGGGAGTAACTACCCCGATCCCTGGAAAAACATGATTTTATCTATCTCGAGAATCAAAACAGCTAGGGATACAAGACAAACGCCATATTTTGTTGCTATTTTGTTGCTGAGGGATAGGGGCATTGGATTTATCAAAATATAATCCCTTCTCGGTGGGAGTAACTACCCCGATCCCTGGAAAAACATGATTTTATCTATCTCGAGAATCAAAACAGCTAGGGATACAAGACAAACGCCATATTTTGTTGCTATTTTGTTGCTGAGGGATAGGGGCATTGGATTTATCAAAATATAATCCCTTCTCGGTGGGAGTAACTACCCCGATCCCTGGAAAAACATGATTTTTTCTATCTCGAGAATCAAAACAGCTAGGGATACAAGACAAAAGCCATATTTTGTTGCTATTTTGTTGCTGAGGGATAGGGGCATTGGATTTATCAAAATATAATCCCTTATCGGTGGGAGTAACTACCCCGATCCCCGGAAAAACGTGATTTTACCTATCTCGAGAACTAAAACAGCTAGTGTTACAAGACAAACGGCATATTTTGTTGCTATTTTTTGATATTTTGGTGACAACCTGTAAACAACGAAAATAATTTTAAAATGTAGCCTTAAGAGTCTAATCCAACAAACAAAATTTAAAAAAAATGCATACAGTTTAGCTCCAATCTTCCCTGGCGTATATATCGTGAATAACCCTGTATTTGAATCCAAAATAATAGCTGAAAAATAAAATTATTCTATTTCTATTTATACAGAATAATTTTTTATCGGCGGCGCCACGTTTCTTTTGTCGGGCCATCTACAATAAGGCCGAACTGTCTTTGAAAGCTTTGAATTCGACGCCGAATATTTATTTATATTTGGAATAATAATTTATAATTCTAATATTTCGCTAATTTTTATTTGGCGAATTTTATTGGAAACATGTATTTCGGCGGCGCGGCGGCGCGGCTTTTCTTTTGTCGGGCCTATCTACAAGAAGGACGAACTCTTTTTTTGAAAACTTTGAATTTTGCGTTCGCGGCGAATTTTCTGGAATTCGGCGCCGGCCGGCATGGCGGTATCTTTTTAAATAAGGTAACAGAGAGTTTTTTGTTTTATTTTTGAATAAAAAAATTGGTGGTTCTGGATTTTTCTTTCCCCACCAGCAAGTGCTTTCTATCATTCGTGAATAGAATCTTATGGGATACGGATCACTCTCGGATATTTTTCTCGTACGCGTTTGTGTTTTGTGTTGATCTTTTAAAATATCAGTTTATACACCATGGCTCGAGGAAGACCCCCATCCGTTTCAAAAGAACGTTTGGTAGAAACTGTGTTGCGTTATAAAGAGAGACTTTTTAGTAATAACTCTATTAAACCAAGAACTGATCCAGTATGGCAAGAGATATCGAATGAGCTAAACGGATCGTTGAAACCACAATCAGTGTACACTGAAGTTGTACTGGATCGGTACAATGTTCTTGCTCGAATTAGAAACCCATATGCGGCAGACCCAAGTATAAACGATTCTGTTACTTCCACTTCATTAAACGAAAACAGTGTTTCTTTCAATGACTCTGCATACAATGAGCGCGAAATGATTTTTCAAATTATTGTATCACGAAATAAATTGAGTGAAATTGCAACTACTGTGTACTATTCAAGTCAGACAAGGAAGGCAAGTGAAAAGAAAAGGAAAT